>JAMZAV010001747.1:0-137946 GCA_024449915.1 Sweltsa coloradensis
ATTCCTTCGTTCCTTTTCTTGAAATGGATGAGGAATGTCTCAGTTCCTCTTTAGGCAGAAGTAACCTAACTTTTCAATTTGGGGAACATGCCCAATACTGCCTTTTACAATACTCACTAGTGTTTGCCATGCCTCCCAGTTAGGCAGACCCATCAGTGCATCCACGGTCAATACAATAAATAATGCTGCTAAGTCATCCCTGGATAGGTTAAAGAAGGTACAGAACAAGGCACTAAGGAAATATAACTAGGGAAGTTAAAAAAAACGATTGGGCTGTACTGTACTGGAATAGAGAGCCAAACGAGAATTTAAAAACTTAAAGAACATTATTGGATGAGCGTAGCGAGCGAAGCGAAGATTCCATTTTCACTACACTGGAGAAAAAAATCCGGAATGTTTTTTTTCTTTCTTCCTTTTTTCTGTATTTTTGTGTGTTGTTAACAGGGATTCCGGCAAAAACCGATACTCTAATTGCCATAAAATTTTATGGAGGCCTTCGAAATCTCTGAACTTAGAACTGCCACATTTTTTAGCTCAAACGGAAATTTTTTCTCATGAAATCACAATTTTACGATTTTTTTTTCGATTTTTTTAAAAATTTCTTCGATTTTATAACACCTATATGCTTTTTTCCGTTTTTTAATGATTTTTTCACAGAACTTAATTTTAAAATTTAAAGATATTCGTGTGAAATTTGAGCGCAATCGAAAATTATTTCTCATGAATATCAAAATTTTACGGGGATTTTTTTTTTTAAAACAGTTCTTTGACTTATAACACATACATGCTTATCCTATTGTAATGATTTTTTTCACAGAACCTTAATTTCATGAATTAATATTTTCGTGTTAAATTGAGCGCAATTCGAATAATTATTTCTTATGAAAATTGCAATTTTATGATTTTTTTCTTTTTCTAAATTACGATTAATTAAAGTTTTAAAATTTAAGTTTATTTTTAATTTAATTTAAATTTTAAATTTAATTTAATTTAATTTAAAAAATTTAACTCAGTGATGATTTTTTCACAGAAAAACAGAAAATCCGCATGGCATGCAGCACCATTACGCTCTTTCCAACAACGGCGCCTGAAAAAGCGTTTGTGAAGCTTCCTAGTCACAGAATCAAAAAAACATACCATACTAAGAATAATATGTGATCTGTTGTTTTTTATTTCCATAAGTAGGCCTAATACAATACAATTTAATTTACAGATTATAGGATAGTATGTTGGTTTCCATTGAGTGCATTTGCACTTGCAGGGAAGGAACCTCATTAGGCGCCCCATATAATCTGCTTATGTCGGAAAAGTGAGTCCGGAGACTGGCTGACTGGTGGATGGTACGAGAAGAAACATTGGAAAATAGACAAGACATAACCGAAACCCAGTACCGGGTATACATATATATCAGCCCATTTTTCAAACAGATTGCTTCCCTAGAGAGAATAATGGGGAAAAAGATAATCTAAGGAACATATTATGTAGGCTATTAAAAATGACATTTATCGGTCTCTATAGTATTATATATAGGGCCCATAAAGAATATCCAGAAAACAAGTGGTTGTCGTTCGGGATGGACGGATGGGCAGCACCCGGACAGGGCAAGAATATATAGTAGGGTGTTTTTAGAACTCAGTTTCTGCTGGAAGGAGGTAGTCCTAGTGGCAGTAAAACCAAGGGAAATGGTGCATACTAATGGAAGTACTAATGACATCAATGTTTTGGATTGAGATGGATAGGGAGGGCATGACCCGCTTGCAAAACATCTTTAGATTTTGAATTTTTTAATCGATGTATGTATATTTTTTTAGCCTCTTACTCGCATGTCTATATGACATGCATATGAGTGAACACTGTAGAAGGGTTTCTTAAATAAATAAATAAATAAATAAATAAATTCAGCAGGTATATAAGGTAGGCCTACACATAGCCATTCATTAACCCGGGATGTATGCAGCATCTACTAACATACAATTTATGTTATTCTAAACCCACAAAATTTTAAAGGGCTATTCACTTTTCCTCTACTTGATTTTTGGTCATCCCTGTCCCATGTCCCTGTAAAGGGCTTTTCCCTTTTTATTTTCTTTTCAAATTCTTTTCCATGTACCTATCAATAGAGTAAAAGGGCAGAGGGCACCTCCCTTTTATGTGCTAGTTTAAAAGGGGAAGTGTTGACTAAATGCCAAAAAGGAAATGGGCATAGTAACCCCAAAAAGGGAAGGGATGTCTAAATGGGCGCTAGACACATGATGAAAATAATACTAAAAAGCGGGCACAGGAAAACAACCCAAAATAGTACAAAAAGGGAAAAAATTTTTTAAATTTAAATTTTTTGGTTCTACATTTGTAAATTGTTAGTAGGCTATTCTATTTAATTTTTTATATTTTTTTCACTTCTATTTATTCTACCTTTCCTATTTGTTTTTAAGTTGGAAAAAGGTGAATGGTGAAAATTGTAAAAAAGTAGAAATAAATTTTTTTATTATGAAAACAAACCCTTTAAAAATTGTTTAAAAAGACCTTTTTTATTAAATTCTAGAACATTATGCCCAAACTTCCCAAATTTTTTCTTAAAAAACCTCTAGATATGTAAATAAATTTTATATTAAAACAATTCCAAAATTTGGTTAAAAATTTCAAGTCCCCAAAACACATTTAAAGTTTTATCATATAATTATTGTAAAATATGCTAGCTAATTCCCATTAGAATAAAAATAGGGAAACGCCAAAGTCGTTGTTAGACGAGTGAGCAAGCCATGTGTTGAGTACCCGGGAACATCCCCTTTCCTCCCCAAAACTTAAGGCTGAATCTAGCTAGCATAGGCATTTCTCCACAGTATATTAGGCTAGAGTGGCGCATTAGGCCTTACAGTGTTGACGCGCCCTTATAACAACTAATCTCAAACCCCTCTTATTTGCACTCTTGCTCACTCATCTAACAACGACTTTGGCGTTTCCCTAGTTATGGTCATCGTCGTCAAGGGGTTGTCAGGGAAGAGGTAAGGGTCCCCCGACGACGACTGCCAGAGGTCGCATCTTTTCGTGGAGTAATATATACTTCACTTTATACTTACCAGCTGATGTTTGCGAGATGGACTTAGTCTATTCGATCGTCTTTTACCATATGCAGAGCAATGCTCTGTGCCAAATACACGACCATATGGTTTAGGCCTACGTAAAGCGTACACATATCTAACATTCATGACGTAGGTTAGAATAAAGTAGGTGGTCTAGTCTCCGATTTTAATTATACCTTTATATGGCTGTAGTTACTGCGTGTATACTGTATAGGGTCTACTGCGGTATTGCACTGTTTCTTGTGGATGGTCAATTGGTCATCATTATTAATTAGTTGATGAATTTAAACAAGAATAATGACATTACCTTTAGAGAATGACATACCGTATTGACAACAAAAACATACGAAAAATCACCGACTGATAGCGACTATATCTGAATTGTTTTTATATTGTAGGCTGTGGCCTATTTTGCCTATGGAAAATCTAAACAAATGCTACCGATATTTTTAAAAATCCCATTTTATTTATTGTAGTTTTAAATCGAAATGGATATTGCTCATTTTGTTAGCAGTTCTCAGTTACCTGGTCACGGATGTGTGTTTAAAATTTCAGCTCAGTCTATTTGGCCGTTCGGCCGTATGAGCCTGGACAGACAGACAGACAGACAGACATTTAACATACATACATTGGACAATGCTCACGCCAAAGCCCGATCGAGTATAGCGTTAGGGAAGACTTACGTTCGCTGCGCTCACTCGTCTAAATAAATGATGACTAGAATTTTAACCCGCTTCCTGATGTCACGAAGCAACATGGTGGAATGAGTTGGGTTAGATCATCATTTCGCAAAGTTGAAAGTCTGTTGAACTTCGCAACTCATCACGCTCTAACTTTATTCTATTCATTATTTGGACAAAAACTTAAAATGATAATATTTAGGCAATCATATCATTCCTTCTAATAGTGATAATGAAGAATTTCTAGCCGTTAACTTGTTATATCGATGTACGCAGAAACATGACAAAAATATCAAAGAGTAGGTATAAGTTTTCTCAACTTCAATTGACAAATACTACTGATCGGATGCCGACAAGACCTCTTAAAAAAATGTTTCTGGCTGTTTAGACAAGAAATAAACTAACTTTCTAGATAGAAAGTGCACTGAACGATACTTTGCAGCATAGAGTAATATGCAGGGTATGTGTTTTTTGGATGAGCGAAGCGAAGACTTCAATTTCACCGACCCCCCAAAAAATTTAGCTCCGTTTTTTTTTTTTTTTGTTTGTTTTTTTTTTGTCTTTCCGTCTGTTTGTTCGCTCTCTACCGGCAAACGGCATATGCGATCTAGATGAAAATTTGACACGACCTTCGTTTTCTCTGACTTAGACTTGCCACATTTTTGGGTACAATCGAAGAAATATTTCTCATGAATATCGTACTTTTACGATTTTTTTCGATTTTTAGTGCGATATTTTCGTGCCATTTGGGCCAATTCTGACCAAACGGGTAGGCTACAACGTTCATATTTCACATGGACATAAGGGTAATGGTGATGTATTGCTTTCTAAAAGAAAAAGTTGAAAAAGTTAGCCAGAATCGAGAGAAATAAAGCTTTTAATATACGTTTTTTGGACTTTTTGGTGCGATATTTTCGTGCCATTTGGGCCAATTCTGACCAAACGGGTGGGGCTACAACGTTCATATTATACATGGACATTAAGGTTATGGTTATGTAGTACCTTTTGAAAGAAAAAGTGGAAAAATTTAGCCAGAATTCATAGAAATAAAGCTTTTAATACAAGTTTTTTACGGTAAATAATACAATTGACAAGAAACAAAAGAAACTTGACAACATTCACCTTCAATGCGTAGGCAGCAAAACAAAGCACTTGCAAAAGTAAAGATATCCCACGCAAACTGCAACCTTTAAAAAGCTCATCCATCAACGCGGCGGGACTTTAGCGTTTTCCTAGTATGTAAAATATGCATTTTTGACGTGCGGTTGAGCCGTGAAAAATTGCACGCTGCATATTACTACATGCTGTAAATTTTCGTTCAGTGCACTTTCTGTCTAGAAAGTTTATCTATTTCTTGTCTAAACAGTCAGATGCATATTTTGAAAGTGGTCTTGTCAAAATAAAATCAGTCGTTTTTTGTCAATTGAGGTTGAAATAACTTACAGTTGTTTTGATTATTTTTTCATGTATAATGCGTACATTGTTATAAGAAGCTAACTATCGTCTGTGTCAAAAAATTTGAAGTACTAATCGCTTTTAGAAGGAATGATATGTTTGCTAAATATTATTCACTTACTTTTTGTCCAAATAATGAATAGAATAAAAGTTGGAGCGTGATATTTGTTGCGCCGTTCAATAGACGTAAAATTGGGAAATGAGAATCTAACCCAACTTGTGTCACGTGACCTATTGATCGTTTTAAGCTCCGCCAATCACCGGTCGTCAATTGTCAAACGTCAAACAGTAGATAGTTACGCATCATTCCACACTAATTATATACTAATTAAACCATTATTAACCCCTTAGTCTAACATTAATACACACTTTTGTTTTGCCATGAAATACTATTTAAAATCGAAGTAATGGGGGGGGGGGGGAAATTATTTTCCTCCTTTTTGGAAATTTTATTGGATCTTAACCCACATTCACATGATGAAAGCACCCACCACTATTTTTCGCCTCCCGCCTCCCCCCTCTCCCACCCCCTTCCCCTACCCCAATAGTATTTTGTGAAATTTTTAGAATTCTAACAAAACTATGCCCAAGTTCAATATTTTATTTCCCTAAATGGTAATTTTGTCAGATTTTATCCGAAATTTACATTAGCCTCCATTACCGCCCCCCTTCCACAAGTCATGCTCATTGGAACTCCACCCCTTACATTTTTATAATTAAAAAAAACAACTAAACAAATGAAAATTAAAAAATGCTCCCCCGCTGTTAATTTTGTCGTATTCTTTTTAACCTTGACATCACTAACCCCTTACAGGTCTCCTACCATCCCTTGCCCAACTACCCCACCCCCTCCTCCCAAAAAATTCTTAAACCTTTTAGGTAATTTGTTTGGATTTTATCTGATATTGACATTTAGCCACCTACAACCCCCTACCAAAGTCACTCCGCCCCTCCCCCTACACCCTCCCCCTCCCTTGCCCCCACAACCAACTTTTGGTTGTAATTGTAATTATAAAAAGATAAAAATACCAATACTTAACCTAAGTTTGTAGTAATTAGATCGGTTCTAATCTGATTTTGACATTTGCTCCCCCTCCCCCCGCACACACGTTTTCTGAAAAATTAATCACCCCAAATTTTTAATATTAAATAATATTAAATAAAATATTTAAAAAAACAACACAATGTATGCAAAATTTCTTTCTTTACCCAAATCATTGTTTCACATGCTATGCTATCCACTATTGACATAGCAACACCCCCTACAGCCCCTGACGCCCGTCTGGCAGACGAGGTAGTATGGCAAGTGGTTAAAACGCTTTAGTGGTAATGGTGAAAAATTAATTTACATATATGCATTCTTAGGCCTATCAAGTATTCAAAGGGCTGTAGCCCTTGGTTTATACTATAACTTGTCAACATCATCAACAAAATAATGCAGTATTCATCACTAATCTTGGCAAATAGTAGCAAAACTCCTTAGTGCTTACTGTATTTTGCACTTTGGAATACAGCATCAAACTTGTTTGTTTGCTTGGAACCAATATAACTGACACTGCTTTAAAACCTTTTTGTTCTGTTTTAGGTACGAGAAGCTTTTGGCAAACAAGTCTGATTCACCGGAGAGTGTCATCGAACAACACAGAAAGTAAGTAACCACAGTGCAAACACATCGCCTGTTTAACAGACGCATACATGAAGTGGCTATGGCAGTTAGGTTTACGGTTTCATGGCCAGTGTAATGACTCCAATGTCGCCAACTTGAGCTACTTACATTGCTTGCTGCAATTCAGGTTATGCAAGTGTGTGGCACGTCATTCTGAGAATGGCATAGGCCTACATTAAAAAACTTAATCGAGCTGTTGCTTGATATGATAGACCATCAAGTCACTTGAATACCTTCCTGATCTAAAATATGGTACATCTGCAGACATACATAAATGAGAGGTCAAACTGAAGCCGTCTGCATGCTGAACATCTCTTCTGCACTAAATTTAATATTGGTGTGCAAGTACCATTGTAGGCGCGTAGGCAAGAGTTCAACCTAGTGTTATGGACAAGAAAGTCCCAAAAACTGCACTAGGTAGTGAGAGTGGTGGTGAGAGGGTAGTGGACTGTATTTTTGTGGGGGGAAATCAAGGGAAATGCAGATTAGAGATAATCAGAGGGAAAATGCCTCGGTAAGGCATAACGGCGTAAGGCGTAAGGCGAGCATAGTGACGTGACTGGCAGTATAGAGCGAGCAGTGGGCAGTAGAGCAGGGTGGTACATGTAACACAGTAATACATGCACAAACACTTGTGAGAGAGATTGTTAGTTATATATTAAATAAACACATCTAAGTTTGCCTCTAGAGAGAGAGGCGAGAAAGCAACGGCGACAGCGTTGCGAGAGAGCACACAGTACGTGTCAAGAGGCGAGAGGTTGTTGCACACAACTACACTGCACTTAAACTGCACCGCAGTTTGTTGAGAGGCTGACGAAAGTCCTGTCGGTAGTCGCTATGATAGTAGATATTCACGACATCTAGGTAAGGATCGTGAATTAAAGGAAATTAGTTCAGGGGTAGGGATTCAATTCAAAGCAATGGCACGAACACCCATTCTTGAGCAATTCCTTTGACTAGGTCACTAGAGCAGTGGTGCACAACCTTTTTTGAGGCAAGACACAACTAGTAATAATGGAGCCATTTGGCGACACAGTGCCATTATATACACAATAGTTAGAGATCCGTAAAAACGGTTTTATTTTTTGGGAAATTTCGTTTTTAAAATCTACTATTTAGTTTTTTTGGCGGTTTTTTAAATATCTAATTTAGTTTTTTAGCGGTTTAAATTTAAATGCATATTATCGCTGATAGTGTATTTTTGTAGAGTGTCTTTCCGGTCGAATTTGACGCGACAATTACAAAATTTGCAAAGCAGAACTTTATTATCACTCGTGTAAAAACCGTGGCTCTTGAACTCAGGGCCCTAGAAGCCACCGTAACTCCCACTTTCTTCATTGTACTTTGCTGAGAGCCAAGTGCCGAGAACCAAACACAAACAATGACAATTCTACGCAACGTGCGACGAACGTTGTGTGGAGGCTAGTGCGCTGACGTCATTATGATGCTCGGCTAGTTTTGCCGGGCCATGTGTGTGGCGTGATCTAGCAGAGAAAACCTGAACTCGCACGTCAGTGCGCCAGTAGCGGACGACAAGTCAACTACGTCAAGCACCGGCAATGATTTGGCCTAGGATTGAGAGATGGAGCATGATTTTATACTAAAAAATATTAATATATTTTATTGCCACATTTTCTGTAATTTTGTTGATATTTCGGGCTAAGTGGTTATTTGTTATTTTGTCGCGATAAAAATGAGATTACGGTGTTATTACTCGATTTCGTTTTAAATTGTGATTCAAAAACCATATTTTTGTACTGCAAACTTCATGAAAGGTCCACAAATGTGCAAATAAATATAATTTTAAACACATTTTGCGTTGTCGCGCCTCGCGAATTTACGGATCTCTAACAAGTAGTTAACCATTATTTGTGACTCGTGATGGTGACAATGATTTTGTTTGTTTATCAAGGCTACGAGAAATTTTATCAAATTTGGTATTGTAGCCAGTAGTCTTTATTAATACTATGCCCATATGCAAGTTGTCATCTTTAAAATTATAATGATGTTCGATCCCATTTCCAACAATTTCTTTAAATCATGATTAAAATAATTGTATTCTTGGTTACATGGTTGTTAAGCATACGTCTGCTCTTTTTCGACAATGCAATTTATTTTTATTTTATTTAATTATTTGAAGTCTATCCTATTCAGTTAAAAAACTGATTTCAAAGGAGGACAACTAAATAAATCTACTTACATAGATGTAGATACAGCAATGAATTAACAGTAAAGTAAATATTTGAAATACTAATATTACAACAACAATGTATTAAAACAATGATTTTGGTAACATTTTCAAAAACGATATTAAATTCAATTAATTAATGAATTAAATAAAAAAGGGTGGGGAATGAAAGAAGAGAAGAAGAAAAAAAAAGAAGAAAAAAGAAGAAGAGAAAACAAAAATATATCAAAAAATAAAAATGAAAATAAAAAACTGATTATTAGACGATCCCACTCAAACAATTACTATGAGGTTTGCCAAAAATCAGTAACATCAAATCAGTGAGTAATCAAACTTTCGGGGAAGAAACCACCGAATGCGAATCTTCATTCTTGAGTTAAAATCTTGATTACAATTTAGTACACAAGATCTTGACACTTATAAATAATTATATCAGACATATCATTATAAGTAATTGTTTGTCAAAACTGATCACAGCAATGGTACAGGACATTTAACTCAAGTTGCAAGCTCCACCAGTAGTCAGCAACCAGACAATCTAGGCAGAAAAAATATAATTGAAAGTACATTGATTATTTATTATCATAATCAAAGCAATAATAAACAAAGAGAATAGCCGAATCATAAATAAGAACTTATTACAATATATTAACATTACATAAACACACAGACAATGAACCTCAAATAAATAGTAAAAATCAATTCTTCTTTGCTCTTTGATTCATTATCATTGCTTCAATTTTACTTTTAAATTGCACGATTCCTATCTCAGTAAACTGGCTTCTAATATCATAAGGAATTGAACTACAAAAGCGTACACCTCTATACAAAAATGACTTTCTAAATGATTCAGAAATTAATCTAGGAACTTGCATTGAGTACATTAATAAAATAGAAGTTCTATCACGATCAACAATTTGAAAAATATTAGGTAGAATACTTAAATACATACCTTTCAATGCTTTGTATGTATTTACCAGCACGCTATACTTCATTCTTTCCTCAATCGTGAAGCAATCAGATTGTAAATCTTGGCTCATAGGAACTGAATAAAAAAGATGGTCAATTCTCTTCTGAAGTACAACATATTCGGTAGAAGGTCTTACTGCCCAAACCACTAAGCAATAATCAATAACAAGAGTCAATACCAAGAATCTACAACCTCAACATTCTCTCTGTTATAAACCTCTTAATTCTTCTTATAATTCCAATTGCTGATGAGTGATGATATATTATTACATACATATTCATAATGTTTCTAAAATTTAAATTACAAACTCCAAGATATTTAAATTAATACACTCTAGAAATTAACTTACCATTACAATTCAACGTCAAATGAACATCATTCATGCTTCTATTATTAACCTTAAGAAAAATCATAAAATTTGTTTTACTATATTAATATCAAGTTCCTGGGTTTAAACTTTAAACCAATCATCCATCCTCTTTAGAACTTCTTGAAGACGTCTTCGATCTCTTCGACATCCACACCTTCTAAATAAAAGACCAAGTCATCATCATCATCATCATCATCATCATCATCATCAAGTCATATAATTGATTTTGTAGATATATCATCTATGTAGAGAATAAATAAAAGGGGTCCTAATATTGATCCTTGGGGTACTCCACAAAAAAGATTAAATACTTTTGAACTATATTTTACAAGATTTTTTATAAACATTAAAAAAAAAGTAATCTGCCAAAATTGATACAAATAAGGACTTATTTTATACCTGGTTTTTTGTTTTGTTAAAGGTACCGAATCAAATGCTTTCCTAATCAACAAAGACAGCTAGTCCGTGGAACAAGCTGCTAAAACTATAGAAACATTTCAAATCCGGAAACTTGCGCCAAAATTTAGGAGCAAGTAAAAGACATATTTTAGAATGTTATTTTCACGGGGGACACGCAGGGTAGCAAATAAGTCACCTGTCATGGCGTCCACAAGATGGCCGCCAAAAAAATACTTTAAAATTGCTGTAACTCAAGAAGTAATCATCAGATTTGGATAAACTAGGTTTTGTTTTATTCGGTTTTTAATGATATACAAAAAATGTCATTAGAAATTCTACCGTAAATACAATAGTTGCAATTATAACACGTTTTGGTATATATATAATTATTTATATGTAGAATTCGCCAGATTGTCATAAAATTTTCAGACTATACTAAAATAACGCCAAAAAATCCAAAATTTTAAGTCCCGAAACGAAATTCCTGTAACTTTTTGAATAATTAATTATGTAATAATCATTAATTAAATCCCAATTAAAAGTTTCTTATTCACGTACCAAAGTCACATAGTGTATCACACAAGAACAATTTAAGACCACAATGAAGCAAAAAAATATTAGTTCCAAAAATTAATTCCAATCACTTTCCTATTAATTCAATTAATTCAATTAATTAAAAATATTGACAATAATCTCAATTAATTTTGTAAAGTTAACACAATGTGGTCGACCTTGGAATCATTTTAAAGCTAGTTTTAAGACAAATAAATGTAATGAAAAAATTAATTAATTAAATTAATTAATCACCAAATTAATTACATTTTAGTTAAATTATCCCACTTTTGACATATGTATTGTTATGTATACCTAAAACTCGATCAATCGTCATAAAAATATACTACTCTGCTGACATAATGCCAATGAATTTAAAATGTCATGTCCCGAAACAAAATTCTTATAACTTACCGATTAATTAAGAAATTTAGTGAAGAATTACTTATATCTCAATAATTGTTGTTGTCACTCAATTAACACATACAAAATGCCAACAGAAGTATCAAATATAAACAATGCAAGTATAATTTTAAAAATTAATAGTCCCAAAATTAAGTTCATGCTACTTTTCTGTTAATTGAATTTCACACAAATTTATTTTCCTGTAAAATAAGCTTGCAAATGGTTCCCAGTGTGGCTGTGTTAATTTTACACAACACATGGTGATTATATCAATTAATTTAATTCATTCATTAATTCAATTAACAGGAAAGTAGCATGAACTTAATTATAAGACTATTAATTTTTAAAATTATGCTTTCATTGTTTATATTTGATACTTCTGTTGGCATTTTGTATGTGTTAATTGAGTGACAACAACAATTATTGAGATATAAATAATTCTTCACTTAATATATTAATTAATAGGTAAGTTATAAGAATTTTGTTTTGGGACATGGCATTTTAAATTCATTTGCATTATGTCAGTAGAGTTGTATATTTTTATGACGATCGATTGAGTTTTAGGTATACATAACAATACATATGTCAAAAGTGGGATAATTTAACTAAAATGTAGTTAATTTGGTGATTGATTAATTTAATTAATTAATTTTTTCATTACATTTATTCCTCTTAAAACATGCTTTAAGATGATACCAAGGTTGACCACATTGTGTTAATTTTACAAAATTAATTGAGAGTATTGTCATTATTTTTAATTAATTGAATTAATTGAATTAGGTAATAGGAAAGTGATTGCCTGATTGGAATTAATTTTTAGAACAAATATTTTTTTGGTTCATTGTGGTCATATTGTTCTTGTGTGATACACTACGTGACTTTGGTACGTGAATAAGAAACTTTTAATTAGGATTTAATTAATGCTTAATTTCATTAATTAATTAATCAAAAAGTTACAGGAATTTCGTTTCGGGACTTAAAATTTTGGATTTATTGGCGTTATTTTAGTATAGTCTGAAACTTTTATGACAATCTAGCGAATTCTATGTATATATAAAAGACGTACGTATAAAATTGCTATAATTGCAATAAATTGTAATAATATATAAATATAATTAAAACTATTGTATTTATGGTAAAATTTATAATGACATTTTTTGTAGAGCATTAAAAAACGAATAAAACAATACCTAGTTTTTACGAATCTGATGATTACTTCTTGAGTTACAGCAATTTTAAGAATTATTTTGGCGGCTATTTTGTGGACGCCATGACAGATGACTTATCTGCTACCATGCGTGTCCCCCATAAAAATAACATTCTAAAATACGTCTTTTACCTGCTTCTAAATTTTGGTGCTGGTTTCCGAATTTGAAATGTTTTTACGCTTGTTCCACGGGCTAAGCTCCAACCTTACCATTCCGATTGTCAATCCCTTTATAGATAAAATCTGTGAATGCTAAAAGGGCACTTTGTGTTGACCAACCTTTCCTAAAACCATGCTGGTTTGCACGTAAACCTTCAGATGCTTCCACTTCATGTAATAACCTCATGTGCAAAATATTTTCAATAATTTTACCTACAATTGGAAGAGTTGATGTAGGTCGATAAGAATACTATCTATATTTATAAAATTATAATAATAATTTTACCTTTACCCTTATAAATAGGTGAATGATAGCACGTACGTAATATAATGCAAATTCTATTTTGCCAAGCTTATCAAGGATGTTGTTACGGGACACTGTACGTTTATGAATTAAGAATGCGCAAATGTGGAAGGGTAGATGAGCTTGGCCCTTTTTATAGATCTCATTTCTTTTTAGTTGTATTTTTACAAGATTTTGTAATGTGTGGTTTCACATTCTCTGAATTTAAAATATTCTTATTCTTTGTGTTGTTATAGTAGGCCTACATCTTTTGAAATGCAATGGAAATACAATGGAAAACATAGCCCGTTCAAACTTCAAAGTATGAAAAAAGATTGCATGACCTTCTCAATATACCAGAATCATTTTGGGAAAACTTGATCGTGGAGATTAGGTACACCTTGGTTTCCGCCGTATGAGTCCTCTGACATACATTTAAAACTTGATTTGATAAAAATGAGAACTAAGGCCATTGTCTTTAAATTAAAAACTAAACATTTTCAAAATTAATTTCTTGTAGGTCGGAATTGTGACGGATTATGCTAAAAATGTTAACAGCACCTAGGCCTACATTGCTTGAAGTGTTTGTTTAAAATTTCAGCGCAGTTCACTTATTGGGGCGGGGAGACGGGCTTTTTATTTTTAGGATATGGTCTTTGGGCGCCTTCCATGACTGTGTCAATCAATAGTTTATACAGTTTATACTTAAGTTAAGAGATGAATGAACATCAGGGTTGGTCCCAACCGCTAACATGGCTTTTTTAATATAATATCTTCACATTTTTCATTGTACCTTTATTTATGAAACAAACATTGGAAAAATAGTAGCGTATCCAGGAGTTGACAATGGAGTGGTGGCGGTGGCTTGTGGCAAATGACGTTACAGGTAATATGATAATATGGTATTAATGATAACTCTCAGGCAAAGCTTGAGGTGCAATTTGCAACTGGCAAGTGGTTTTCATTTTTGGAGACAGTTTGAAAGAGCGTTTTTGTGTAATTCTTCTTTATTTTGAATCCGTTGTCATAGTGAATTGACGAGTTTGACTCCGGTGCTTGGATTCTTCGGCCATTCAGTTTAAGTGGGAAAGACTACACTTTAGATTTTCAATCATATGTTACACTCTCTGTAATAATGTATTTACCAGTGAATAATCTAATGTTTTTATTTATTTATTTTTATTTATTTATTTATTTTATTTTATTTATTTATTGCATTTTATTTGCACCTAGGACTCTTGTTCTCTCTCTCCACGTGTGGCTTGACTCGTACCCCGAGGACTTCCGAGATGCACCAACCCATGGCTGTCTCCATCAGTTGCTCAACTTCTGCCACCATCATCTGCCAGACTCTGAGCTTCACATTAAGGTAGACCTATTCACATGTTTTTTTTTTTGTGGTAGGGGTGTGCAAATAGTGATTTTAAGGTTCAAATTGAATATCAAATAGTTGATGATTAAACGTTTGAGGATCGAATACGAAGATTGAATATTTTCTTAAACCAAATAGTACAACAAATATTGTATTTACTCAATTGCACATGTCACATTAAAAGATTTTGCATGAAAAATGTTCTAAACTCTGTGTTTATAATTTTTAGATATGAGTAATAGTTAGGGTTGCCATAATTTAAACTAAGGCTGGGCATCGACATCGATTAATCGATGTTTTATCGATGTCGGGAGTATTTTTCGACATCGATTTTTTGTGTGTAAATCGATGTTTTTTAAAATTAATTATGTAAAATTTTTATTTTTATTTTTTTTGAAATTTTAAATTCCCGCTTAAAACGTCTGAAAATTCATTTTTTCGCGATAATTTCATGTTCCAATAATTGTTACGTCGCAATTTGAGGTAGGCCTACTCTCAACAGTTACGTAAACACTTCGCTCGCGTAAGTTTGAATGTCCCGCCGCTGAGCGCTAGAGCGGCCTTGTATCTGTTGCCTAGCAACGGGAGGACCACTCCCCTCCCCCCGCCACTCGACGGGCCGATCGAGGCAAGGCACTAGACTCTCGCGCTCTCTCTCTCTCGCTTCACCGCTCCCTCTCTCTCACTCCCTCGTGGGAAGGGCATCGAGCACAGGGTATCGACATGAGAAGTCGACTTCAATTTTTTTTTGTTTCGAAATAAAAAATATACATTTTTTCAATTCTCATTTGTCGCATTGTCGAAAAATTTTTTGTTCGAATCGATTTTAAATTTGATGTCGATGTCGAATTTGATTGTCTATTTATCATTCATGATATGCCCAGCCTTAATTTAAACCCAAGGTGGCGGGACAAATCCTTTAAGGGGAAACAGCTCGGGGGGTTTGGGGGGCAGCAACTATAGCGCCGCAGGTGAAATTTTTAAAAACTAAGCTTTTAGATTGCGTTTTGAGCGTTTTAGATAAAAATACCAGACAGAATACAATCAAGAAATATTGTAGTTTTTGTAGTGAAAAAAACAGAAAACCAAAAAAAATGCATTGGATTTTGGAACACTTTTAATGACACTTTTCAAGTAATAATTTTAGGAGCTTGGGAAGTTTGGACTTGGGAGTAAATAACTAACCATACTTGTTTTATTGAACTAAATGTACGCTTACAAGTACAAATAAGAACTACATTTCTACAATCTACGATTGAAATGAGTATAGTTAGAGTGAGAAGTGACCTAACAAGTTTAAAATTATGTTATCACAATCATAAATCAGGTACCAATAAGTCAACAACTACTAAGTAGCTACAATCGTGTATAGTTTCTTGTATGTCATATGATAATTAAGTAAATTAACCCATATAAGTAAAAACAAAGAGGTAATGTAAAATGAGCAATAATGAATATACAAAATATGTAACTTGGTACATAAGTAACTAACCAAAGTGCTGACTGTCGAGCCAAGCCAAGTATTTAGGCGACGCACACGCCGCCCCTGGCCCATATAGGTTACTGTTGATAACTTAGCACGTTTTGGACTGCAGATACCTGATATTGTAAATTGGAGTTTGACAATTTTTCTACCAAGCGGGACAATTGTGTCCCGCTTGGTGCATTGGCGGGACTTAAAATTAGATATCGGGACTGTCCCGCCGAAAACGGGACGAACGGCAACCCTAGTAATAGTGTTCCTAAACTTGATTTGTACAGCCCTGACCTCGCAAAAAAAAGTATGAAGCACTTAGCCTGTATGGTTTTATTTATTTCCACATTCCTCTCATTGCAAAACGGTTAAATTTACACACAAAATGCATCTACAATGCTCATATTTTTAATTTTTTAAATTTTTAAATATAATATTTGCATTTATTTGTACACAACATTTGAACGCAAGTGATCAGTGGTTTCATCGCACAGATACCAACTTGCTTGCTCCTTTAGCCTTGGTTAAAACAAGAGAAACTTCTATGAAAATGAAGAGAATTTACAACAATTATTTACGTTTACATTTACATATTTGTTTGAGCTGGCATTTCATTGAATTTCTGTAAATTAGAGTGTAAGTTCTGTATGGGATCACAAAATTATGGCGTCACAGGTGTGAAATTGCAAAACCATGGGCATCTTAAAGAACTAGGAAAACGCTTAAGTCCCGCCGCGTTGTTGGATGAGCGTAAGGTGCATTGAGCTGCCATGTGTTCGCGGATTTCTGTTGTTCTGTGAAAAAATTATTACTTAGTCGAAGATTTTTTTTAATTAAATTAAATAAAATAAAAAATTAACTTAATTTTTTTAATAAATCATAATTTTTTTTTTTAAATCATAAAATTGCAATTTTCATAAGAAATAATTATTCGATTGCGCTCAAATTTAACACGAGTATATTAATTCATAAAATTAAGGTTCTGTGAAAAAATCATTACAAAAGGATAAAGCATGTAGGTGTTATAAGTCGAAGAAATTTTAAAAAATCGAAAAAAATCGTAAAATTGCGTTTTTATAAGAAAAAAATTTCCGATTGCGCTAAAAAACGTGGCAGTTCTAAGTTCAGAGATTTCGAAGGCCTCCATAAAATTTCATCGCAATCGGAGTATCGGTTTAGCCGGAATCGTGCTGACAAACACACAAAAATACAGAAAAAAAAAAAGAAGGAAAGAAAGAAAAAAAAAAAACATTCCGGATTTTTTTCTCCAGTGTAGTGAAATGGAATCTTCGCTTCGCTCGCTACGCTCATCCAATTATAAATTGCATTGTTTTTATGGAAAACAAGAGGGACCATTGACATTCATAATTTGACGGGAAAAGCGTAAAAACCTATAAGTAATGAGCATAAAATCAGAATTATTATTTAGCCTTTATTCACTACAGAAACATACATTTCCACTAGTGCAAATAATATAATAGTACACAGATAAACATGAAAATACAGTAAAAAAAATTACAGAGCATATTGATTTATGTATAGGCTTACATTAATTTAATGCACACATAATTTTTCATGTCTGTGAGATACCAAACATCAATTATCATACTACAATTACCACAATGGTAAATCTGCATGTCTTACGCTGAATGTTATTTTTAACAGGTACGTCACCGGCTGGACCGGTTTACTAGAGAAGATCAGATGTTGGACTCGTCAGGGTATTCCAACAACTCTGTCCTATTTCCACACGGAACGCTCGTCAATGGCAACACTGTGCAACTCTACAGGTTCCCGGATGTTCCCGAGACGTTATTTGCTGAGCAGCTGACCAGGATGGACATGGTAAGCACATCTCTCATCCACTGTGTCTGGTTCAAATACTGTAAAACTAGCATAGGCTACCATGCCTATTTTGAATCTCATTTCCAATATCGGATACCTCTGTAGGGCTGTCCAATGATATCAAGAATTAGATAAAATATCGATATTCGAAAAATTCAGGAAGTGAAACAATATTGTTGTCCCACAAGGTTCGGTGAATGGGCCATTGTTTTTTAATGTGTATATCAACAACATTCCTGAGTGTATATCAAAAGAGCAGCTTCTCCTATTTGCAGATGACTCCACTTTAAGTTTAGCTAGTAAAACAATTCACAACCTAGAAATAGATGTCTTTATGGAAACAAATAATATTGTACAGCAATTAAAAAGTAATTGTCTTATGATTAATGAAAAACAAACAAACATTATAATGTTTAACCAGAGTGGGAAAATGGATAAGGAAATCAACATTTTAATTGTAGAGAATAGAAATAAAGAGTTAGTGTTTGTCAAAAATTCTGGAATTAAAAGTATACAAAAACCAGTCTTCAAATAAACATGTTGATTACATATTCACTAAGATTTCCTGGGGAATATGTTAAGGTTGTCGTTTGATATTAATATCGATCGATAAATATCTTTACTTTAGTTTTAGCGTTGTTATGTTGTGAAATAACGGAAGAGGGTGAACATCGGAATTTCAAGGTGAGAAAGATTATTCTAGCATTACCGTTTTTTACTCCATCTCCTTTTTATTATCCTCCTTTCCGGTTCGGTTACACCAGTAGGCGGTGGACGCCAAATACAAAAGGGTGGGAGTTTTTGAATAGGGATATGACATTCCTCCCTGCTTTGAATAAGACCTTGATGGTAAAGAGAAAAATTCAGATTAATAATATTAATAGAAAATAAGAGAACAACTTACAAGGTTACAATAATATAAGGAAATTGTGAAGCAAAATCTCTAACTTAAGGATAAATATCTTGGACATCAAACCTAATACTAGACTTACATTTTAGACACCAAATGGAGGTTGGCTGAACTAATATTAGTGTTGTGAACGAATAATTGTTCTTAAGATATTACAGTTAACATATATGAAAAATGAAAATGTAGATAGCCTAGATGGCAGGCGAATACCAGAGGGTTATTTTTAACGGAAACGTTCAGGAATCTGTCTGTTTCGAAGGTTGGATACCCTGCTCTCCATCCGGGTAAGCTGGTGGCAAGATTGGATACCCTGGCTCATCCTGCTGTGGATCTTCTTCCGGAATGACTTCCTCCCTATCCGGTGGGTGATCTTCTCCATCCGGATCTGCAAGGTCTGCTGCTGGAATATTTGCCCAATCATCTGGTTCGTCTGGCCACGGAGCACCATCCCTCTCTTGATCTTTGTTGTTGTGTGTCCTCGACTCCAGCGTGTTGAACTTCTTTAGGAAAGACGAGTTTCGAATTATGACTTGTTGTCCGCGTTTGGCTGTAATCTGGCTTCCCCTGATCTTTATGATGACAAATGGATCTGGGTCGTATGGTGTGCTGAGTTGTTGCGCTTTTGTTGTCGGCAGAGCACCCGGTCGCCAAGTTTGTAGTGCATGAAGTTGGGTGTTTCTCTTTCGATCAGCATACAATTTTGCCTTTTGTTTATGTCCCGCATCGTTCGCTCGGATGTCTTGGTCGTTGTTTTCACACTCTAGGTTAGGGGTTACTGAGGGTAGTGTCGTTCTCATTTTACGGCCGAACATGAGCTCGTAGGGAGATCGGTTTGTCGTAGAGTGAGGTGTAGCTCTGTAGTTCATTAAAGCGTAGTCGAGTTCAGTTTGTAGATCCTTCTTCTCCATATGGGCTGCTAACACCGTCTTGCGAATAGATTCCACAGATCTTTCTGCCTGCCCGTTGGCCTCGGGCCATAGTGGCGTAACGCGGTGATGTCGGAATCCCATTTTTCTGGCGAATGCTGCAAACTCTGCGCCATTGAATGGCGGTCCATTGTCAGATTTTAACTGGACTATTGCTCCGAATTGACAGAATAACTTTTGTAAGACTCGTGTTACATGTCGAGTGCTGGTTGATGGTATGATTTCCACGAAGGGATACCGAGAATATTCGTCGGTCAGAATCAGTAGGTACTTTCCGTCAGGGTACGGACCATCAAAGTCGATGACTACATTTTCCCACACACCCTCTGGAAGGTCAGTAGGACGAATCGGGTCTCGCGATTTTTTTGGCTTAGTTATTGCCTGGCAGGGTATGCACGACGTTACTGCATCATGAACGAGTTTGTCCATATTGGGGAACCACAGCTTTTCTCGGATAAGCTGCTTCGTTTTCACCATTCCGCGGTGCCCTCGATGTGCGAGGCATACAGCAGTCTCATGGAGAGCAGGTGGGATCACTAGCCTGGTCCCGCGTAATACTACTCCATGAGCCGTGGTTAGTTCGTCGCGTATTCTCAGGTATGGTTTTAGCTGTTCTTTTTCCCACAGTTTGTAGGCTGTACCTGGGGATGCTTGCAAAGCTTCAATCAGGAGTTTGAAGGTTTCGTCTTTTGCAGTTTCAATTTCAACATCGCTAAGGGACATTGAAGCGGGGCACGACTGTTCTGACAAGAACGTTACGTATTCTTCTGGAACTTTGTGCGTGCGACGGTTGTCCGTTGTGAAAGGAAGTGGGTGTCGGGATAAGTAGTCGGACGGATTTTCTTTTCCGATTTGGTGGATGGCATGGAATTGATATGGCTGAGTGCGAAGGAGTAGTCTCTCGTGTATGTTGTGAAATATCGGAAGAGGGTGAACATCGGAATTTCAAGGTGAGAAAGATTGTTCTAGCATTACCGTTTTTACTCCATCTTCTTTTTATTATCCTCCTTTCCGGTTCGGTTACACCAGTAGGCGGTGGACGCCAAATACAAAAGGGTGGGAGTTTTTGAATAGGGATATGACAGCGTTGATCGATAATTGAATAAAAATTAGTCCTATACTTTCTTGCATACCGACGCGGACCATGGACCTTTTGCAAGTGCATCCTCTTGTTCCTTCTATTTGCTCAAAACTATTTTTTTCCACGTGAGCGACGTCTTTCTCGATAGTGCCCCCACCCTCCCATACGTGGCTGGTCGGCCCGAGGAGAGTGTGCTATGTATTGTCGTTGTAGTGAAGCCACCCAGCAACACACGCACGCCGTGCAAGTTGCCTACACTGCAGCAGGGCAGGGGCAATGCGTTGCACGACAGGAAATACTTTATAAAGATCTGCTTAGCGAGCAGTTACTTACAACATTTCTAAAGGGCGAGCTACTCGATTATCGATTTATTAATAATCGATTTGGGAAGACTGAATCGATTATTGATCGTTCCGGGAAATAATCGTATTGATCGATATATCGAATAATCAAACAGCAACCCTAGAATTTAATATATTCTAGGCCTTACTTAAAACATACTATGTTAGGCTGGGCATGTATGTTAAATAGCATCGACATTGAAGTCAAATAATCAATGTCACATCGCGATGTCAAATTTTTAGACATTGACATCGAAATTTAAATAATTTGAAAAAATGTCAAACTTCCATATCGATTATCGCTTCAAAATGAGAATAAAATTGCGATACTTTCGCGTCAAAAAATATCCCGACGATACTGTCACTTTGTAATTATATTACGATATTAGGGATGTGCGGGTAGTGGTTTTTGAGCTCGGGTCGGGCTCGGGTCGGGTAATTGAAAGTACCCTCGGGCTCGGGTAATTGAAGTACCCTCGGGTCGGGCTCGGGTAGTGAATTTTTTTTTATTTGTGAATTCATTTAAAAAAAAAAAAAATCCTACAAAACAGTTTTGCATTGGTTGCAGGTAGCCACTCTGGGCTGTGTTGACACAAAGTACTTCCAAATCGGCGTCTTATGAACTTTTGCTTGAGTAGGCCTAGGCCTAGTACAGTGAAACCCTGCTATTATCGTTTTCCTGCATCAATCGTTCGTTATTCTCGGAAATAATATCGTAACAATCGTTTTCTAATATTTCCGATACGAAAACCCCAAGAAAAACCGATGCGATCGCGTATTTTTCTCTTCCGGCCGACGAAATCATGCGTTTGTACCAGCCATGCATCTGACGAAATCGCGCGTTTGCACCAGCCTTTCAGTCTGACTCCGCCCAACGCTCTGCTGCGCGCAACGATGCGCACTAGATCGGACTTCTAGATGAATTGCAACTTTGTTCTAGGCCTGCTGCCTCGCCTCCTAGGCATTAGACGATGTTTATTAGCGTTGTTTCTTTTTCACCATTCGCCCACGTACGTAATATTCTACTTGCTTTATGCCGTTATTAGCGTTGAATAACCAGAACACGAGTAATGACGGTCAGTAGGGCCTATTACTCCAGCGGGAACACCGCCGGAAGAGCCAAGGACACAGCATCATAGCATAGCCGCGCCCACGTCGTAGCGATTGGTCCGCTCCGACGTCAGCTGTTCGTTTGGCGTGTGAGCGGGAGGTTTAAAAGGAGCAGATTGGCGTGTTTCTTTATTACTTCTACCCGACCCGACTTTTTCGGGTAGGAATTGACGGCCCGACCCGAGGTCGGGTAATTTTACCTACCCGAAAATTACCCGTTTTTCGGGTACCCGCACATCCCTATACGATATACTATCGACATAATACTCGCTTTTCTCGCATTTACGTCAATTTGAATTGCGCGCTGTCTCGGCACTGATCGGCGGATTGTGTGGCTCGTTGGTCTTGTGTGTGGCTCGTTGGTCTTGTTGTTAGCGTATCTGCTTCCAATGCAGAAGGTCCAGGGTTCGATTCCCGCCAAAGTCAGAAGTTTTTTAACTTCTGATTTGGACTTAAGTCCATCAGTTCTTGTCTTAGGAGTTTGTTAACGGTGACTTTGGAGCCGTCCTAGCAACGAAGCACATAATAAATTCAGAGTTGTTCTGAATCGGCCTGGTTGATTCTGGCGTTGATTCGCGGGTGTTCGCACATGTCCATGCCACTGATTGCTATATTTCCTATTAAAAATATCGATCTTTGGTTGGTTATCGCTCACTCGTCGATTGCGTCGGGGCCTACAGGGTAGGCTTAGACGCTTTGATTTACTGTCCCCCACTGAAATTAAGTAGTTATATAACTGAGTGGGTAGACTCTAAATACAATTTATTATTTTATTTATTTATTGACCGCCACCTGCGACGGGCCCTTCGATGCCCCTCCTACAAGGGAGTGAGAGAGAAGGAGCCTTGCCTCGATTGGTGCGGCGTGTTGGCGGGTGGGGGGAGGAGAGTGGTCTTCCATACAAGGCCGCTCCAGCGCTCAGCGGCGGGCCATTCAAACTTAAGCGAGCGGAGTGTTTATATGCAACTGTTGAAGATTAGGCCTACCTCAAATTGCGACCTAACAATTGTAATTAAAAATTATTGCGTTGACATAAATTTTTCCAATGTTTTAAGCGGGAATTGCAAAATTTGCAAAATCAATAATTTAATTTTTATTTACATCATTAGCTAATTAACAAAAAACATTGATTTGTCGAAATATACTCCCGACATCGATAAAACATCGATTAATCGATGTCGATGCCCAGCCTTAATTATTTGGCAATATTATACTATAATGTAAAACAAGGAAACGCCATAGTCGTTGTTAGACGAGTGAGTGAGCCATGTGTTGAGTTCCCGGTAATATTCCTTTTCTTCCTCATACCTTAGGCCTTAGCCTATCATAGGCTAGAGTGGAGCATTACGGCCTTACAGTTGACGCGCCCTTATACCAACTAAACATAAAAACCTTATTATTTATACAAATATAATTATCAATTTAAATGCAAATGTTCCCGGGTACTCAACACATGACTCGCTCACTCGTCTTACAACGACTTTGGCGTTTCCCTAGTCTAGTTGGCTAAGGCGCCCTTATACCCAAAATGTGGGAGACCTGGGTTCATACCCCCGGTCGGAAAAGATTTTTCAATTTCTGGATTGTATTTAAAAAATTATAAAACATGTTTTGAAATGCATACAATACTATGGAAAACATAGCCAGTACAAAATACGAGTAAAGATTGCAAGGTTTACTCAATGTCCCAGCGGAATTTAGGGGAACCTTGGTCGTGCCATATTAGAATAACCTTGATCACAGCTATGCATGTAATCATGGCCTACCAAAAATTATTTGATAAAAATGACTTCTTCAAGTAGCCTACAAAGCATTGTTGTTTTCATGAAAACTACACATTTCAAGCATATTTTTCAATTTATTATTTCTTGTAGGTTTAAATCGAAATGGATTGCGCTCATTTTGTTAGCAGTTCTCAGTTACCTGGTCACGGATGTCTGTTTAAAATTTCGGCTCAATCTATTATGCCGTTCGGCCGTATGGGCCCGGACAGACATACATTTAACAGAATTAATCACGACCAAGGCCGATCGAGTAGCGTTGTAGACTTCGTTTCGCTGCGCTCACTCGTCTAATAAATCTTCTGAAAACGGCCTTTTATGCACTAATGGAATCACACATTAGTTGTGATATAATCATTTGGGATAATCGAAGCAAAACATCCCCCCCAAAAAACACAAATAAAATTTTTAGGCTATAGAAAAGCGCAATACGATATGTGATGCACTTCGCGAAAAGGGACCTTAGGGTGAAAACCTAAATTGGGAGTAAATCGAATAACAACGTTATAGTGCGTGAAATTTTGATTTTTGCTTTTTTGTTGCTTGTTGTGTTGTGTTGCTTGTTGATGTGCTTGTTGTTCAAGTAATGGTGGTAGAAAACAAAAAAAAACAAATAAATATGCAATTTTTGTTTTTTTGTTTTTGGGGCTAATATATTTTTATTACATGCAGGGCTCGAATTTTAAAATATTTAGCACTCGCCCTCTGGGGCGAGTGCTCTTGTAAATTTACTAGTCCTAAATTAAGAACACTATTCCGTATTCCTACTCCAAACCACTACTAGTACTACTATAACTTAAATACGTAATTTTGTAATGATAATTAATTACGTAATATTTGGCTACACTTTACAAATGGACCGTGTTTATCTCCTACGTTAGATTTCTCACAAACAGAACAAAACATCGAATTTAGTTGTTGGTCAAAATGTAGCCACGTGTGTTCTGTTAGCCAGCGTTCTTGAAAAAGTCGCACACGATTCTTTTCATATTTTGCACTGTCTGCAGTAGGATTAGGTTTCTGTTTCTTGTTTGGGTTATCAACTCCTTGTAAATACCGCCACACATTTGTTGACCGCTTAGTTTGAAACATAATGTACGCAATTTATGTTACGGTTAACCAAAAAAATCACTCGCCCGCCGGGCGAGTGATTTCCAAAAGTTACTCGCCCGCGCAACAATACACTCGCCTCGGGCGACCGGGCGAGCGTTAAATTCGAGCCCTGATTACATGTGTAATAACATAAATTAAGATTATTTTTTTACAATAAGTAAAATAACTGAAAATGTTATTCTTCAAAATGAAACTTGAAAAAACAAATTTCAAAAAAGTTCACCCAAAGGTCCCTTTCCGCAAAGTGCATCACATATATAGTTGGGTTAAAATCAATACAATCATGTAAAGAATAGTTCAAGCTAGAAATTCTTACAAGTCAAGCAGGGAAAAAGCTATTCAATTGTTTACCAAAAGAAATTAAAGATAGGTACCTCAGAAATTAAATTATATATCTTAAAACAAAACTACACCACCATCTACTAGAAAGGTGTCTATATATAATACTAGGGAAACGCCAAAGTCGTTGATGGACGAGTGACTGAGCCATGTGTTGAGTACCCGGGAACATCCCTTTTCCTCCCCTATACCTAAGACTAAATAGCCCAGTATGGGGAATGATACCAAGTATTCAACACATGGCTTACTCACTCGTCTATCAACGACTTTGGCGTTTCCCTAGTCTAGTTGGCTAAGGCGCCCTTAGGCCTACACCCGGACCGTAATGTGGGAGACCTGGGTTCAATCCCCTGGTCGGATAAGATTTTGTAGTTTATAGGGATGGGCAAAAGCGTGTATCTTACTACACGTGTACACGCTGTCTGTCTGTTCGTGTACACGGGTGAACTATGTATATTTTAAGATATCTGAAAAAAAGTTGTACATGTTTATTTATTACTGTATATTTTTATTGCATTCTGAACAGTAAATACGGCGACGACGTTCAGTTCAGTTTATCAGTCAGTAAATGACGTGGCTGATGTTTCATTGGCCTTGGAAAGTTAAAAGGGTGATGGTATGGTTGAGGCTTGCGTGATGAAGAGGGCGGGGGGGGGGGGGGGGGAGAGATAAGGCTTTGTGATTTTTCCATAGTTCCCGTGATACTTGAATTGTGCAGCAACTCCTTCGCGACTAGGGCGGTATTTAACCTTCTTTCCCGCGTCTATCTTATCAAAGAACTTCCACTCAAGAGATATTCTAAACAATAAACAGTCATGCGTCACTGACTCAACGCGCGTTAACAACCGAGCGGTCTGGAACCATCTGGAACGTGTCGGCCGGTCAGGGGGTGGGGGGGGGGAGGGGGAAGGCAAGGCCACCGTGACAAGGGATCGCAACCAACTTACCGTTTTGCGGGAAGGCGGCGGCGGCGGTTGACTGAAAGGGGCTCGTATTTCAAAATAGAATTATTGAAATCTGAAATCTCGACGACTGAACAATGTCAATTGAAAGTCGATGTGTATTTTTTTTTAAAATTATGTACACGTGTACACGTCTCTTCCCTAGTAGTTTATGGATTGTATTTAAAAAAATATTAAACATGTTTTGAAATGCATATAACGCAGTTTAGTCTACATCAACTGTGAAAATACTACGGAAAACATACCCAGCACAAAATACGAGTAAAGATTGCAAGGTTTACTCAATCTCCCAGGGGAATTTGGTGGTAACTTGAACATGCAAGTTTTGATAGACCTAGTTTGTCACTGCATAACTACATTACAAATATTTTTTCCACTGCCTCCATCGCAACCGAGTAACATCTAAGAAGCAGTGATTTTTCAAAAGTGGTGAAACCATTGTTGTTAAAAGAATTCCTACACAATGTTAGGCCTATTTTTCGGTTTATTATTTCTTGTAGGTTTAAATCGAAATGGATTGTGCTCATTTTGTTAGCAGTTCTAAGTTACCGGGTCACGAATGTCTGTTTAAAATCTCAGCTCAATCTATTTGTCCGTTCGGCCGTATGAGCCCGGACAAACAGACAGACATTTAACATACCCTACTGTTTTGGGAAAAGTAGACTTAAAAGATGAGATGGCAGTGGCCATTCATTATATTTCAAAGGCATTTGTGCGCTTGTTTTTTATTTGTGTATTCTCAAGAGGCCCTAGTTACGAGCAACTTGATAAAACTAAATTGTAGAGCTTTTTCCTTTGAATAAAGTAAATTTAGTATCAATATTCATATTAAAACTTGTCACAGTTCATTTTAGTTATAGAACTTTAACGGGTAGTTATTGTTTCGTAACATTTTTGGTGACCCCGACGTGATTTGTATAGTGGTTTGATATTATGGATCGACTCAAGAAGATCGTACGCCTGTTGCGGGCTTGTTTCCCCAGGACACTACATGAGGTCAAGCAGGAGCTTGCTGAAGCTTCCCCAGATGAAGACACCTTGTCTCTGAAGTTAGCAAAACTGGAGAAGGTTATGACCGATCTGAGGCAGCTGGACTCTAAATATTAGAAAGTCTTCTGGATGATGACTGTAGTGACGGGGATTATTCCATGGAAAGCAAAGCCATTGAGGGCTATGAAGATCGTCTGGCAGAGGTAAGGAGTAAGTTGGTAGAGCTCTCATTATGTAAATAGAGATGTCAGTGTCCCAACGTGTGGGGTTGACAGCCGGTCCAATCGTACATTTACTCTACCTAAGATAGACTTAAGAAGTTTGATGGTGAACTGACAGGGTGGTTGACATTCTGGTCACAGTTTAAGAAAGTGCACGAGACACCGAGATTCATGATTGTGACAAATTTCAGTATTTGGTCCATCAATGATAAGTGGAACTCGTGCTAGCGACCCTTGTCGATAGCTACCCTCAGTCAGGGGGAAAACTATGGCGAGGGTAATAGTTGCACTAAAAGAAAGATTCGGTAAGGAGGATCTCTTAATTGAAGTTTATGTTAGAGAGCTGCTGAAGTTAGTAATCAGCAACGTCTTACAAAGAGAAACCAACCGCTTTCCAGCATCTTTGATAAAATAGAAGGTCAGTTGAGGGCATTAGATACACTGGGTCTGACTACCGATAAATGTGCTCCCAGTACTATTTCCTCTTGTAGAATCAAGTCTACCTGATGAAACTCTTAGGGCTTGGCTGAAAAGCTGTTATCGTCTCGGGGGAGCGATACACGGTGGGGCAGGTGAAAATCGCCTATCGTGTCTAGGGAAATTCCTCAACAGAGAAGTTGAAAGCGAAGTAAGGATAGATCTAGCCAAATCTGAGTTTGTACCCGGTACATGGAGCTAGAGACATGAAGAAAGGGAACAAGATAAACATGACGTTTATGATCTTGTTGTGCCTACAGCTGCAGGGCTATTTAATGGCGATAGTGTGAAGTGTGTATTTTGCGAGAAACATCACGAAAGTCGTGATTGTTTCGGGCACAAGACATGTCCATCGCCGATAAGAACACAAACTCACACAGAATAAATGTTGTTTTACTTGTCCCCGCTCTAATCATGTATCCAAGAAATCCCAAAGCTGTCATTAGATGTTCTCTGTGTGCTAAGAAACATTTGGTTTTGATGTGTCCTGAATTGTTTTCTTCTCATAAAAAATATGAGAAGTCTCATACCTACGTCTACTAGTGGGGAGAAGACAGTGCAAAGTTAAATTTGTCAAACCCAGATCTGTACAAGTGACATTGTTCTTATGACTCTTTTGGGTTGATTTTGTTACTAACGGAGAGTCAAGGACAGTTAGAGCTCTTATTGATACTGGATCTCAACGCTCGTATGTACTGAAGTCAACAGCAGATCAGTTTGGATTTGTATCTCATGGTAAGGAGACAATCACACATTCATTGTTTGGTGGTACCAACACCGAGCCCAAGTCTCATGATAAGTTTTCAACTCCAACTCTCGAAGCCTGGGAGGTTATCTATAGGCCTATTTCCATTGGGATGTCCTTAAGTCAAAGTAAGATTTGCGGGAAAAATACCACGAGTTGCTAAAGGAGAAGGGGATGAATAAATTTGAGAACTAATCATATTTGGGTTAGTGATAAGGAAAGGGTAGGCCTAGTGACATTGAATTGTTACTTGGAGCTGATGTATACGGACAGATACTCACTGGACGTATATACAAGTTGGACAATGGTATGACAGCAGTAGAAACGGAACTAGGTTGGACGCTGAGGGGAAACGTATTAAACCCAGGCTGAAGATACAAACGTATCAATGTTAGTGACATCTATTAAAGTCAGTGATGCATCTGTTGCAGAGTTATGGGAGCTAGAATCCATTGGTATTAGCGATCCTATAGAGGGGGTTACCAAGGAAGAAGCCGCGGCTGAAACGAAAGATCATTTTCTGAAAACAGTGTCGCGCACAGAAGAGGGGAGGTATCTGGTGGCTTTCCCCTGGATTGACGGTCACCCCCCTCTCCCTACAAATAGGGAAGTTGCCGGAAAAAGGCTTGTTGTTGCCTCAAATAAATTAAAGAAAGAAGGGAAACTGGAATTTTTAACGGGAGAATTTTTAAAGACTGGCTTCAAGAAGGGATAATCGAGGAAGTACCTGATGCGGAGATAGAAACCCCAAAGTCACTATTTGCCTCATCGTCCATTTTTAAAGCCAATAGTCTCACAACGCCAGTTCGCCCTGTATTGATGCACAAGTAAATGCAACAAGTCACCCTCCCTAAATGATTGTCGGGAGAAGGGATCGAACCTCTAGAGTTGATACCTTCAATGATAACAAGATCCGAGAAAAGAAAATTGGGTCACTTCAGACATTCGTAAGGCATTTCTCATGATTGAAATACACAAGAAGGACAGAGATTTTCTGGGGTTTTTTTATGGTGGGAGTGATTATGAAGCGCCATTTAAGGTTTTTCAGACAACAAAAGGTAGTTTTTGGACTCAACTGTAGTCCATTCTTACTTGGTAGTGTCATAGATTATCACTTGAACAACCAAGTACCTGAAGATAAAAGTCTCATTGCCAAGAAACTTAAAGATTCGCTCTATGTTGAAAATTGTGTAACTTCCGTCGATACAGTAGAAGAAGTTTGCCAATTTCGGGAGGAATCAGTAAAACTGTTTGAAGACGCTAAGATGGACCTAAGAATGTGGAAATATTCGAAAGATGAAGACTCTGAAATGGAAGACGGCAGAATAACTTCTTTTTTGGGGGTTGAATTGGGATCGTCTCTGGACAGTTTGAGTGTTGATATACCCAGCATCGAATCGGTTCAGGAATGACAAAACGAACAATTTTATCTATGACTCAAAAGATTTTCGACCCACTAGAATATTGTTGCCAGTAATACTGCTACCAAAAACTAATTGCTGCAAGAAATGTGGATAGTAAGATGGGATGGGATGTACTCCTGGATGAAAAAATCTACAATGAAGTTTCTAAAATGGCTAAACGAGATTCGATTCTTATCGAATATTAAAATTCCAAGACACATAGCGAACGTAGGAAGCTATGTGGTTCCAGTCGTTCCTACGTTTTGTGATGCAAGTGGATATGCATATGCTCCCAGTAGTTTTTCTCAGAACAGAGTCGTCTGAGGGAGTTACTGTACAACTTATACAAGCTAAATCAAGAATAGCCCCGCTGAAGAAAATAAAACAATACCTCGATTGGAGTTAATGAGCTGTCTAATTGGAATTCGCTTATCGGAATCAGTACAGAAATTTTTGCATATAGAAGACAAAACTGATTTCCATTTTTGGAGTGATTCAACGACAGCGTTAGCATGGATACGGAGGAATGATGAATGGGGCACTTTCGTTGGAAATCGGGTGAAAAGAGATATGCAATCTCACTAAAACCCGGAAAATTGGAGGCATGTACCAGGCTCTCTCAATCCTGCTGATCTTCCATCCAGAGGATGCAGCTCACAAAACCTTGTACATTCGAGATGGGGGAGGGACCGGAGTGGCTCAAAAACAGCTTCACAATGGCCAGTGGAGGAAACTAAATTCAACGAGAATTAGTGTTCTCTGAACGAAAAAGAAAGTAATGAACGCCATGCACGTGACAAACCCGGTGAAGACGACCCATTGAAAAATAACAAGGTTCTCATCATACCCAAACGGTTAGTGAAGGTCCCCAGCATGGATGCGAGATTTATTAACAAGTCTCGCAAGAAGATTAGTGCCAAAGGGGGCACTGACAGTCGACGGCTCAACGCAGCAGAAAGAGATCTACTAATCAACATTCAACAGGAATTTTTCGTTATGAAGGAGAAGTGGCTTGCGGTCTTCAAGTATTTAAAGGGGTAGACGGACTATTACGAGTGAAGACCCAAGACTCGCTATGAAAGATGAATCATTGATTTCAATTCCCTGTGCTACTACCGTCCAAACATCTAGTGGTGAATATGATCATCAGAGAAGAACATCTCAAGAACAGTCACGCAGGAGTAAGTTTCTAAGGAAAAAATTTCGGAGAAAAATATTGGATTGTGAAAAGCAGACAAACAATAAAAAGAATCTGTTTGAAATGTTCCAAAATGTAGAAGATTTGCAGCCAAAAGTTCAACGACTTACCCAGCTCCATTACCTCAAGACAGAGTAACCACCGCAGCAGTGTTTCAGATTGTTGGAGTGGACCTAGCTGGCCCAAAGTATCTTAAGGATAAGAGTAAAGTTGGCTAGTGTTGTTTACATGTGCAGTATACCGAGCTATTCACTTGGAACTTGTAAGCTCACTCAGCACTGAGGCTTTTATTTAGTCAGTAAGAAGATTTGTGGGGTCGCCGAGGAAGGCCCACTACGGGCCTATAGCGACAACGCGACCAATTTTGTTGGGTGTGCTAATGCTCTTCAAGAGTTGGACTGGGATAAGGTGAAGAATGAATTCGCAGTGGACAAGATTCACTGAAATTCAACCCTCCATCAGCAGCATGGTGGGAGGATGGTGGGAGCGTCTCATTCGCCTCAGTAAAAGGAATACTCAACGCGGGGCTAGGAAAGTCTTTTTGAACTACGAAGAGCTTCTACAGTATTGTGTGATGCTGAGGCAGTCATCAATGGGAGACCTCTCACCTACATTACAGACAACATAAACGATTTGATACCTTAAATCCGGCGATGTTTCTGAATGATATTCGCGAACAGAACGTGCCAGATTTAGATATGTTGGAATCTGAAGGTTTTTCCCAAAGCCGTTTTCCGTTATAGACAAATTGTCCGTGACCATCTACGAAGCCGATTTAGAAAGAGTATTTGGGACAACTGGTACAACGCGGGAAGGCAAAGTGGAACGACACAGGAAACTATCAGTCGGCGAGATTGTGCTTGTGGAGCCGACAATAAAAAGAGCTGGACTGGCCAATGGCAAAAAATGTGGATCTTCTACCCCGGGAATGACGGATACGTCAGAGTGGCTCGGGTTGAAGACGCAGCATGGAATCTTGGTGCGTCCTATACAACGGTTTTTATCCCCTAGAAGTGTCAAATCTTCCCGACCCACAACGCATTTAAGATGATGCAATTCGCACACACCGCAAGAGTGATGTCAACATACCCACAGTAGACTGTCATGGTTTAAAATATTATTGTTTCATTTGCTGTCATTATTATGTCAAAATGAAAGGTGGGAGTATGTTGGAAATGTAGACTTAAAAGATGAGATGGCAGTGGCCATTCATTATATTTCAAAGGCATTTGTGCGTTTTTTTTATTGTGTATTCTCAAAAGGCCCTAGTTACGAGCAACTGATCAAACTAAATTGTAGAGCTTTTTCCTTTGAATAAAGTAAATTTAGTATCAATATTCATCTTAAAACTTGTCACAGATCATTTTAGTTTTAGAGCTTTAACCCGGGTAGTTATTGTTTCGTAACACATACAATGGTCACGGCCAAGGCCCGATCAAGTAGCGTTATAAAATCCTCATTCGCTTCGCTCACTCGTCTAAAAAAAAGACAAGTTTTAAAACAAATAATAGGTAACTGTAATGATGGAACAGTAGGTGTTTATTTAACCACACATAACAAAAACTTGTAAATATACAGCCAAACCTTACACACTCAAAAGAAATGAGATCTAAAAAAAGTGCCAAGCTCATCTACTTTTCCACATTTGCGCATTCTTAATTCACAAACGTACAGTTTCCCGTAACAACATCCTTGAAAAGCTTCACAAAAAAGAATTTGCAACTATTAATTTAAACTTTTAGTTCATTCAAATTCTTTAAAAAAAATTAATTTTAACGTAATGGTCATGCAAATTCTATTTTGCCAAGCTTTTCAAGGATGTTGGTACGGGAAACTGTACGTTTATGAATTAAGAATGCGCAAATGTGGAAAAGTAGATGAGCTTGGCACTTTTTTTAGATCTCATTTTCTTTTGAGTGTGTAAGGTTGGCTGTATATCTACAAGTTTTTGTTATGTGTGGGATCTCATTACTTTTTCAAGTTCCATTGCAAAAATTTTTTGTTAAAATATAATATTTTATCAAAATCGATTTTAAATTGCTATGGTATTACCAATTAACAATAGAATGAAAAGTATAGTGGTCCATAGACTTGCTTTTTGTAAACAATGTAGGCGATTATTGTCGCGTAACTATAGTTACTTGTTGATTGTATGCCTGTATAAGGCTTATTTTAAAACCTTTATTTGGAAGCCTTTCAGCAATTTTTTTAAACTTTTTCTTTCAAAGGGGAATTACATCACTATTAACTTAATGTCCATGTAAAATATGAACGTTGTAGCCCCACCCGTTTGGTCAGAATCGCTGGGCAATTGAAATTGACGAATTAGATAGTAGCCAGTAGTAACTAACATCCTTAAAGTGATTTTGAGCATGTTTCAAGTCATATTTTCACCAATAAGGAATGCTTGTACCCCAACCAAATTTGGCATGTGTTGTCGGGTACTCGTACCTAAATTCCATCGATTTTGATAGTTTTCAAATTCACATCACGTTTCATGATGGCTGGGTGACACCTCGAAATCACCCCAACTCTGCTTGCTGTATAAGGTGCCTGAGTGTGTAGCGCACCGCGGCTTGGCTGCGGCGCCCTAACGGGCACCTAGCTAGATAATAATCATGATAATAATCCTTTATTTCAGCTTGTCATATACTTAGTACATACATATATGCACTACTCCGTAGAGAGTGTGAAATAGTAAATATAGTTAGGTACCTAGGTATATATTCTAGGTAGGGCCTACTTAAAATATGTATATTACCGTCTGCAACAAAGAATAAATAAAATGAAAGGGCAAAAGTGTTCAGACAATTGAATATAGGCCTATAGAGACTAGAGAGAAGAAAAAGAAAACACCTTAATTTAATACATGTTCAGGCAGTTAACATTAATAGAAAAAACAGTTGGCTTACAAGCCTATCATACATAAGTAGGGACCCCGAAATGTCGCAATTGGTTTTTGTCGAAATTTTCCAGAATGTGATGAAACGCATTTTTGTGGACAAATTAACCACTTTGGACCCTTAAATTATCAAAAACCGTTCGCAAAATGGAGCGAAATAAGATTGTTTTTTCTTGATAACAATTTAGTACAAAAGATCTTGACTCTAATATATAATAATACCAGACATATAGGTAATTATTTGAAATTGTTCAAGTCAAAAACTGATCACAGCATTGATTCAGGACTTCTAATTCAAGTTGCAAGCCCCACCAGTGGCCGGCAACCAGACAATCTGGAAAAGAAATAAATAAGAGCAAAAATAGAAAAAAGAAAACCCAAGCTGACTCTGCCAGAAGCAGGAGACGATGATCTAGGTGCCCATTAGGGCGCCGCAGCCAAGCCGCGGTGCGCTACACACTCGGGCACCTTATACAGCAAGCAGAGTTGGAGTGATTTTGAGGTGTCACCCAGCCGTCATGAAACGTGATGTGAACTTGAAAACTATCAAAATAGGGATTTAAGTACCTGACAACACATGCCAAATTTGGTTGGGGTACGAGCATTCCTTCTTGGTGAAAAATGGCTTGAAACATGCTCAAAATCACTTTAAGGATGTTAGCTACTGCTACTGCTAGCTACTGCTACGGTCTAATTCGTCAGTTTCAATCGGCCCGCGATTCTGACCAAATGGGTGGGGCTACAACGTTCATATTTTACATGGACTTTAAGGTAATAGTGATATAGGGTCTTTCGAAAGAAAAAGTTGAAAAAGTTTGCTGGAAGGCTTCCAAATAAAGGTTTCAATATAAGCCTTATACAAGAATATAATCAACAAGTAACTATAGTTACTTGACAATGATCGATTACATTGTTTACAAAAAGCAAGTCTTTGGACCACTTGATATTTTACATCCTATTGTTAATTAATAATTGGTAATACCATAGAAATTAAATCAACTTTGATAAAATTATTATATTTTTTACAAATAATTTTGCAATGGAACTTGAAAAAATGAGATCACACACATAACAAAAACTTGTAAAAATACAGCCAAACCTTACACACTCAAAAGAAATTAGATCTAAAAAAGGGCCAAGCTCATATACCCTTCCACATTTGCGCATTCTCAATTCATAAACGTACAGTGTCCCGTAACAGCATCCTTGAAAAGCTTGGCAAAATAGAATTTGCATTATATTACGTTTAAATTAATTGGAAAAAAAGAACTTGGATGAAATATTACGTTTAAATTAATAATTGCAAAATCTATTTTGCCAAGCTTTTCAAGGATGCTGTTACGGGACACTGTACGTTTATGAATTAAGAATGCGCAAATGTGGAAGTGTAGATGAGCTTGGCCCTTTTTCAGATCTCATTTCTTTTGAGTGTGTAAGGTTTGGTTGAATTTTTTCAAGTTTTTGGTATGTGTTGATGATTACTTCAATATTTTCCGTGAAATTTTTCAAATTTAATTATACGGAAAGAAAAATAGCAATGGGTACCTTTATGTATCATATTCATCGGGAAGGAGCATTTCTTAACCCCTTGTGGTGCTCAAAGTGGTAATAAAAAGGCAGTTCCGTGGAAAAGGACCAAGACGGCGGATTTGAGGGGCAGACCCCGTAACAATAGCGCCACAGGTGAAAATTTTGAAAATCATTTTTTTTAGAGTGCATTTGGTGCATTAAAAGAAAGGAGTAGGCTGAATGCAATACCAAAATAATGTAATTTTTGTAAAGTGCAAACTCTAGAAAACCACCAAAAACAATTTGAAAACCTACTTTTTTCGAATCAGTGGGGGTCGGGGGAGTAAGTGCACTTGCCAATATGTCCCAACACCCTTGGGATAGATAGGAACTGGTAGACTTAGGGCTCGTGTGGTTGTCTCATTTGTCATTTTGAAGCAAAATCCGTATTTTTAACATTTTTCTATTTTGGAATTATTATTATTTGGAATATTTAATGTGTGGTTGCCCATCTCGGTGCCCTCCTTTTGGGGCACGCCCTACACTTTGAGAACCACTGCCATCTAGAAGATTTGTTACAAATATTTCACCTTTTATGCCTATTAATTCACACCTTCATTGTACTTGAAATTTAATGTATTAATGTACCTAATAGTATTGAGATTGACCTTTTTCAATTTGTGTCAAATTTATTTTATTTTATTTATTTATTTATTTATTTATTTATTTATTTATATATTTAACGTCTATCCTATTCAGTTATAAAACTGATTTACAAAGGAGGACAACTAAATAAATCTAATGACATTAGGTCTGTTCGTTGGACCTGTTCGACTTTGCTCTAAGATCACTTTAGAGTAGGTTGAATTTAGGCCACACCCACGCTGGAGGAAGTTAGATCACTAACTCTTGCGTTTTGAGACGAACGCATTTTGGGGCGAAAATCGACTCTAATCTGCTCTAAAAAAAATATCAATCCAAAAAGAAAAAGTTTGTTCGCATTTATTGACAAAATATTATTCACACTTCCAGCAAACGAGGAAGCCATTTTTATTTAAATAACGCGCGTAATTCGCTATTAAATCGAACTTGCTCTAAGTTGCTCTAACTCGCTCCTCCTAAAATGTCAGAGCACGAAAATCATGATCTTTCTGCTCTAGATCAAGTTGCTCGAGTCCAAAAAACGCAATTCGAGAAAGTGATCTCGTGAAACGAACGGCTATTTCGTTATCCGAGCGGATCTGAGCAATTAGAGCAGGTCCAGCGAACAGACCTATTGATGCAGACACAACAATGAACTACAGTTTAGTAAATATTTGAAATAGTAACATTACAACAAAAATGCATTTAAACACAACAATTTTGATAACAAATAAAAAGGATATTAAATGCAATTAATTTATGATTCAAATATAAAAAAAAAAAAAAAAGAAAAAAGAAAAGAAAAGGTAAGAAAAAAGAAAGAAGGAAAAGAAAAAAGAAAGAATAATAGCATACATAGGCCTAATATTATTGTTTACACTTATTTTTATTCCATAGAATAATACAAACATATATTTGATCTTTTATGCCTGCTTATTCATACCTTCATTGTATTTGGATGAGCGTAGCGAGCGAAGCGAAGATTCCATTTCACTACACTGGAGAAAAAAATCCGGAATGTTTTTTTTTTTTTTTCTTTCTTTCTTTTTTTTGTATTTTTGTGTGTTTGTTAACACGATTCCGGCTAAACCGATACTCCGATTGCGATGAAATTTTATGGAGGCCTTCGAAATCTCTGAACTTAGAACTGCCACGTTTTTGAGCGCAATCGGGAAATTTTTTCTTATAAAAAACGCAATTTTACGATTTTTTCGATTTTTTAAAAATTTCTTCGACTTATAACACCTACACGCTTTATCCGATTGTAATGATTTTTTCACAGAACCTTAATTTTATGAATTAAGATATTCGTGTGAAATTTGAGCGTAATCGAAAATTATTTTCTCATGAAAATCGAAATTTTTCGGGTTTTTCTTTTTTAAAACAATTCTTTGACATATAACACCTACAGGCGTTATCCTATTGTAATGATTTTTTCACAGAACCTTAATTTCATAAATTTATATACTATTGTTAAATTTGAGCGCAATCGAATAATTATTTCTTATGAAAATTGCAATTTACGATTTTTTTTTTTTAAAATTACGATTTATTAAAAAAATTAAGTTAATTTTTTTATTTTATTTAATTTAATTAAAAAAAATCTTCGACTAAGCAATAATTTTTTCACAGAACAACAGAAAATCCGCGTAACACATGGCAGCTCAATGCACCAATTACGCTCATCCAACAACGCGGCGGGACTTAAGCGTTTTCCTAGTTTTAAAAAATGATATTCAACCATTTTTCAATTTGTCTCAAAAAGACATGTTTTGTTTACTTCTTTTTATTTCATAGAATATTTGCTACATATATTTGACCTTCTATGCCTTTTTATGCCTATTTATTCTTACCTTCATTGTATTTAAAAAATATATACTAGGAAAACGCTTAAGTCCCGCCGCGTTGTTGGATGAGCATAATATTGGTGCATTGAGCTGCCATTGTGTTATGCGGATTTTCTGTTGTTCTGTGAAAAAATTATTACTAAGTCGAAGATTTTTTTAAAATTAAATTAAATAAAATTAAAAATTTACTTAATTTTTTTATTAATCGTAATTTTAAAAAAAGAAAAAAAATCGTAAAATTGCGATTTTCATAAGAAATAATTATTCGATTGCGCTCAAATTTTACAAGAATATATTAATTCATAAAATTAAGGTTCTGTGAAAAAATCATTACAATAGGATAAAGCATGTAGTTGTTATAAGTCAAAGAATTGTTTCAAAAAAGAAAAAAACTGTAAAATTTCGATTTTCATGAGAAATAGTTTTTCGATTGCGCTCAAATTTCACAAGAATATCTTAATTCATGAAATTAAGGTTCTGTGAAAAAATCATTAAAATCGGATAAAGCATGTAGGTGTTATAAGCCGAAGAAATTTTTTAAAAAATAAAAAAAAATCGTAAAATTGCGTTTTTTATGAGAAAAAAATTTTCGATTGCGCTAAAAAACGTGGCAGTTCTAAGTTCAGAGATTTCGAAGGCCTCCATAAAATTTCATCACAATTGGAGTATCGGTTTAGCCGGAATCGTGTTAACAAACACACAATAATACAAACAGAAAAAAAAAAAAAGAAAAACATTCCGTATTTTTTTCTCCAGTGTAGTGAAATGGAATCTTCGCTTCGCTCGCTATGCTCGCTACGCTCATCCAATAAAATTCAACCTTTTTCAATTTGTGTCAAATAAGCGTGCTATTTTACAGTTCATTTTATTTCGTCGATGTTCGTAAGGCTTCGGCCTACATTTGTAAATGACCTGTTATGCAGGCGACACTCGTCATGGAAATTCATGGCCAAGAGAAGTTCGACAATTAAAATTCTATGGGTTAAATGCCAGCACTGCAAGTGCAGCGCTTTAGCAGACGTGGCCATATTTTATTTTCTAAGTACTGTATTTACTCGATTATAAGGCGCCTCCGAGTAATGGCCGCACCCCTATTTTGACCACTTAACTTTAAACAGTATGTTATAAACACTATTGGCAAACGGCTAGGTACGCATAATGGCTGCACCCCTCTTTTTGAACTCCATATTTTAAAATATACCTGAGGCTTATATTTGCATAAATATAGTATTTGCCCCAAGAAAAATTATGTGTTGTCATTTTAATCCATTAGTGTGAATAAAAACTATGGAAACGCCAAAGTCGTTGTTAAACGAGTGAGTGAGCCATGTGTTGAGTACATATGAAAAATCTAAACAAATGCTATCGATATTGTAAAAAATCACATTTTTATTTATTGTAGGTTTAAATCGCAATGAATCTAGTTGAATTTGTTAACAGTTCTCAGTAAACTTGTACCGGATATATAATTTCAGTGCAATCTGTTAAGCGATTTGGCTGATATTCGACGTACAGACAGACACACAGAATAAGCGCCGTTTGAGTTGCATGGGGACACTCAGTTGCTTCGCTCCCTCGTTTAATTATAATTTAAAGTTTGTTCACCAAATGAAAGTGAGATATTTTTGTGATAACTTTTATTTAAAAAAAATATTTTGGGACAATTTTTATAATTTTGTTTTAAAATTTTGTATAAAAAGGTACCAGTAGCATAATAGTAGTAATTCCCTATTACGAATTTTTTGGTATTTTTGCAATTTCTGTCTTTTTTTGTTCCACTCTTTTGGATTTTGTATACTGAATAGAATTCATACCAGTTTTGCGTAACCAAATAAAATTAATTGAGTAAGAAAGAAAGAAAGAAAGAAATGAATGAATGAATGAACGAATGAATGAAAGAAAGAATGAAAGAAAGCATAAATGAATAAATAAATAAATAAATAAATTTGGAAAATTAAGTAGCATTTTTTAACCTCATAAAAAATTAGGTTGGGGTGTATATACTTGTGTATATGTACTTGTATATACTATAGTTTGTGTGATACTTTGCTTTGTTTTGTGACAACTTTGTATGTACCTTCAACTTAACTGTGTTTGGATGGTTAGGTACATAACTCTTTGCACATCTCCTTAGAGATTAGATTAATTGATAAAATTTTTTCTAAAAAACGAAGAATAAACTTATCTTACTTATCTAACACATGCTTGTCAGGAGGTGTTCCGCAAGCTGGTCCCGCACCAGTGTCTGGGTGGCGTATGGTCCCGCCGAGACAAGAATCGTAGTCACGAGGCCGCAACTGTTCTTGCGACAGTGAACCAGTTCAACGCCGTGTCGCTGCGAGTCATCAGCAGTGTTCTGGTACCCGACACGCCTCGAGATCGCGCGGCAGGGATCGCGATGTGGATCAGTATAGCGCAGGAGCTGAGGGTGTTGAAGAACTTTTCGTCTCTCAAGGCCATCATATCGGGTCTGCAGGCCAACCCTGTGTACAGGTCAGTTGGCAGAATGCTGGTTTATTGATTGGTGGGGAAGGATTTTGGTATGCTTTCTAGAGACCAGTCCTAGTCTGCTTGCATACGCTGATGGTGAATTTGCCGACTATTTTTACTTCTCGATTTGGTTAGTCGGGAAACACTCCCGTAGGAGTAATTGTTATTATTTACTACATTTCAGAAATTAAAATTCCGCCCCAACCGGGATTCCCGCAAATTTGATTTAATTTCTATGGTATTAGCAATAACAATAGGATGTAAAATATCTAGACCCGGATTCATGTACATCCTAGGTATATATATAGGTGGTATAACCATGGTATAACGACGGTATAAGGACTGGTTAAGTCTAGGCAACTCACATCCAATTAAAACTTTCCCATGCTACAACAAGCGCACAACTAATGTTTTTTTTACACCTTTCACTGCATCCACAGCCATGTAAATCAACAGATTATCAAAAGAACATTGAAAATTTGCACAGTTTTTGTTTTTGTTTTTATATAGTGACAGGAGTTTTGCGTGAGATCATTGAAAGAAAAGAATAGGTGTATTATTTCCGTACATTTTTGTATAGCCTAGGTGGACAATCATACTATTGTTTATCTGCATTAGGCTTTTAGTAATCAAAACTAGTTATTTGTGCGGGAAGTGTGTCAGAACAAGGTTGTGCTGGCCTAGGGTTGGCTAGGCTTGTCAAACATGTAATGTTAGTACAGTATTAATTTTATCTAGTCCTATAGCCTAATGGAACTTTAGACCTACACTGTTGTATTATAAATTATTTTCTACATCTGGGCCTAGGCCAGGGACAGGGATTTGTTTTATGAGAGTATAATGACAACTTTTCTCGTTTCACACATAGAAGCAAAATTTAAAATGTCCGCCATTTGTTTACGTATCGCACTTTCCCGCCTAACTCTGCTTATTAGGGATGTCAATACCCGGAAATTTTCGTACCCGGGTACCCGCGATCGTTACCCGAGATACCCGCGGGTAGTAAATGTTCGATTTATCGTTATGGGTGTCAAATGATTCAGAAAAGCATTGGCAGTTTAAAAGTAGTATTGGTAAAAGGCCACGTATGTTTTAGTGTACGATGACTCAATGGGTTCGGAGCAACTACATCAAGCGGAAAGGAACACTGATTGATTACTACATTCCTTTCATGCGCATATGTACGCAACCGAAATCGGATCGTAGGCTGATCAAGGTCAATCCTTGTCTTTATCCCAATGCATGATCTCCCGCTCCCCGCGCACTATTTTCCTATCAGTTCATTCGAAGTGATCTTCCACTTCACAGAAAATTAGGGATGGTACGTGTACACGTTTACTAATTATCCTTGATCAGTAAACTATTTTTATTTTATGCTGTTTTTATCCTGTGTGCAACCAGCCGAACTGTGTTTTCTCATGAATCACTTTAGGTCTACGGTCATTGTTTCATTCATACACGCACGCGAGTAGTGTCCAATCCAACACCCTTCCTGTCTTCACATCGGCAGCTTTGAGTCATCGCAAACTCGTAGGTCTACAGTCAAACGTCGTTACAACCGGGCAGATAACACTCATTTTTTAGTGTTTCTGCGCTCCCGATTACGAAATTCAGTGCATTGGCATCTGTTTTGTCTCGAGCAACCAAATCGTATAGTTTGCTTCAAGGTCAAGCCTTGTTCGCCGCTATCTCTAAGCCCCCCCCCCCATCCCACCCAACCCGCGCCGAATTCCGTATTATATCATTCAACAATCTCACTCAATCACTCGTCGCTACAATCACAGCAGCCAGCCATAAGCGGTAGGGGGAGGGGTATTGTCTGTTCCGTGAAAAAGATCGCGATGGACAAAGGAAAGAACGGGTAATTCCGGGTAACGGGTAATGGAAAATTGGACCCGTACCCGCGGGCAACGGGCGGGTAACGGGTACCCGGGTACCCGTTGACATCCCTACTGCTTATACCATCAACAAGTGTCAAGTAACTATAGTTACTTGTTGATTGTATGCCTAGTGTATAAGGCTTATTTTAAAACCTTTATTTGGAAGCCTTTCAGCAAACTATTTCAACTTTTTCTTTCAAAAGAGACTATATTACTATAACCTTAATGTCCATGTAAAATATGAACATTGTAGCCCCACCCGTCTGGTCAGAATTGCGGGCCGATTGAAACTGACGAATTAGATAGTAGCAGTAGCAGTAGGAGCTAACATCCTTAAAGTGATTTTGAGCATGTTTCAAGCCATTTTTTCACCAAGAAGGAATGGTCGTACCCCAAGAAAATTTGGCATGTGTAGTCAGGTACCTAAATCCTCTCAACTTCTGATAGTTTTCAAGTCCACATCACGTTACATGACGGTTGGGTAACAACTCGAAATCACCCCAACTCTGCTTGCTGTATACAGTGGCGGATCTAGGACATAATCATGGGGGGAGCGATTTGCGTGTGCATGTACAGTCGTGGGAAAGGGACTAAGCGCGTACGCACGAGGGGTATGGGGGGTATGGGGGGCTCGTTGGTCTTGTGTTGTGGCTCGTTGTCTTGTTGTTAGCGTACCTGCTTCCAATGCAGAAGGTCCAGGGTTCGATTCCCGCTAAAGTCAGAAGTTTTTAACTTCTGATTTCGACTAAAGTCCATCAGTTCTTGTCTTAGGAGTTTGTAAACGGTGACTTTGGAGCCGTCCTAGCAACGAACCACATAATAAATTTAAGAGTTGTTCTGAATCGGCCTTGTGATTCTGGCGTTGATTCGCGGGTGTTCGCACGGTCCATACCACTGATTGCTATATTTACTATTAAAAATATCGATCTTTGTTGGTTATCGCTCATCCGTCGATTGCGTCGGGGCCTGCAGGGTTGGCTTGGTCGCTTTGATTTAAAGTCCCCCACTGAAAATCAGTTATATAACTGAGTGGGTAGACTCTAAATAAAATTTATTTATTTATTTATTTTATTAATCGCGCCGCAGGCGAAAATTTTGAAAATCAGGTTTTTAGAGTGCATTTGGTGCGTTTTAGAAAAAAGTGGTGGGCGGAATGTAATATGGACACTATGTAGTTTGTGTGCACCAATTTGTTTTGCCGTCATGTCGAGCTTACAATTTACAGCATTGGCCTAGATTGCAACATTATTATAAACGTTTGATCTTATTTTCAATTCATCATTTTATTTATTTATTAAACGTCTATCCTATTAAGTTAAAAAACGATTCACTAGGAGGACAACTTAATAAATCGAAGTACTCTGATGCAGACACATTTCAGAGGCAAACTGATTACCTATTTCTGACAACATAAAGGAAAGTTGATTTTTATTGGGAGTTTTAAATAAATAGCGCCGCAGGCGAAAATTTTGAAAATCAGGTTTTTAGAGTGCATTTGGTGCGTGCACAATAAAATAAAATCTTTTTTTTTTTAATTTTTAAAGAATCATGGGGGGGGGGGCGATCGCCCCACCGCCCCCCCCTGTATCCGCCACTGGCTGTATAAGGTGCTTGAGTGTGTAGCGCGCCACGGCTTGGCTGCGGCGCCCTAACGGGCACCTAGATGGTGGTAAAAATATAATACTGTACAAATAACAGCGTAATAACGGCAAAATTTGTAAAACTTTGAGCTAAATTTGTGAAAAAATAAAACATTTCAAACACCTCTAGCAACTAAACTTTGTTTATCCTTGAGATACCTAGTGATCATCAACGGACGAGACGGGTTTCGGTTGCCCCTGCGTTTTGTCTGAATTTGCAGCTTGCTCAGAGACCTTTTGCAATGCGGGTGTCAAAATTAAGTTTCAACTAGTAACTCTCGTGACAAAATGGATTGTTTATGATAGTAAAGGAAATTCCTGCTCAGAAAATTACCATTGCTATATCCTTACACATATAAATCATTAGACTTTTCACTGTTAATACTGATTTTTATCTTAAAAATGTGATATTTCGACTACTTTTCAGCAGTCTTTATCAAACAATACAACAACTAAAAAACCACAACAAACAAGACAAAAAACATTCGGCGCAAATAATCTTTGCCGTTGAAGCGCCCTAAAACTACTAATACTAAAATACAAAAAAATTATAAATATGGCTGTGTATTAGTACCAAATTATTAACAAAAAAGTTTTTCATGAATAAAAATTAAAAAAAAAAAAACAGAACATTAAATTGACATGTTGGACAGTTGGTGTATGAAATTAAACTATTGATCTAGTGATGAAATTGATGGACAGAAACTCTTCCAAATGGCTGGATAATTAACACTCGGCACACTGACTGTATTGGCCACACACGAAACCAGCTTCCTTGATTTTCCGTGTTGTGGCATTAGACTCATGTGCATGGATTGAAGCGTCTTCCCAATTAATATGATGATGATTTTCATAAACATGTTCTGCGAGTTTTGAAGTATCAATCTTATGTTGTTTCACATTGTTCTTGTGTTCTTTTATTCTTACCATCAAAGGTCTCTTGGTTTCCCCAAAGTATCTTGCATCACATTCACAAGGTATAGAATAAATAACACCCTTAGATGACTGAACCTCATCCCTAGGTTTAGTCTTGGTGAGTATGCTGCGCAACGTATTAGACGAACTAAAAACAACTCTTATGCCATACGGAGCTCAAAGGCGTTTGATCTTTTCTGAAAGACTCGGATAGTATCCAATGCAGACCGTTTTATAAATCCTAGGTTTAGCTACCTCAATATCTTTATTCATGTCAGATTTGATATCTTGTGGATAAATAGTCTTTTTAGCCAGTCATTTGAGTATCCGTTATTCTTCAAAGCACCAAATTAGGGATAGGGATGTGCGAGTAGTGCATTTTGACCTCGAGTCGAGTATTAAATACTCACGAGTATCGAGTCGAGTCGAGTCGAGTAGTTATGAACTATGGTAATTTCTAAACCAGGCAATATAATAATGCATGCCCAAGATATACTCGATTTCGGAATCGTCTTTTCTTTTCTAAACATATTCGGGCATATCTAGAAGAGAAAAGGTGATGTAGAATACTGATTGCTAGGGCTGTGCAAGCAGCGATTTTAAAATTTGAGCAAGATCGAGCAGAAATGAGAATTCCTGCTTGAATTTTGAGCGAGATTGAGCAAAATTCGAGATCGAGCAAGACTCGAGCGAGATCAAACAAATATCGAGATTGAGATCAACATAATAATAAGTAAAATGTTTTAAAAATCACCTAATTAGGCCTAGCCTAGGCCCTACCTGAAAGCTAAAAAACGAGGCATTTTGGAAAAGCCATCTCCAGAAGTAGGTCTAGGGGCTAGCCTAGGCCACAGAGCTCAGTGGCCTAGGTTCCCTGGCTTATCTCGCACAATAATAACATTGCAAGTAGTAAATACAGCGCATTCTTGTCATTAATGTCCAGGGATTCTTCTGATGTATTTTTAATCATGTGGGGAAAACGTTTTAGGGGTAAGCCTAGGGCCTAGGCCTAGATCTATGGCCTAGGCCTAGATCTAGGGCCTAGGCTTGCCTAACCAACCAACAAGCAACATCACTTTCCGACGAAAAATCATAATAAGATCGATCAAATTAAGCGGCAATGCAACTTTCATAGCCAAACCTGAAGACAACACATCAAAATCAACATTAATAATGGTTTCTATTGATCTGAAACTGTTAAAAAAAATACGCGTCTTGGTTAGGTTGGCCTAGGCCTAGGCTTGCGGGATGCTACACTTGGACTTGGACCGTCAACATTGTCTATATTCTCCGTGATATGTTGTTCACTTGGTTCTATAACTATCAAAAACGATGCATTTATACAATTACGACTGTGAAGTGACGCCGTGACAACAGCGTGAAAATCGTAAAAACAAGCAAAGCAAAGCAAGTATTGAAAATGGCGTCGATACTAGCTCGTCATCATAGCAAAATTCGACCTGTCGACTTAACAATCGATTCTTACGCGATTTTGATAGTGGCGCTACCTGTTGGATAAATCTGAACCTTTTGTAGTCGGCGGCTCAGTCGACAAAAACTACTCGACTCGACTCGATTTTCATAAAGTACTCGAACCACTCGAGTCGAGTTGCAACTACTCGACTCGACTCGAATTTTCGAGTACTCGCACATCCCTACACCAAATATTTTTTCTAGTTCAATGTTTAGGCTTGTGGGAGTTGAACAGATTAGTTGTGCACGAGAAACCAAACATTTAACCATACCTTCTTTAACATGTGAAGGATGGTTTGAATTAGCATTCAAATATTGATTGTGTGTGTTTGGTTTCCTATACACAGATGTAGAAAACGAATCTAAATCTTTCTTGATGAATACATCTAAAAATGGTAGACCCCCATCCTTCTCCTCTTCAAACGTGAACTTCATCTTGGGATGGTAGGAATTAAGATCTGACAATAACTTATCTACCTTGTCTTGATCTTCACAATGAATACAGATTATGTCATCAACATATCGCAACCACAAATCTGGTTTAAACGATGACTGTACGAGAACTTCTGTTTCAAGAGAATCCATGTATATATCAGCAAGTAAAGGTGACAAACAACTGCCCATAGCTAAACCGTCTAGTTGATGATAAACGACTTTGTCAAATTCAAAGTACTAGCAAGACGTGAGAATTAAATTCAAAAGCTCCATTATTGCATCTACTGGTAGAGAAGTTCTAGACTGTAGTGAATTATCAGTTAGTAATTTGTTTTTTACAATTGAGAGAACCTCCTTAACAGGTACACTAGGAAACAAATTTACAACATCAAAACTCAACAATTTAGACTTGTCACTAACTGGAACTTCTCTCAATTGATCTACAAGCTTTTTTGAATTTAAGACAGCTGATTTAATGTTATGACTTGGAGGTTTTAAGATATTTAAAAGAAATTTAGATAAAAGACTAAAAGGTGATCCCATTGAACTCATAATTGGCGTTAATGGTAAGCCCTCCTTATGTATCTTCGGCAAGCCATTATTATTATATATATTATATATATTATTATATATTATTATTACGACATTATTAAATTTTTTGGGAAAAATATTTTAACTTTGTTGACAAGATTTTTTTATTTTATTGTTGACTTCAATTTTTTCATGCACACACAACTGTTGTTATTTTAACCTGAAGACGTACCCTGAGGGCAAACTAATGCAGATTGAGCAACAACCAAATGTACAATCTTTAGCACAGTTGTCATCACTTCTTTAAAGGATGTCACAACCCTAGGATTGTAAACAACCTAATTTTTTGTCATAAATAATGCAGAACACTATGTCGCTTACTTTTTGCGATATGTAATGAGTCATGACACATGATTTAAAAAAAATAATACTGGTGAACGCGCGCGCATCTGCTAAGAGTGGCGTAGATATTGCGCACCCTTCCCGTCCTTGCTGATGGACAATTATTTGACAAGCGCGGTAAAGAACTATCTCTGTAGACAAAGATAAAGCGTTTAGACAAAAACGAACAGAACCATCGTCTTCCGTGGTATTTCTTCTACAAGAGTGATGTCAAAGTAAAAATTCTTGTTGAAAAATAAACATAATTTTGATGAATATTTAAATGTAGGCCTACTGCAGAACACGTATTTAAAGTAGGGTTGCCGTTCGATACGAATTTCAGTATCGATAATCGGATCAGTTAAATCAATTATCGGTCGCGATAATCAAATAACAATTAGGCCTAAACTTGCTTGCATACCAACGGGGACCGTGGACCTTTTGTGAGTGCATTCTTTTGTTCCTTTTATTTGCTTAAAACAGGGTTTTTCCAAGCTAGCAACGTCTTTCACGAGTTCCCCCCCGAAAGACTCGGATAGTATCCAATGCAGACCGTTTTATAAATCCTAGGTTTAGCTACCTCAATATCTTTATTCATGTCAGATTTGATATCTTGTGGATAAATAGTCTTTTTAGCCAGTCATTTGAGTATCCGTTATTCTTCAAAGCACCAAATTAGGGATGTGCGAGTAGTGCATTTTGACCTCGAGTCGAGTATTAAATACTCACGAGTATCGAGTCGAGTCGAGTCGAGTAGTTATGAACTATGGTAATTTCTAAACCAGGCAATATAATAATGCATGCCCAAGATATACTCGATTTCGGAATCGTCTTTTCTTTTCTAAACATATTCGGGCATATCTAGAAGAGAAAAGGTGATGTAGAATACTGATTGCTAGGGCTGTGCAAGCAGCGATTTTAAAATTTGAGCAAGATCGAGCAGAAATGAGAATTCCTGCTTGAATTTTGAGCGAGATTGAGCAAAATTCGAGATCGAGCAAGACTCGAGCGAGATCAAACAAATATCGAGATTGAGATCAACATAATAATAAGTAAAATGTTTTAAAAATCACCTAATTAGGCCTAGCCTAGGCCCTACCTGAAAGCTAAAAACGAGGCATTTTGGAAAAGCCATCTCCAGAAGTAGGTCTAGGGGCTAGCCTAGGCCACAGAGCTCAGTGGCCTAGGTTCCCTGGCTTATCTCGCACAATAATAACATTGCAAGTAGTAAATACAGCGCATTCTTGTCATTAATGTCCAGGGATTCTTCTGATGTATTTTTAATCATGTGGGGAAAACGTTTTAGGGGTAAGCCTAGGGCCTAGGCCTAGATCTATGGCCTAGGCCTAGATCTATGGCCTAGGCTTGCCTAACCAACCAACAAGCAACATCACTTTCCGACGAAAAATCATAATAAGATCGATCAAATTAAGCGGCAATGCAACTTTCATAGCCAAACCTGAAGACAACACATCAAAATCAACATTAATAATGGTTTCTATTGATCTGAAACTGTTAAAAAAAATACGCGTCTTGGTTAGGTTGGCCTAGGCCTAGGCTTGCGGGATGCTACACTTGGACTTGGACCGTCAACATTGTCTATATTCTCCTTGATATGTTGTTCACTTGGTTCTATCACTATCAAAAACGATGCATTTATACAATTACGACTGTGAAGTGACGCCGTGACAACAGCGTGAAAATCGTAAAAACAAGCAAAGCAAAGCAAGTATTGAAAATGGCGTCGATACTAGCTCGTCATCATAGCAAAATTCGACCTGTCGACTTAACAATCGATTCTTACGCGATTTTGATAGTGGCGCTACCTGTTGGATAAATCTGAACCTTTTGTAGTCGGCGGCTCAGTCGACAAAAACTACTCGACTCGACTCGATTTTCATAAAGTACTCGAACCACTCGAGTCGAGTTGCAACTACTCGACTCGACTCGAATTTTCGAGTACTCGCACATCCCTACACCAAATATTTTTTCTAGTTCAATGTTTAGGCTTGTGGGAGTTGAACAGATTATTTGTGCACGAGAAACCAAACATTTAACCATACCTTCTTTAACATGTGAAGGATGGTTTGAATTAGCATTCAAATATTGATTGGTGTGTGTTGGTTTCCTATACACAGATGTAGAAAACAAATCTAAATATTTCTTGATGAATACATCTAAAAATGGTAGACCCCCATCCTTCTCCTCTTCAAACGTGAACTTCATCTTGGGATGGTTGGAATTAAGATCTGACAATAACTTATCTACCTTGTCTTGATCTTCACAATGAATACAGATTATGTCATCAACATATCGCAACCACAAATCTGGTTTAAACGATGACTGTGCGAGAACTTCTGTTTCAAGAGAATCCATGTATATATCAGCAAGTAAAGGTGACAAACAACTGCCCATAGCTAAACCGTCTAGTTGATGATAAACGACTTTGTCAAATTCAAAGTACTAGCAAGACGTGAGAATTAAATTCAAAAGCTCCATTATTGCATCTACAGGTAGAGAAGTTCTAGACTGTAGTGAATTATCAGTTAGTAATTTGTTTTTTACAATTGAGAGAACCTCCTTAACAGGTACACTAGGAAACAAATTTACAACATCAAAACTCAACAATTTAGACTTGTCACTAACTGGAACTTCTCTCAATTGATCTACAAGCTTTTTTGAATTTAAGACAGCTGATTTAATGTTATGACTTGGAGGTTTTAAGATATTTAAAAGAAATTTAGATAAAAGACTAAAAGGTGATCCCATTGAACTCATAATTGGCGTTAATGGTAAGCCCTCCTTATGTATCTTCGGCAAGCCATTATTATTATAGGCTATATATTATATATATTATTATATATTATTATTACGACATTATTAAATTTTTTGGGAAAAATATTTTAACTTTGTTGACAAGATTTTTTTATTTTATTGTTGACTTCAATTTTTTCATGCACACACAACTGTTGTTATTTTAACCTGAAGACGTACCCTGAGGGCAAACTAATGCAGATTGAGCAACAACCAAATGTACAATCTTTAGCACAGTTGTCATCACTTCTTTAAAGGATGTCACAACCCTAGGATTGTAAACAACCTAATTTTTTGTCATAAATAATGCAGAACACTATGTCGCTTACTTTTTGCAATATGTAATGAGTCATGACACATGATTTTAAAAAAAATAATACTGGTGAACGCGCGCGCATCTGCTAAGAGTGGCGTAGATATTGCGCACCCTTCACGTCCTTGCTGATGGACAATTATTTGACAAGCGCGGTAAAGAACTATCTCTGTAGACAAAGATAAAGCGTTTAGACAAAAACGAACAGAACCATCGTCTTCCGTGGTATTTCTTCTACAAGAGTGATGTCAAAGTAAAAATTCTTGTTGAAAAATAAACATAATTTTGATGAATATTTAAATGTAGGCCTACTGCAGAACACGTATTTAAAGTAGGGTTGCCGTTCGATACGAATTTCAGTATCGATAATCGGATCAGTTAAATCAATTATCGGTCGCGATAATCAAATAACAATTAGGCCTAAACTTGCTTGCATACCAACGGGGACCGTGGACCTTTTGTGAGTGCATTCTTTTGTTCCTTTTATTTGCTTAAAACAGGGTTTTTCCAAGCTAGCAACGTCTTTCACGAGTTCCCCCCCCCCCACGCGTCTGGCCGGCCCTACGAGAGCGCGCTACGTGGAATAGACAGACGCTACCCGGCTTGAGTGTTGTCTTTGTGAAGGTCGTTCTTCTTGGAAATCGTGGTTCTGTGAAGTTTCATTTCAGCTTTTGTTGTAATTATTGTTCATTCATTTACGAAATATTATCAGTTTAACTATTCAATGCTACGATATTTATTACGCGACGAGATGAATGTTGTACATTAGTTTGGAAGACAACGTAATATTGACGTGAGAGAACTGATTAGATAATATTATCATAGCACTGCGGAATGAAGTAAAGCTATACCAAGTTAGCATGGAGTGGAGAGGAATGCATCTCAATAAAATACTTGTTGACCTTCAACGATGTACTGTAGCCGAACCAACCTTGCCGCCTATTGTTTCAAATAATATCTGTGAAAATTCACTGCCTCTTTGAAATTTATTGTTTTATTATAATTTATTGAATTAAAAATGCTAATTTTTTTTATATGTATTTCCATCGAACTAATGAGTTTGTATAAGTGAATTACCTAATTAGCCTTCAGCGATCTCATTTTTGCATAATTAGATTACCGGAAGTAATGCACTTCACTTTTCAGCCAATAGAGGGCACCCAGGTAGTCATTACTGAATTAATTTTCCTTAGCAACAGTCTTGAAGTTGCCTTTCAAATAACTTTAAATAACGTATTTCATCTGATAATTACTATCTAATATTTAGCAATCTAATTCTCTTATCAGAACTTTATATATAACTCTGTGTAATTTTGTGTATTCCAATGTCATGTTTGTGGCGGGCTAAAAAGCTCCATTCTGATTACGTTCCTTAGTTAGAAACAATAAGCCGCCAAGTATTTAAAGGGTTGCGGCACTGTGATTGGTCGAGCGGGGGAACAGTGGAACGTCTTTTATCAATTATTAATTTAAAAAAAAAAAAAAAAAAAAAATATGTACTTAAATGTAGTTTATTGTAGTTTCTGCATCTATGTAAGAAGATTTATTTCGTTGTCCTCCTTTGTAAATCAGTTTTTATAACTGAATAGGATAGACGTTAAATAAATAAATAAAAAAATAAAAAAAAAATTGTCTTAGGGAACGGCCGGAAGTCGTTATGAAACGCTCGTGAGCCGAGACACAGAAACGTTGGAGGTTACGGGGGCAGGGTGAGCCTAGCAAGGCGTCCCTATATTATTTCGTAAAATCAGTGTTTAGACGAAGCATCCGTCTCAATAGTTGTGGCCTATCGTTGCCAGTGCGATAACAAGAAGATTAAGGTATAAATCATCACAATCGGTCCGTAGATTTTCGAGAATTTGCAAAATTAATATTTCCAAGTTTGGCGTCTGTTTGTCTGGCATTGAACTAGTAGCTATTTGGCAACCACGTGCATTTGAAAACGGCAAGTCGTTGTATTTGCGATTTAAGTCTACAGTATTTCTTTGGAGCTTCCTTTTGGGACATTACAAGTTAGTAACACTATTTGTGGTCTTTGAGCGAACAGTTTTAACAAGTTTTAATAGGTATTTTGGGCCAAGGAGCCACTTTGAAGCAGTGACAATAGCGTGGTCGTATACCACATTCTACGAGAGTGCTGAGAGTTGTAGTCGTTTGCGCCGATATTCCTGGAGAATAGTACTTTCTGAGAGGAGTGGACTACGTCCGCCAAGTTGAACAAAACGTCGATATTAATTATCTTATCCTGGTTTGAAAGAGATAGTCAATGAGAGACCATCGTAGGGCCTAACGCCAGCCGCCGTCGAGTTAGCTACGAGAGTAGAACATTTTGAGTAAGGAGTGCCGACCGAAAACTAGCACCGATACTTTAGGCTATAAAAACAGTAACTGTAAGTGCAATTGTTAAGCGTCAAGCGCCGTACGAGTGAGAACTGAAAACATTATACCGTGAGGTTTTCAGAAACAACTAAAAACTAGTTTCCATCCGATTGCAAAGACACATAGCCGAGCCGTGTTTGTCAACTTTTACGAAGTGGTATTATCTGCAATTGCGTCGTTGCCAGCCGAGGTTGAGGAAGGACCGGGCCGCTGAGAAGAGAACGTCAGGTTACCTTGGAGACTGTAAGATAGCGCGGGGGAGGTTGTTTTCGTGAACCGTCCAGCTGGGTCTTCAGGACAATCCGTAGAAGCGCGCAGGCCTGGTATCGAACCCAGGACAGTCCGATCAAAACCCGATACCTTCAAATACTTGGTCGCATCACCCAACTGAACGATGAGTATTCATAATACCTTGTACTTAATTTAACTGTATAATCATATCATTTGTGAAACTAATTGTGTTTATTGAATGTAACAACCAAGCATTAGGGAATTGACACAGCTAATCAGCTAGATGACCTATAGGTAGATCGAGGTTGAACAATCCTTGATAATTGATGTACTCTTATGTTCTTACATAAAAACACCTAGTGGATGCTTTATAGGCTACCATTGTTTACTTCTATTGTTATTTAAATTCAGTATATTTCCCTAAAAGTTCTACTATTATTATTGTTCCCATATCTTTCTATAATAACTTCAGCTCTTCAAGCATTTTTATTATTGTCCTTTATTCAAATCTTGCCCCATATTTCTTTGAACTTTGAGAACGAAGAGCAACCTATAGTCTGACAGATAATCCAATACCGTAGAGTGGACGACCTATGCACGAGAGAGAAACCAACCTATGATTGAGTAAGTGAACTGTGTGGCTACACTGGGTAGCGTATATGAACTTTTTATTAAAACCATTTGATAACAATATTGACGTAAGTTCGTTATTACTATTTGTTATTAAATAACCTTTTCTCTCGTGGCCATTAAATGTGAAGCCCTGCCTAAACCTTGGAGTCAATTGGACCTGGAGTTCAAGCTGCAGCGATTTGTTCGTTCCTACCCTAATCTTTTCCCTCTAAACACCTCTGTCCACTCCCATTTTACAAGAGCAAATCTACAAATTCACATTCCCAACCATAAACTAACCCTATTCTCAAAAGGTCCACAATATCTAGCTTTAACTCTATATAACAAGCTACCAAACAATACAAGAACCTGTCCCTCCATTTCAACTTTTAAGTCCAGTATGAAATCATTTTTAAAATCCAAAAGTTTCTACTCACTCAATGAATATCTCTCTGCATAAAATGTAATGTAACATAAATAGAAATACCTACCTATCTATTCATCAATCAATTATTATATTACAGAGTTTGAGGCCTAGCTCAGTTATATTTCATTTTTTGTACGTTCATCCTAGATATTAATATTATTATTAACCTATGTTAATATTAAGAATTATTCACTTCACTCTACTATCTCTCTCATAAGAGGATAATGTGTGTATACTTATACTATGTATTGGTCAAGCAAATAAAAATTACTCTACTCTACTCTACTCTTAATACTAATAGGTGACTCTCTTTATACTTGTGTTCTTTGATTTGTGTTCTCAATAATTATCTTAATTTAACTCCAGTAAATTTTTGACTAATTTTAGATTAATTTGGTTTTTGATAAATTTAGATTGGACTTCTATTGATATTTTCTGCACCTTTCTTAACCATCAGCGATCCGGTTGAGTTTAGTCCGAGGCATTCTAAAAATAATTCTACCCCGAGGAATTATTTTTAACAATATTCAACATCTGAATATTTTTCCAAATTTTCATTTAGGCACAACTTTTCAAATTTCAATTTTTTTGTAATTTTTCAAGGAGCCTAAAGCTCATTTTTGCTCAGTACTACAATATTGGCTGTGAGTGTGACGCGCCGAGGTTGAGCAATCGGCGCCTGATCGGCGCAGGAGTGCAGCCGCCCGAGCCGGCCCGTAACACACACGCGTCATGCTAGTAGCCTATACTGCAGCAGTGCAGGCACTTCGTTTTTCACGCCTTACGCGTGTTGTAGATCTCGCAGTGGACGCATTTTTCACGGAATAAAGCGATTAATGTCTTGACTGGTACTATTTTATGAAGTTCTGCAGAGCGGGCGGTAAATTACAAAATTTAGGGTGGGCGATTTTGGAAGACTGAATAGATTATTAATCGTTTCGGGAAATAACCGTATCGATTGATATATCAATTATCAAACAGCAACCCTAATTTAAAGTATATTTTTAATGGCCTCCAAACCAAATAAGATTGACAAAATGTGAAGATGTTTTAACACTGGCATATAGCCCTATGCATGCAGAAAAATAAAAAAATAACTTTATGTGTAGTTCTTTTGAATTGTGCTAGTATGTGTGTGATACATTGCGTCATCATCATGCGTCGTGATCATGCGTTTTCGGCTTTTCGCGCTTCGTTTCACATCTACATCAGTGTGTAGCGAGCGTTATGCAACTTTTCAGAAAACATTCGCTGAAAACAAGCAACTTTTGCGGGACCTTCTATTTACCTAGAAATTCGTGATTTCATGTTCTTGTCTGTTGGCAGGTCAACTCACAATAGAAACCACAAGTATTCTTATTCTCTGGATTATGTAAAGATTAACAATTAACATAATATTGTTGTCTTTATCGTGATCAGTAACATAATTATTATTTTTATCATAAATCAATATAATAATAAATTTAAAAAAATAATCACTTAGACGGGTTATTTTGTTGCATCGTAATGGTGAATAACCAGCATTATTCATTATTTTTTTGACGTGTGTAAGACGTGACATAATAACCTATCCATTATATATTTGTTTCATTAATGCAGAATATGAAGTAAGAACCCATGTACAAAATACTTATACCATGGTATGAGGTATAAACTCACATAACCTAGACTCAATAGTGATGTATACGCTACTACCTTATAAAATAAACATAAACCACCTCGGCGATGAGTGAAAGATGTACTCTTGACGGGTAGTATAATATCCTTCGCATACCAGAGGCACTCCGCTCTTCACGGGGGTCGGCGCGGACTCACCAGAATGGCACATAAGAGACAGCATAAGAGATTTTGGCACACTATTATCTTGGTGAATAACACAGTGGAAAGAAAGGAGTGGTAGTACATAGTAGTTCAAAATATAATTTTGGTTTTAAAGAAGAAATAGAACTAATCTCATAGACTCAGGATTTTAAAATGTAAAAAAATAGTAAACCTTATGACCGAGGCCACTACTTACTTAAAAACGAATTTTCGGGTGAAACTTCCTCACCCATCATCAGGTTGATACCGACTGGTTCCCTCCTTGGACTGCTCCCTTATCTCAGTCATGCGTCGAGCTGCTGCAATCGACCTCTCGACGTCTTTCTCGAAGGTCGAAATCCACATGGCGCTCAGTTCAAAACTTGGTTGACTTATCGGATCACTCACACATCGCATCACTGCTGCCTCTTTAATCTTCCTTTTCCACATATCTTCCTCACGCATGATGCATTTCACCTCCTCCCACTTATATTCATGCATAGTCTCTCGGGCATGTTGAACCAATAATGACGACGTACTATCACTATGTTTCTTAATATTACGTTGATGTTCTCCTATGCGTACATTCACTGGTCTCCCCGTTTCCCCCACATACACCCTACTACATTGGCAAGGTATTTGGTATATAACATGTCTTGAACTCTGACTGTTATCCTCCGGCTTTACTTTAGTCAACTGAGAACGTAGGGTATAGGAAGACTGGAACACCGTACGGATGTTGTATTTAGCTGTGATACGCCTGAATTTTTCGGAGAATCCCGGAACATACTCAACTACTATGGTTTTCAGAGGTTTAGGTTTGACCCTTTTCTCCTTATTCTCCAAAGGGTTCTTATTCAAAATGCGTCTCACAAGTTTCTCTGGGTACTTGTTGTACACAAAGGCATCCAACAGATAATTCTTCTCCTCTTCCAAAGATTTTGCATCGGAACAATGCGTATATGCCCGTGTCACCAAAGTCTTGACCACACCCATTTTTACATGCAAGGGGTGATTCGATTCAAAATGTAGGTACTGTGATGTGTGAGTTGGCTTCCTGTACACCGAAGTACCAACCACGCCCGTGTTCTCCTGTTTCTTTACTAACACATCCAAAAATGCGAGTAAGTGATCAACTTCTACTTCTAAAGTGAACTTTATGTATAAGGACTGTAAGTTTAAAGACGAGTGAAACTTCTCAAGCTCCTCGTCCGAGTGAGGCCATACTACATAGATATCGTCTACATACCTCAGCCATATCTTGGGCTTAAGAGGACATGACCTGAGTGCACTGGATTCGAAATGTTCCATGTAGATATTAGCTAACACCGGGGAAAGAGAGGACCCCATAGCTAGACCATCCTCTTGATGATAGAATGAGTTTTCAAACCTAAAATAGCTGTTATTCACACATATCTCCAGAAGTTCTATGATCTTGTCTACTGGTAGATTCGTACGGTTACCTAACGTTTTATCTGCCAAGAGTAGGTTTTTAACAACAACTATCGTTTCTCCACGTGGAATACTCGGAAACAAATTCACCACATCAAAGCTTGCTAACTTGTCCAAAGAGTCCACACCCACCTCTTTTATCTTTTCTATGAAATCTCTCGAATCCTTGACATACGACTGTGCATGACCACTCAGAGGCTGAAGAATACCTAGCACAAATTTGGATAACTTCTCGCACGGCGAATTACAAGAACTGATAACCGGTCTCAGTTCTTTGGTAGGTTTGTGCACCTTGCACATACCATACATGTGAGGTGATTTACTATGATGGGGCGTAATAGCAGTACGGAAACTAGCAGTTAAATACATTTCACACGATTTAATACCCCGGTATACTCTACCTTCAATAGTCGTGGAGACGTGGAGAAACGATAGTTGTTGTTAAAAACCTACTCTTGGCAGATAAAACGTTAGGTAACCGTACGAATCTACCAGTAGACAAGATCATAGAACTTCTGGAGATATGTGTGAATAACAGCTATTTTAGGTTTGAAAACTCATTCTATCATCAAGAGGATGGTCTAGCTATGGGGTCCTCTCTTTCCCCGGTGTTAGCTAATATCTACATGGAACATTTCGAATCCAGTGCACTCAGGTCATGTCCTCTTAAGCCCAAGATATGGCTGAGGTATGTAGACGATATCTATGTAGTATGGCCTCACTCGGACGAGGAGCTTGAGAAGTTTCACTCGTCTTTAAACTTACAGTCCTTATACATAAAGTTCACTTTAGAAGTAGAAGTTGATCACTCACTCGCGTTTTTGGATGTGTTAGTAAAGAAACAGGAGAACACGGGCGTGGTTGGTACTTCGGTGTACAGGAAGCCAACTCACACATCACAGTACCTACATTTTGAATCGAATCACCCCTTGCATGTAAAAATGGGTGTGGTCAAGACTTTGGTGACACGGGCATATACGCATTGTTCCGATGCAAAATCTTTGGAAGAGGAGAAGAATTATCTGTTGGATGCCTTTGTGTACAACAAGTACCCAGAGAAACTTGTGAGACGCATTTTGAATAAGAACCCTTTGGAGAATAAGGAGAAGAGGGTCAAACCTAAACCTCTGAAAACCATAGTAGTTGAGTATGTTCCGGGATTCTCCGAAAAATTCAGGCGTATCACAGCTAAATACAACATCCGTACGGTGTTCCAGTCTTCCTATACCCTACGTTCTCAGTTGACTAAAGTAAAGCCGGAGGATAACAGTCAGAGTTCAAGACATGTTATATACCAAATACCTTGCCAATGTAGTAGGGTGTATGTGGGGGAAACGGGGAGACCAGTGAATGTACGCATAGGAGAACATCAACGTAATATTAAGAAACATAGTGATAGTACGTCGTCATTATTGGTTCAACATGCCCGAGAGACTATGCATGAATATAAGTGGGAGGAGGTGAAATGCATCATGCGTGAGGAAGATATGTGGAAAAGGAAGATTAAAGAGGCAGCAGTGATGCGATGTGTGAGTGATCCGATAAGTCAACCAAGTTTTGAACTGAGCGCCATGTGGATTTCGACCTTCGAGAAAGACGTCGAGAGGTCGATTGCAGCAGCTCGACGCATGACTGAGATAAGGGAGCAGTCCAAGGAGGGAACCAGTCGGTATCAACCTGATGATGGGTGAGGAAGTTTCACCCGAAAATTCGTTTTTAAGTAAGTAGTGGCCTCGGTCATAAGTTTTTAAGTTACGTTTTATATTGTTCCGGGCCAATAAGCTCTTTTTATAGAATAAAAAAATAGTCTTATTCATCAACACTTGAAAGATAAAAAATAGTGGTATAGGTATAAGTCCTAAGTGTGTTTGATAAAAAATACTAAATAGAAGGGTTGCCGTTAGATATGAATTTGCATATCGATAATCGCACATGTGCAATCGATTTTCGATCGATTAATATCAATATTTTTTATGTCGATTGATAATCGAATAAAATTTAGGCCTTCACTTTCTCGCATATACACGCAAACCGTGGACCTTTTGTGAGTGCATCCTTTTGTTCCTTCTATTTGCTCAAAACGGGGTTTTTCCACGCTAGCGACCTCTTTTACGCGTGGCCGGCCGGACCAGCTGGTCCGATGCCGGCTCGTGTGTTCTTTGTGAAGGTCCTGCTTCTCGGAAATCTTAGTTCTGTGAAGTTTCCTTTCAGCTTTTGTTGTGATTTGTCCTTCATTTATGAGATATTATTAGTAACTAACTACGTATTCAATGCTCCAATATTTATTACGTGACGAGATGAATAATATTCAACATTTCTTTGGAACACACGTTATTTGCCTGAGAGAACTGATAATATTACTGTAGCACAACGGAATTAATGTCTTCAGGCCCACCGTCTCCTATGAGAGACACACGCGGTGCAGTATAGTAAATAGTAAACGCTGGGTCTGAGGAGGTTATTGTCTTCAGGCCCACCGTCTCCTATGAGAGACACTTGCGGTGCAGTATAGTAAATAGTAAACGCTGGGTCTGAGGAGGTTAAGTAAAGCGCTACCGAGTTGGCGTGGAGTGACAAGGAATGCGACTCGATAAAATACTTGCGCGGGAGTGCAGCCACCTGGCAACACAAGCAAGCCATGCAAATGCCTACACTGCAGCAGTGCAGGGGCAATGCGTTGTGCTTCGGGCTTTGCGCCTAACGCGTGTTGTAGATCTCGCAGTGGACGAATTTTTCACGGAATAAAGCGATTTATTTCTTGACTGGAAATATTTTATAAAGTTCTGCAGAGCGATCGGTTATTTACAAAATTTCGGACGGGCGAGCTATTCATAGTCGATTCGGGATGACGAATCGATTATCGATCATTTCGGGAAATAATCGTATCAATCAATATATCGATTATCAAATGGCAACCCTACTAAATAGTCAATAGTGATCAAATGGTGATACATTAAAATTTTATTTTATGGGGGTTCATGAAAGCTATACTTCTACATGGGTGTGCAAAAAGTGATTCCTAAACTTGATTCATTCAGCCCTGACCTAACAAAAATAGGAAATACTGTAAAATTTCATAGCCATAATCCTCATAATAGTTGCCATAGCCAAGATTGCAACAGACACAGAAACAAATAGTTAACAACATCTATTTGGGAATATTATCCGATTTTCGAATATTTGCACAACCCTTACCTACCGATAATTGTATTGTATTGTATTGTATTTTATTAGCAGCTGTGGATTACATGTGAATAGGGATGTGGGTCGGAAATTTTCCGTTGGAAATATTTCGGATTTGGAAAATTTCCGCTGGAAATTTCCGACCAATTTTTCCGGAAAATTTCCAACTTCTATTAACATAATATTATTTTTTAAATTTTATTATTTTTTTTCAATAAAATCTAAGATATATGAGCTCTAAGATATTTGTGCTAAAGTGCTGGTTGACCTGCTATGTTTGAAAATGGTAAATTAGTTCATTTCAATTTGATTTGTAGGCCTATTTTCTTTATTACGACCTACTTTGTTACATTATTTCTTCATTTAGGTGTTAGACTAGAGATGATAATAATAATTCATCATTTACATTAGGCCTAATTAATATTTAGTATTAATTTTAACTGTACATATTCAAACTCATTACAACACATTTAATGTCAGGCAAAATTCCCCTGTGCCAAGAGGATTAAGAGTGTATTTAGTTTTAGGGCCTGCTACTGATTTCACAATTTTGTATTTCATGATGTTACTGTACTCGGTACTGCCAAAACTCTAAACCAATTGAATTGTGATATTATTGCAAATGCAATGCTGAATGAATGCAATGATTTTTTCAACATACCAGCCTAAATGTCTCTAGTCTCTAACCAGGCGGATGGTGGCTACTAAAAATTATCTAACGGCACACAAACAAAACTCACAAGTCACAACACATTACCAAACCAAGGTTATTTCACGAATTCATATTATGTTCTCTATTCTTTCCCAACCTGTCAACTCTTCACCTTATACTATACTAGCCTTTTGGCCTCTCACACTATCATCAACTTTCCAATCAAGGGAATCAATCCTATTTGGATCCCTATGTTCTTCTCTCATCTTCCATAACTTTTCCCATTCTTATACTTTTATGCTTTATAGACCTTATTTGCATTTTATTTCTAGGCCTGGCCTGTGGGCTGTCTGTAGGATAGTTGGTCTAAGGGCCTCTGCCTAGGGATGGACATTGATCCACAATATAGGCCTAGGCAAAGGCCCGCCTAATAAAGTAGCCTCCAGGTATGAGGTAAGGTACCGTAACTGAAGGAGAATACCATGTCACGCCAAGTTGCTCTCGCTGACGCACTCCCATTCTTGCATTTTCACGTAATTTGATAAAAAATCTCAATTTCCAAGCATCAGCTGTTGTTACTGTCAGTGTCGGCTCTCGATAGTCGATACTGATAGTAGTATGTACAAGAGTTAGGTGATAGGCCTAAGCAGCTACACCTGACATAGTTTGTCTTTCTAAGTTCGGCCTAAGCTGACAAATGCATAAAATCAATAAATGTCATTCTATTAATGTATAATATATGGAGGACATCATAGAAAATTAATTTTTTTTTACGGAAACTTTCCAAATCGAATCTTTCCGGAAAACTCACATCACTACATGTGATGCCGTAACTAGTACGTGTATTGTAACATAAGCATTGTCAGAATTGTTGGTATATATACATGGCATAATTTACAATTACAAACTACTTTACTAATACAAGATAGATTATTTACTAATAGTTACATCATTATACATTTACATATACATCACTCGTCGAGTGAGAAGCCTATATACACATAGCCTACAGAACAGTAGTAGTCATGCTTGTCATGCAGTTCAGTGTATGATCTCCAACTCATTTTCTCCTCTCACTGATTGCAGGCTGCAGCGTTCTTGGAGCTGTGTGCCTCGTGAGAAGGTGGAGTTGTTTGAGGAACTGGCTCGCATCTTCAGTGAGGACAACAACCAGTGGGCACAACGCGAGCTGCTCATGCGAGAGGGAACAGCCAAGTTTGCTGACTTTGCTGGAGAGAACGACAGGCAACTTCAGAAAGTTTTCCAGAAACAGCTCAATAACAGCGGGGTAGGTTAGCCCATATTTACAAGCTTATAAGCCGCCTGCACAGATATTTTTCAAGATCCCATGTTTAAAAACTCTGTTGAAATGTTGGAACAAATGAATAAATAAATAAACTCTACATTTTGTAGATATGCTGGAAAATAACTAGAATTATTTGATTTTATAGCAATTACTTTTTTCAAAATAGCAGTTAATGTAGCAGCTATAGCAAAAACACAAAAAATACAAAAAATCTAAAAAAAAAAAAATCTAAAAAGTAAGCGAAACGACTAGGTCTAGAAAATTGGTATTGTATAACATGTTTATTGACATTTATATTATGTAAGAAACACATTAAAAATACAGTAGGCATATGCCGGCATTGTAAGTAAGTAAGTAAGTAAGTAAAAGTCTTGTTACACTATCAACATGTTGACACAATTGTTGGCTCAACTTGTTGACAAGACTACACTCTGTGTGTGTCACCTCCATCAACATGTTGACGGACATTTGAACATTCCGTCGAGAGAACTGCACTTCGAAACTGTTTCATACCAAATAGATAGTAATTACGTACATATGCCATATACAGCTGTGAATAACATTAAAAAAGTATTGGCAGATCGATATAAAAGAGTTAAAAGTGTCGTAATTGCCATCCCGAAGCTTTTATGTTCATCTCGAGTCTGCGTGTGTATCTGATGGGCTAATGAGTACCACTCTAAGCGGCGCAGGATTCCAGTTCGCTGCTGGCTCAACGGTTGAGAGCGCTCGGCTACCACGCAAAGGGTCACGGTTCGAGTCTCGTTTGGGAAAACTTTTTTACCATTTTTTACTCACCCAATCATTATTGTTTGTGTCTTATCTGAAACGGTACGATTTTATAACTTTTTCAGTGTAAATTACTCGCATAAATAAGTCTTTCTTCCACAAAATTTGTTTTTTAATAGCCCACACCATGGATCAACTAAACGAAATGATCACGTGACAAAATATCGGTCAGCCATTGGTTGAACGTCGTCAACATCTGGTCAACATTTCTCAAAGTTGAACTTGTTCAACTTCTTGTCAACATATTGCCGTGGTCGTCAATGTTGAGTCAACATATTTCAGTGTGTGACAGCAGCATCACATTTCAATGCTATCTACATCTGGTCAACAAGTTGAGTCAACATGTTGCGTCAACATGTTGATAGTGTAACAAGACTTTAAGTAAGCATTGTTTATTTAGCATAATAATGCTATTGTATACATTGTTAGATACATTACATCAATTATATTATTCAATATATTGCTACCCACTCACTACATAGGCATACTTAAAATATATTTAGTACATTTACGTTTGAACAACGACAGGTTATTTATACATTTTATGGCCTTTGGTAATTCATCAAATATTCTTAGACCAAAGAAAAACACAGATTTCTGCGTTGATTTTTTGTTTTTGTGTCCTAGATTAAAATTATCTTTGTTTCTAGTGTCGTAATTTTGTACATCATTATTATACAACATGAAATTTGAAAAATAAACCAGTAAATTATTGTTTTTTAGTTTGTATACAAAAATTAATGTATTATATTCTAGTCGTTTACGTACACACATCCATTTTAGAACTTCCAGCATCAACTCAATCTGAGTGTATCTATTACACTTTAGTATCACTCTCATACCTTTATTTTGTAAATACTGTAAGGCTGATTTGTCAGCCTCCTTGATCCCATACATGACCGTACTACAGTAATCAAAGTGGGGTTGGATTATGGTTTTATATACAAGTTCCAGTGACCATGATGATAAGTGTTTGCCAATTCTAGTTAGAAATCCTATTTTTTTACTTATTTTTTTTCTTATATATGCTATATGGTTAGAGAAAGTTAGCTTATTGTCTAAAATTACACCCAAGTATTTCATTTCATCAACTATGCCAATAGTCTCTCCATTTATAGTTACATTAGCCATATTTTGTTGATCATAGCGTTCATTTTTATTACCTACAATAATCATGCATTTCGATTTGGCAGTATTCAGCATGAGTTTATTTACAGTCAGCCACCTAAACAGTTTTGATAATTCGCGGTTTAAAACAGTAACTAAATCTTCTAAATTATAACATGAAAATGAGATTATTGTATCGTCAGCAAACAGGTTATTGGATGAGCGTAGCGAGCGAAGCGAAGATTCCATTTCACTACACTGGAGAAAAAAATCCGGAATGTTTTTTTTTTTTTTTCTTTCTTTCCTTCTTTCTTTTTTTTTTTCTGTATTTTTGTGTGTTTGTCAGCACGATTCCGGCTAAACCGATACTCCGATTGCGATGAAATTTTATGGAGGCCTTCGAAATCTCTGAACTTAGAACTGCCACGTTTTTGAGCGCAATCGGAAACTTTTTTCTTATAAAAAACGCAATTTTACTATTTTTTTTTTGATTTTTTAAATATTTCTTCGACTTATAACACCTACACGCTTTATCCGATTGTAAAGATTTTTTCATAGAACCTTAATTTTATGAATTAAGATATTCGTGTGAAATTTGAGCGTAATCGAAAAATTATTTCTCATAAAAATCGAAATTTTACGGGTTTTTTCTTTTTTAAAACCATTCTTTGACTTGTAACACCTACATGCTTTATCCTTTTGTAATGATTTTTTCACAGAACCTTAATTTTATGAATTAATATACTCGTGTTAAATTTGAGCGCAATCGAATAATTATTTCTTATGAAAATTGCAATTTTATGATTTAAAAAAAAAAAATACGATTTATTAAAAAAATTAAGTTAATTTTTTATTTTATTTAATTTAATTAAAAAAAATCTTCGACTAAGTAATAATTTTTTCACAGAACAACAGAAAATCCGCGTAACACATGGCAGCTCAATGCACCAATTACGCTCATCCAACAACGCGGCGGGACTTAAGCGTTTTCCTAGTAAATATGTCTACACTATTACAGATATCATTGATATAAATAATGAACAATAATGGGCCAAGGACTGAACCCTGAGGTACACCATTTTCATTGTTTATTTTCTCCGACGATTTACCATTAAATGAAGTTTTTTGTTTTCGATTTTCTAAATAACTTTTAAACCATTTGAGTGCTGAGTCTTCAATGCCGTAGTGATTTAGTTTATTTATTAGTCGTTTCCTGTTTATTGTTTCAAACGCTCTTTTAAAATCTAAAAATGCTATAATAGTGTGTTTCTTCTTGTCCCTGTCATTCAACCACTTGTAATTACTAATTGAAGAGCCGTTTCACACGAATGGTTGCCTCGGAACCCAGATTGGTTCGAGTGAAATATGTTGTTTTCTTCACAATATGTCAATAGTTGTTTGTGAACAACAATTTCTAATACTTTTTCATAGATTGGTAATAAATTAATAGGACGATAATCACTACAGACATGAGAATTATTGATTTTCTGGACCGGTATCACTGTAGAGATCTTCCATTGATCTGGAAATGTTCCAGTTTCCAGTGACGTATTAATTACATGCAGGAGTCCGAATCCCACTGTTGAAAATGTTTCTTTTAAAACTTCTGTCGATATCCCTTCTTCGGTGCCTTTCTTTGTACTTAATCCCATAACTATTTTCTTAAGTTCATGTATATTTAAAGATACTAATTGCTTCATCGCACTTTGGGTTTTTTGTGGCATCATCTCTATATCTATATTACAGTCACTGTCCACATTTCCAATACCTGTTATTATTTTATCTACACTATTTACAAAATATGAATTAAAACTCGTTGCCTCATTAACAAATGGTGCTTCAGACTTTTCAAACTGTATACTTTTAACAATAGAATTACAGTTGTTTGTATTACTATTTACAATTTTTTAAATATTTTTCCACATTTTACTTGTGTCATATTTACATTTATCTATTATCTCTTCATAATATTTTCTTTTTTTCTTGTCTCATGACTGAGGTAAAAACATTTCGTAACTTTTTATATTCAGACCAGTCGCTTACACTTTTGGTATATTTGGCTTTCTTATAACTATCATCCCTATTTTTTGGGGCATTTAACACTGCCTCGTTAAACCATGGATTATCTATATTTATACTAGGAACTTTTACCGTTTTTACGGGTACCATTTCATTGAGACCATTTACCATATTATTTACAAAATTATTAGCAACTTGGTTCACATCAGTCACATTGTATAACCAGTCCTGTTCAAGTAAATATGTATTTAAATTATGTTTAGAGTCATCGGTAAATTTTCTTCTCTGTATAGTTTTTTCATCTTTGTGAAGGTATTGTGAGGGTTTCTTTAAATGATTCCCACATTTCTTCTCCACATTTTGGCAAATAATCCCTATCTATGCAGAGTGTCCCCCCTGGCAGGACACCAGATCTTGTAATGCACTTAAAGGTTCCAACCATTAATTCATGTGGGTCCAGATCATATGGGAAAGGCCTATGCATACATTAAATAATTTAGAACCAGTCCTTAAGCCTAAAATCATATCCTGTTCTACTAGACGTAAGCGGCCTAAAATCAAGGCCTAAGATACAAAGCCGACAAGTTTTACGTGAGTGTAAGGGAATGTTTGCCTTCTTATGCCTTCTTAGGGCCTAGGCTAGCACCTCAGTATATTTTGTATAAATAAATAAATAAATAAATAAATATATAAATAAATTGTATTTAGAGTCTACCCACTCAGTTATATAACTGATTTTCAGTGGGGGACAGTAAATCAAAGCGACCAAGCCAACCCTGTAGGCCCCGATGCAATCGACGAGTGAGCGATAACCAACCAAAGATCAATATTTTTTAATTTCGGAAATATAGCAATCAGTGGTATGGACCTAGTGCGAACACCCACGGATCAGCGCCAGAATCAACAAGGCCGATTCAGAACAACTCTGAATTTATTATGTGCTTCGTTGCTAGGACGGCTCCAAAGGCCTTGGACCAAGGTAATGTCTAGATTTTAGACCTACTCAGGCCTATCGCGTGGGCCTAGATCTAGGCTTGAAGCCTAAAACTAAGTTCTAGGCCTAAGCCTAAGATATAGGCGATCTTGACCTTGGAGACCCTGACCTTTCCCTAGGGACTTCAGGGGTACAATTCAGTCTTCCGTGCATGTGCTCTCATCGCTAGATACCCATCACCGTCGTAAGAAATTGTTTTAGTTATAAGAATCCGATCCTGAATGTTTAATATTTTTGTTTTTATATATTTTTATTAATTTATTTAAGATCTATCCTATTCCAAAGGAGGACAACTAAATAAATCTACCTACTTACATGGATGCAGGCACAACAATGAACTACACAGTTAAAGGGGCTATTACCCCAAAAAATAATTTTTTACCACATAATCTATATAGCCTAACATATTATACACTAAAATGACCGTTTAAAAAATTACATCTTGTAACTGTGATTTTAAACAAATTTTTCAAATTCTTTGATCATAAAATTGGCAAAAATTGACATTTTGGTCAATTTCTTAAATCGGTTTTCCTGCTTTTATGTTACACATAGAATATACTAGAGCATCATACCAATCTACTAGGAAAACGCTTAAGTCCCGCCGCGTTGTTGGATGAGCGTAATTGGTGCATTGAGCTGCATTGAGTTACGCGGATTTTCTGTTGTTCTGTGAAAAAATCATTACTTATTCGAAGATTTTTTTAAAATTAAATTAAATTAAATTAAAAATTAACTTAATTTTTTTAATAAATCGTAATTTTTACGTAATTTTAAAAAAGAAAAAAATCGAAAATTGCAATTTTCATAAGAAATAATTATTCAATTGCGCTCAAATTTTACACGTGTATATTAATTCATGAAATTAAGGTTCTATAAAAATATCATTACAATAGGATAAAGCATGTAGGTGTTATATGTCAAAGAATTGTTTTAAAAAAGAAAAAACCCGTAAAATTTTGATTTTCATGAGAAATAATGTTTCGATTAAGCTCAAATTTCACACAAATATCTTAATTCATAAAATTAAGGTTCTGTTAAAAAATCTTTACAATCGGATAAAGTATGTAAGTGTTATAAGTCGAAGAATTTTTTTAAAAATCGAAAAAAATCGTAAAATTGCGTTTTTTATAAGAAAAATTTTCCCGATTGCGCTCAAAAACGTGGCAGTTCTAAGTTCAGAGATTTCGAAGGCCTCCATAAAATTTCATTGCAATCGGAGTATCGGTTTAGCCGGAATCGTGTTAACAAACACACAAAAATACAAAAAAAAAAAAAAAAAACATTCCGGATTTTTTTCTCCAGTGTAGTGAAATGGAATCTTCGCTTCGCTCATCCAAAAAAGACCCTTAGTAACAACGTATCTTGAAACTGCACAAATATACACTCAAAACACGCAAAAATGTGGATTCCAAAATCACACCCCTTCTTGGTAATCAGCATATTTTGACCGAACCACTTGCTCAAATTACAAAACAGAATATAGAGGATTTATAGAAAAAACCGCCGAGTAGGTCACTAATAGCCAATATTTTTTGGATCAAAATCCTCCAAGGTCACGGGGCATAAAGATCGTCCCCATGTTATTTCTTATGGGAGATTTTTGCCGATGGGACCTAGCTCGAAAAATATCATGTTTGACATTTTTTTGGGGGGTCATTATGGACCCAATAATTTTTCTGTTAATTTCTAAATTCAGAACTAGTTAGCCTGAATGAAATATATTTTTTGAGTTTAGCGGGTAAATTCTAATATTAAAAAAAAAATAAATAAAAAAGTAAAATTAAAAATAGTAAAAAATATTTGAAATACTAATATTATAACAACAATGTATTAAAATTAAATTAAAACACAATAATTTTGGTAACAAATTCCAAAATGGTATTAAATGCTATTAATGAACCAAAAATAAAAGGGGGAAAGAAAAGAAAAAAGAAAAGAAAAAGAATGTTTTATTGACCTGTCATAATGAAGTTATTCCTTTTTATTGGTCGTCCTAAGGACGTCTGATTGGTTCCCCGTAAGAATTTTGTTGCTATAAGCTCATAACAATTTCTTATGATTAAAACAAAAACTATTTCACGTAAGTCATATCTAGAGATGGTGCTTTACAGCATTAACTATAAAAGCGACAGAAAAAAGAATGGCATTTTTCATGTATTTTTTTCACTTTTCTCGACCTTTCACTTAAAATGGGTGAGTTTAAAGGTTTTTTATTTTCGCGATTTTTCACGAGAAACGGCTTTGAGCGCGATAAACTTGCTTTATTGCGATATACGCATAAAATTGGGTAATTTTTAAAAAAACATTTTTTTTCAAAAAGACGGAAATAAATTGCTTTTCTAGTAATTTTTCGTAAAATACGTATTTTTTTATTTTGCCACCGTGGCCGTTGAGCTGCAGTCTTAACCCATCGGCTTACCATTAAAAATCGCTGCGCCTGGCCCCTCAAATCCATTTATTTTTTACGAAATGGGGTTGCGGAGCGCACCTCAGCAAAAAATTCACTGCTCCAACAAAAATAGCCCGATTTACTTGAAATAAAAACTAAAATGTAGCCTAAATAAATGTCTAGGTGTATGAACTTTCCTTCGAATTTTTCTTGGTGTCAAAATATCACACCCCTCATCTTTGTCATATCCGTCAAAATATTGCAATAAGCTGTAGCCGCCATAGCGCGCGCGCCGCCATACCACCTACGAATGCAAACATAATCTTTCCTTCAAGCATAGACAGGCTAAAACTTGACCAAGTGACGAGCCAAACACATCGTTGGATGCAGCGAAGTGCGTAGAGTACATTGAGCGCGATCTCTTGGTGATTGGACGAACCATTCTCATACAACGACCGATAATGTAGCGCGCTGTTCCCTTGCTGTTCCAGCCCGTCGATCCGATGGCCAGGTAAATCGGCGCGCATTTTAAACAGCCCGTCGATTCGACCGGCGAGAAAGCCGATGGGTTAATGAAGAAGTCCACAAAATCACCGCTAGAGAGGTCTGCGCTTACAACTAGCACCTACTTGAATTTTGATTCACTACTTAGCTACCGTAATCTAAAATATATATATTTTTTTCATTATTCTACGAACGACAACCAAAAAAATTAATGCTATATATATATAATTTTACAATTTTTCAAATGTATACCGTATTTACGCGCATAAAGGCCGCCCTCACGTAATGGCCGCACCCCAGTTTTGACCATGCAAATTTTAAAAAGTACTTTGCATGTTGTATTGGCCGCACTTGTTATTTTAGCCAGCAAATCCTTTAGGAATGAAACCACTCATCGCAAAACAGGCAATGAACATGTATGCAAACAAGCATGTAAGTAACGAGGTTTCCCACGAAACGAGGTTTTTTCCACACCACGAGGGGGCGCGGGAGACGGAATTTGGGTGGCCCTAGACCGAAAAGGATCCAGGATTTCGATAAAAAATACCCCCGGTCTCGCGAACCCCGTCTTCACCCCCGTTTTCTCGAAAATGTCGAATTTGTACAATTTTGGCAATTTTTTTCCACTCTAAAACGGCGGCCGGTGCGGCGCCCAAACTAAGCGCGTCACCCACTCGTCGCGGGCGTCTTCGGGTGCGCTGGTCATTTGGCAAGAAAAAACACTGACTTTTTCGAACATCTCTCTTCGTTTGGCCGGTACGGCGTGGTACATTTTGAATTTTGTCGAATTTCAACAAAAAAAAATCGCGCGCGACGGGTTTTCTGCACTTTTAGGCCGGGGAAAATTTATCTAATTTTCGCGTCACCCGTCACTTCTGGAGGTGGGCAATACGCATGGGGAATAAGCGTATGAATTTTTAAAAACGTCACGTGTTCAAACGCGGGCCGTAAACGTTCAGCAATTTTTTCAAAATTTTGGGTATTCTCTAGGACTTTGGTCTTTTGGATTTTGAAAGCTTGGAGATGGACGCATCAGAGGGTGAAAAAAAATTCCAGAAATTTTCGTCCAATACCGCGAAAAAAATTAACAAAACTTTTAATTTACACCTTGCCAGTTGGAAATGTTCAAAATTCGAATTTTAACGGTTCCCAAAAAAAAATTCGAACCCCAACACCTGCGGGAGGGATGTATGTATAAGAAAAAAAGTTTGGGTACCGGAAATCGAACCCGTCGTAAAGGTACAATGTTGAATGGCGTCAGGGACGTCCGATTTTAGACAATGTCCAAATTTAATGGACCGAATTCGACAATAAATATTTTATGTCCAGCACAAGATCGGTTCACAACAATGTATCGATTCGTCACAAATGATTTGGTACCAAATTTTTTTTATTATTTTGCATTGGTCGATACGATATGGAAATTACAAATTTTCCACGTATAAAAATTTATTTTCTTAAAATGTTTTGCACCAACATAGAAATGGGGTAGGCAGGGGTGTAATTAACAAGATTTTAGTTGTTATGTTGCACTATAAAAATCAAGAAATATTCAGGGAATCCGGTAATGAACGTTTAAACTCTTCGTTTTCACCCTCTGTGGGCAAAAAATTAACTTGAACCTACATTTTTACAGATTCGCGAGCATCTTTTTCGGGGCAAAATCAATCACCTTGACGAGCGTACATCATAGTAGCCTTTTTTTGGGGAAACCAAAAATATCACTCTGCACGCACGGGACCGTTGCCTACATTTTGATAACAAACACTGTATTGTTTATGATATTCGCCCGGGTTTTTGGCTTCCGACCGGTAATCAATGAGTGATTGTTTAAAGAATGTAATAGCATTTTCTTTTACTACATCCTCTTTAACCCGCAGCTTCGGGGCGGCGGGTAGGGTCCGGCGATGTCCCAAAAAAGTGTCGGAAAACAAGGAAACGTCAGCAATTGAACTTTTTGATTATTCTTGGCCATGCATTTGTCGCCTCAGATTTATACTGTTTATTTGCCATTGCCAAGAATGAAAGAAATACGTAAAAACGGTATCGGTTTGCGATTTTTCCTCATCAGAAGGAAATGTAAAATCCAACATGGTAATACAACCGAACCTTGAATTTTCAAATAATCAGGCAACGGCTCGGAGATTCACGACCTTCGGACGGGCGAGACACACGAGATATTACTGGGATCGTTGCATAGCTTGGCCTGGCTTGGCCGGTCTGACGCGTAGAGCATTACATTCTGTCAAGGTCAGGACTGTTCCCGAGGATTGACGTAATGTGGCTCATGACGTGGCGCAGGGAATGTATCGATAGCAGCATTGCATACAAGTGCGTATGAAGTGGCGTCTTACACATGTGGAGGCACAGTGGATGCATAAGCACTAACAGTTCGGTCGATTTGTTCAGTTTTGCGTCCTTCGTGATTCCTTTTCCTCCAATCACAGCACGCCTGTAAAATACGTCAAGGGTTGGAGGATTCCGGAAAACAACATTTTAACCCTTCGTTTTCACATTCTAAGCGCCAAGAAAATATGTTCATGAACTGATTTTCTAATTCGCTGCGATGCAATTTCCAACGCGCGTATCTAGGGCGACGGTCGTCGCCCGGCAGACAAGCGCATGCGACTGCTTAGGCGACACGAACTCCAGCCCTATATACAGCTACGAGAGTTGGGGGGTTTTCAGCTATTTGCACACGCCGCCCCGGCTTGGCTTGGCTTCAATGGCTTGGCCATTGAATTTGGTTCATGGCCAAGAATTTTTTTATGATTTCGAGTTTAAAAATTTTACTTTTTTACCACAAAAATCGTTGGCTTGGCGCTCGTCAACAGGCGAAATGATCTTACTTATTTTCAAAGCGAAACTAGGGAGAAAGAATAAAAAGCTTGGCTCAACTTCTATATCTCACAGCACCCACTGAAAATCAGTTACATAACTGAGTGGGTAGACTCTAAATACAATTTATTTATTTATTTATTTATTCACAGCCGAAGACTTTTGAAGGAGAGCTTGGCTGCCGTTTTTTTTTTTTTTTATTAAAATTTAAAGTGAAAGTGAATTAAAGTGAAATTACAAATTTTTGTATTTGGTTGGATATAGGCTACAGTTATTACTCATTCCTTATCCATACAGCAGTTTAGTCGAATGATCAGGATGCCGAGTTATCACGCGGTCGGCGTGGGTTTGAGGCACGTTGGGTCCGATACTTTTTTCATATTGCATTGTTGTGAAATTAATATTAATTAATGTTAATCAACCTACATGCTACCGATTGAGGTACGTCATTCGTGTACATACTTTTGTGTTCATGTGTTAATAACATTAAATAGTAATTTAAATTTGTTGTGAAAAGCTATGTGTACGGCGGGAGGAGGAGTGGCAAGGCCTTGAAGGGGGGAGGGGCTAAGAATGTACTACCCAATTCAAATAATCAATCAATACAAAACTCAACATATTATGCACCTTCAACGAAGTCTGCCGAAGTTATTAATAACAAGCCGCGGTGCGCTACACACTCAAGCACCTTATACACCAAGCAGAGTTGGGGTGATTTCGAGGTGTTACCCAGCCGTCATGTAACGTGATGTGAACTTGAAAACTATCACAATCGAGGGGATTTAGGTACCTGACAACACATGCCAAATTTTATTGGGGTACGATTATTCCTTCTTGGTGAAAAAATGGCTTGAAACATGCTCAAAATCACTTTAAGGATGTTAGCTACTGCCTACTACTGCCTACTACTGCCTACTACTGCTAACATCTAATACGTCGGCCCGCGATTCTGACCAGACGGGTGGGACTACAATGTTCATATTTTACATGGACATTAAGGTTATAGAAATATAGTCTCTTTTGAAAAAAAAGTTGAAAAAGTTTGTTGGAAGGCTTCCAAATAAAGGTTTTAAAATAAGCCTTAAACACTTGGCATACAATCAACAAGTAACCATAGTTACTTGACACTTGTTGACGGTACAAGCAGAGTTAGGCGGGAAAGTGCGATACGTAAACAAATGGCGGACATTAAAAATTTTTCTTCTTTGTGTGGAACGAGAAAAGGTGTCATTATACTCTCATAAAACAAATCAGGAACCGTCCCTGGCCTAGGCCCAGATGTAGAAAATTATTTATAATACAACAGTGTAGGTCTAAAGTTCCATTAGGCTAAAGGACTAGATAAATAAATACTTACATTACATGTTTGACAAGCCTAGCCAACCCTAGACCAGCACAACCAATTGTTCTGACAAACTTCCCGCACAAATAACTAGTTTTGATTACTAAAAGCCTAATTCAGATAACCAATAGTATGATTGTCCACCTAGGATTTACAAAAATGTTCGGAAATAATACACATATTCTTTTCTTTTTAGCCATATTTATAGTCATGATCAAAGTCAGCTTGCTGCTACACACAATGTCAAAGCGAGGTGTCGAATATTAGCGTGCTCATCTGTTTGTTTACATAATTGCAACAATCAAATCATTTCATGCAACTCGTCTTTCGATTGACCCGCGTTTATGAAGGCACTGCCATCTAGAATAAATATAGAACGTTTTCGAGCTCTTTGGTACGCAAATCTTTTTAAAGTGTCTGGATTTCGTGAACCGTACCCCACGTGAATAACAGCAATACTCTTTCAACTCACAACCCATGACGTTTTCTACGATACCGTTCAAGAATACCAATTTCTTCGAAAACGAAAACGACTTCGTTTTCAAATTGCGTTTTCAACTCATCTCCCACGAACTCAAGAATTGGGGTCCAGTCCTTTTCCCGTCGTTATACCATGGTTATATCACCTATACCCAGGATGTACATGAATCCGGGTCTAGATATTTTACATCCTATTGTCTATTGTTATTGCTAATACCATAGAAATTAAATCAACTTTGATAAAATTATTATATTTCAACAAATAATTTTACAATGGAACTTGAAAAAGTAATGAGATCACACACATAACAAAAACTTGTAGAAATACAGCCAAACCTTACACACTCAAAAGAAATGAGATCTTAAAAAAGGGCCAAGCTCATCTGCCCTTCCACATTTGCGCATTCTTAATTCATAAACGTACAGTGTCCCATAACAGCATCCTCGAAAAGCTTGGCAAAATAAAATTTGCATGTTATAACGTTTAAATTAATTAGAAAAAAGAACTTGGTTGAACTATTACGTTTAAATTAATAATCGCAAATTCTATTTTGCCAAGCTTTTCTAGGATGCTGTTATGGGACACTGTACGTTTATGAATTAAGAATGCGCAAATGTGGAAGGGCAGATGAGCTTGGCCCTTTTTTAAGATCTCATTTCTTTTGAGTGTGTAAGGTTTGGCTGTATTTCTACAAGTTTTTGTTATGTGTGTTTACAATTACTTCAAAATTGACAAAATCTACAATTATTAAAGGGTATGCGTGCTCGACTTTTCCATTTAATACAAGTCAAATGTTTCTAAAAATGGTTGATTTTGAGTAGTCAAAATATAAATGACATCCGATCGGGCCCATTTAAATGTTAAGTACAAGCGACTTCCTTTTTGGTTGGGCAGTGGGCGGCGGAGGGGGGGGGGGCAGCGGTTTTGCATCACTGAACACAACCAGGTTATCAAAGGACGTCGACCGGAAGGATAATTGCATTTTATAATATGCCAAAGAGGGCAATGTCCATGGGGGCGACATAGACAACATTTTGGGACAGACTTCCTTTAGGGTTGGGCAGCAGCGGTCTTTGGGAAGGGGGGGGGAAAGTCAATTTTTTTGTTCTGGGAAATACATGTGTTTAGCCTCAACGAACACAACGAGGGAATCGAGAGGACAAAGTGGTGAGGGGAGATGGAGGGGGTTTGGGGGGGCAGTCGAGTTTCATAATATCTAAACCTTGAATATTCAGTGAAATTTATTAACTTTTTTGGTACGAATCCGAATTTCGAGGACTGTTTTGACTGGACGCCGCAGTGACACTGTTTGGTGGTGGGGGGGGGTATTTTGAAATAGAAATTAAGACATTTCATCGATATCTTTCATCATCATCATTTTTGGAGCGAATCCAATGGCGTCAGAGGGCCGCATCAGAGGTGAAGGCCCTAATACTAAATTAGTTTTGTTTCTTTTAAAATGGTTGGCCATTTTTGGAAAATCCAAAAAACATTCTTTCTTTTAATTGCTCGGGTAATTTTCCTCTGATCGGGTCCATCTCAGGCTCTAAAGAACCGCGCGGGCGAGGCAAAGATTTAAACGTACCGGAAATGCGTCCCGGAAAAACCATTGTCCCGTTTTTTTTTACAAAAGTCGCAATAATTGTACTACCTGGGGGGGACGAGGCGAATATTTTGGCGTACCGAAAAGGCGTCCCGGAAAAACTTCTGTCCCGGATTTTTACGAAAGGCGCAGTTCTCCTCCGATCCGGTCCATCTCGGGATCTACGGAACCGCGCGGGCGAGGCGAAGACTTAGACATATCAGAAATGCGTCCCGGAAAAACATATTTTTTCGGATTTTTACGAAAAGCGCAATGATTGTACTACCGGGTCCATTTTGGGCTCTACGGAACCGGGTGGTCGCGGCGCATATTTAGACGTACCGGAGAAGCGTCCCGGTAATTTCTTTTGTCCTGGATTTTGACGAAAGGCGCAGTAATCGTTCGATTCGGTCCATCACGGGCTCTGCGGATCCGTGCGGATGAGGCGCATTATTTGACGTACCGGAAAAGCGACCCGGAAAAACTTATGTCCCGGATTTTTACAAAAGGCGCAATTATTGTCCGATTGGTTCCATCTTCGACTTTACGGAACCGTGCGGACGAGGCTAAGACTTTGACGTACCTAAAAGTTGCCCAACTGCGAGGCATTTAGTAGCTCGGGCATTTTTCTTCCAATCGGGTCCATCTTGGGCTCTATGGAACCGGGCGGACAAAGCCAAAAAAATCGTACCGGAAAATTTGGCGTCCCGAAAAATTAACAAATGGCGTAAAAATTAACCGATTTCCATTTTTTTTTCGCGGTACTTCGGGGCGGAGGGCAGGTTCCGGCGGCGTACCAGAGTGTCCCGGAAAACAAAGTTGTCCCAGATCTTGGAAATAACGACAAATGTGAAACGGAAACTACCGTATCGCTGCCCAACGCTGGCCGATTCGCGAGTTTGTCGCGGCAACGAGGTTTTCCAACTACGAGGTATTCCGAGTATGAGGTTTTCCACGCCCTCCGCGCAGCGGCTTCAAGCCGCGCATGAGCGCGACTTGTTTTAATGCAATGTTATTTTAGTGTTTACTTTTTGTGTGCAAGGTCGCACGACTCACACAACGTCTGACACTAACACAGCTGGCATTGCTTGGATTGAAGTGTGCGAGAGTGTTTACAATAAAACAGACCGAGTATCAGGTTTAGTTATCTTATCTCATTCATAACGTACACAAAACAACACAGCGAGAGTCTTGGCCCAAAGTCAATTGATAGTGAGCTAGGCGATACGTATTTAGTAGCGTGGAAGGGGACGGACGATTATTTATCTCCGCGTCTGTCAGCTCTTGAATGGATGTTGAGTTTCAAGTTCCATTCGCCCATTCATCCACTTCTTTGTCGTCGAGCGCATCACAGCCCGGTAGCCGTCGTAACACATTCAGAAATGCTTCCGTGTTGGCTATTGCATTGTCATAGTCACCGTCATTGTCACCCAATACAATGTCCATTTCTTCATAATCATAGCCAGCCTCTATCATGTCGTCTTCAAGGCCATATTTAATCATTTTCTCTCTCTCGTCCGCCGTCTTCGAGCAAGGTCGCGGTGGCGGCGAGCACTCACAAAGACGACCGCGCTGTGCAATTCTTACGTCATTGTAGGATGACATTCAGATGTAAAGAACTAGAACATAACATTTCGGTCCAATTAAAAAAATAGAAGCGCGCCTGAAACCAGCTCCGATAGCCTACGATCTTTCATCAGGAAACTGTGACCTTGCGCCGGGTGTCGGGTGAATGCGTGACCGGCTGACAAGGCTACCATTGCGGCGAAACGGAGAATTCTACAGGCGGCGGGCGGACATCTTCACTTCCGCGGACGTATTCACATGTTGATCAAGACTTATTTAATTAATTACTTACCGTTAAAATAAGTTTTTTTGACTCTTGCTCGCATATGTGGCCGTGTACGTAATATTGATACAATTATATATTATAATTTTATTTTTATTTGACTTTGTATAGTCATATAGGCCGCTTTCGCGTAATGGCCGCACTCCTGTTTTTGAACTTCAAAATTTCAAATATACCTGCGGCCTATATGTGCATGAATACGGTAAATGCTATTTTTGAAATAATTAATGCTATTTTTTGATTTTTTTTAATGCTATAAAACACCAACTCGACTCATATCCTCTTGTAGCAAAAACAATTTGGGAACTGGGCCTAAGTTTGCCCGGGAATACTGACAGACTGACTTTATGGAAACCAAAATACTACATCTAACATAATATTTATAGTACATATTAATACATAACATTATCTTACCTTTACGGTTTATAGGTAGGCTTGAGTTTAAAACTAAAATACAAAAATATTTCTAAACAAATACAGTGGAACCTTGATAAAACCTTTTCCAGGGGAGGTTGCCCAAAAGTGCTATAACAGATAAAACGTTACCGGTAAGTAAATCACAAAAATACTAAAAAATTACAAAAATTCACCACAATTACATTGACAAAGAGCAGATCCTATCTGGGGTCTTTCCGGGAGATTTTGAGCCAAAAATCTAATCTACCAATCTAAATTACCAATTAGCTTGAACATAACGTGATTCTCTATTCCCAAAATAACATTTAAAAAATAGCACTTTATATTCGCTGTCTATTTTGAAAGTGCTCGCTCTCGTTGTACACTGCGCATCTTTATCGCATCTGCCTGTCTGCTAGTGCTGTCAACGCTTGGCCGCCTAGCCCGTTCATTGCACATACTTCCCTCCCTCGACGAGTCCTATTGTAAGCATGTATCGTATAATGTGCCAGCTGCTGCCTGCCGCAAGAGAGAGAAAGAAAGTGAGAGAGAGAGAGAGAGCACGCAAGAAGAAAGTGAAGACACAACTACAAGGTCAAGAATTTCGGTTGCTTACTCGCCGTGACACTGTTGTCAGTTGTCTAGGAGGGTGGGGTGGGGGGAATGAATCACGTGAATAACTGTTACGTTGTTGAAACAATTTATTACACGTCACGGATTACAACTTTAGACTAATAAAATAAATGACACTGCACTATGGAAACACATTACTCACTAATTATGACATGGATGGCACCTTTGACTAAATAATTTAAGCGAGCGAAGCGAGCGTTTCCATTTGACTATGCCGGAAAAATTAGTCACTGGTTTTGTTTTTTTTTTGTTTGTTTGTATGTCTCGCGATAACGTTCGAACGGAGGCTCGGATCGAGTTGAAATTTTGACCATCCGCAAGCTTTGTTCTCGATTGAATGCCATTAGTTTTGTGGCAAAATCGTTCAAAAAGTTAAAAAGTTACATTAAAGTTAATCGAAAGTTTTTTTTTCAAACTAACCGGCGACAAAATCTGAGATAGCCAAATCATTTAGAATGTCCGTCCGGTCAAGAATATGTAAATTTTATTTTGATCCGATAAGTAGTGTAGATGGAAATTACATTATAACAAAAGTAACGTTGCCATGGCAACGAAAAGACGCGCGAAGTTTCTATCTAATACACTGCCACCTAGAAGTAATCAAAATACTTTCGAGAAAGCAGTCTATTATTTGTCACCAAAGAGTTGAAATACTTTTCCCAAGGAGTCAAGGTCCTCTAGATGGCGGTGGATTTTATCCACAAAGTAAAGGTTTTTACACACGGGTTTACCCAAATACCTTGGCAATAATAAATAATATTGGAAACGCAAACGCCATAAATTTTATGTGCAATGTGGGTCTAGCAGCTATAGCACGTGCTCGCTTATCAACGCGTCCAACTGAGCGTTTCCTAGTAAAGTTCTCATAATGAACCAAATTCAATGGCCAAGTAACTTTTTTTTTTAAAAAAGTTATTTGGGCATGTAGCGCGTGTCTCTGCCCCTAACAATTATTCCCCATTCCCCATCCTATGTAAATGTTTTCTTAAGGCTATTGTACTACCTCTGGCCGATAATTTGAAAGTCGAAGAAACATGTCTGAAAAGTTTGCTGAATGAAAGAAGGCCTTTAAAATAACAGAAAAAAAATTGTGAATTTTTTTGGGGCGGGACATTTGCACCGTTTGACAAAAAAATTCGTACACCAACTGTTATTTTCAGAAAACTATTTTAGCTATAGTCAAGTTATAGCTAAAGGTGTGTAGAAACTATGGCCAGAAAACCGATTCTCAAAATTTAATTTTGAACGAGTCTTGTATGCTACACTTTTGTCAAAAAATCTAAATCTAATTTCCAAAAGTGAGGTTATGTCCCGCCCAAAAAAAATCACATTTTTTTTCTGTTATTTTAAAGGCCTTTTTTCATTCAGCAAACTTTTCAGACATGTTTCTTCGACTTTCAAATTATCGGCCAGAGGTAGTACAATAGCCTTAAATTAATATCTTCGCCCTGAAACTCTTTTGAACCATACACCTACATGTTAAAACTTTAACTTTAACTTGTAAAGTTAATTCGGGCATGTAAGTGTGTGCCTCTGCCCCTGTCAATTACCCATAGTAAAGCCTCCTTCTATGTTTTCAAAACTGAATATCTTCACCTCCCAATTTTAAAGCCTATTCCTGCATGTTAAAAGTTAAACTTTAATTTTAAAGTTAATTTGGGCATGTAAGTTCGTGTCTCTGCCCATGGAAATGCCCTTAGGATAGCTCCCTATACTATGTGCCAAGTTTTGTGCACACCAGCCTCATAAAATATGGGGCTTATTCCCGTGACCATCATACTCCCACACAGAGAGGAGACTATTAGCTATTCTGGTCGCGACTGTGCGTCGTTGCTTTCCGCTCGTCACTGAGTCGAGAATCTAGGCCAGCCTGTAATGAATACCGTTTACTGGAAGGGCACTTTTAATTGGCTATTGAATAAAATTATGTAACGCAATTTGTGTGGAGAATAATAATTGACTGAATTATTAAAAACTAAATTCCCAGCCCCCCCTCAACATCCGGATCTAACTGGTCCAGGGTTAACCCCCCCCCCCCCCCCCCTCCCCCATATCTCAACACCGCGCGATCGTTTTCAGAGAATTTGGAACAAAGTAAGTAACAGACTTACTAAAGTTTCTTGTGCGTTTGCGTTGTTTTGTTTGTGACCCATTTGATCCGACAGCCACGCCTCGCGTATGGTGGTTTTCTCGTGTGTGGCATATCGTTGCATAATGTCGTGACCCTCAAGTGGCCGCAAATAGGGTCACTGCCAGAGCTGAAAGTTACCCTCGGGTGATCCAGGCACCTGGTCTGCTCTCATACTCTGCAAACTCATATCGTGAAATTGATTGTTAATTATACTCGCCACTTATGTCCACCTTTTAAGGAGCAGTCGGAATTTTCAAGTGCGGTTGACGCGAGTCGAAACAACATGTTCTCATTGAGTGGCCTTGGTTTAGCAACGGTGTCCAGTGTTGGCGGCGGAGGAATCTTGTGTTTGTCTGGCAGACGTCTAACGCGAGATGCGTAGAGATGAGGAAGACACCTTGCTCGTCTCTCAAACAGCTTCCGACTAGATGGGTAGACAGACAGACTGGCGCCAGAGACAAAGAGAGGACACGCGCGTTCATCTCTCTCTCTCATACCAGTCTCCTTCACCAACTGGGACCCTGATGCGGGAGGTCCTCGTTTCGATACCCGACACAGGTTGTCATGACTGAATGTTTTCCCTCAGTCAAAGAATGCTGGGATGAATTCTAGTAACAGTCCTGGGGCATTCCCATCCACCAACACACCCTAATTACCTACTTAGTCAACTAAAAAGGGTCATACTGAAAAATAAACAAATGTGTACACTGCAGTGAGTATGCGTACTAAACTAGGCACCAGGCCGCCGCCAGTATAATAAGGCCCTTACTTTTGTTTAGGCCATTAATAATGTTAATCATTATAATATATTCTGCAGATCGCGTACCTCGCACGCTATACTTAGTGTTCGGCCGTTTCAATGAGAAGGATGATGACATAATTCTAATTAATTGAGATGATCGACGTTTACAACCCTCTACAAAGGGATCGGGAAAAATGATCTCACATAGTGCGAGGTGAGCGCTCTGCAAGGTGCAGAGGTTGGTTCTTGAGTGTAGCTCGTAGGTCTTGTGGTTAGTGTCTCTGCTTCCAATACAGAAGGTCCAGGGTTCGATTCCCGGTTTAGGCAGAAGTTTTTTGAACTTCTGATTAGGACTTAAATCCATCAGTTCTTGTCTTAGGAATTGGTAAACGGTTACTTTAGAGCCGTCCTAGCAACGAGGCACATAATAAATTTTAAGTTGTTCTGAATCGGCCTTGTTGATTCTGGCGTTGATCCGCGGGTGTTCGCACTGACCACTGATTGCTATATATTTCCTTATAATAAATATTGATCTTTGGTTGGTTATCGCTCACTCGTCGATTGCGTCGGGGCCTACAGGGTTGGATTGGTCGCTTTGGTTTAATGTCCCCCACTGAAAATCAGTTGTATGACTCAGTGGGTAGACTTTAAATACGAATATGTTTATTTTATTTATTTTATAATGATTGCTGTCATTTTATGATCTCAACAAAAGTAAAGTCTTTCTTTGGGTTTACATATTGACGGTGGTCTTCTCCAATTCCCAGGGATTTAAACCATTGACGTTGTCACGTGATCCATGTAAACAGTTGCAAGGTTCAGCAGCACTCTTCCTGGACAGAATGGCTCATACTCTGCAGGGACGAGCAGCAGACGTTGATTGGGAAACAGCTTCGTCGATTGGCTGGAATGAGTGTTTCAGTTACGAGAGGCTGGGTGTATGGCTGTTAGTGTTACGTTAGTGAGATAAAAGTTACTCATTTGCGTTGAACATGAAAGTGGGCGTAACTCGAAAGAGACTGTATTCCCAGTACACTCCCACGCACGCACGCACGACCAGAAATACTTATTTTTATTTTATTTATTTATATTTATTTTACTTTTTTAAGGGTTCACTCTACAATATTACATTCGTGGTACCATCGATGTGATGTGATGTGATGTGGAGATTTCCAGACATTTCAATATTGATGTTAGGAACCATTTCAAAATTTCTAAGTGAACACTTAATTAAGCGAGCAAAGCGAGCGTTTCCATTTGACTCTGCCGGAAAAATTAGTCACTGGTTTTGTTTTTGTTTTGTTTTTTTGTTTTTTTGTTTGTTTGTTTTTTTGTTTGTTTGTTTGTATGTCTCGCCATAACGTTCGAACGGAGGCTCGGATCGAGTTGAAATTTTTACCATCCGCAAGCTTCGTTCTCGATTGAATGCCATTAGTTTTTTGGCAAAATCGTTCAAAAAGTTAAAAAGTTACATTAAAGTTAATCGAAAGTTTTTTTTTCAAACTAAACTGACACAAAATCTGAGGTGGCCAAATCATTTAGAATGTCCGTCCGGTCACGAATATGTTAATTTTATTTTGATCCGATAAGTAGTGTAGCTGGAAATTACATTATAACAAAGTACCGTTACCATGGCAACGGAAAGTCGCGCAGCTTTTTTGGCTCATGATAGTGGTCGAACGGAGGTTCAGATCGAGTTGAAATTTTGACCATCCGCAAGCTTCGTTCTCGATTAAATGCCATTAGTTTTGTGGCAAAATCGTTCAAAAAGTTAAAAAGTTACATTAAAGTTAATCGAAAGTTTTTTTTTAAAACTAAACGGCGACAAAATCTGAGATGGCCAAATCATTTAGAATGTCCGTCCGGTCACGAATATGTTAATTCTATTTTGATCCGATAAGTAGTGTAGATGGAAATTACATTATAACAAAAGTAACGTTGCCATAGCAACGAAAAGACGCGCAAAGTTTCTAATGCACTGCCACCTAGAAGTAATCAAAAAACTTTCGAGGAAGCAGTCTATTATTTGTCACCAAAGAGTTTAAATAGTTTTCCCAGGGAGTCAAGGTCCTCTAGATGGCGGTGGATTTTATCCACAAAGTAAAGGTTTACCCACGGGTTTACTCACGGGTTTACCCAAATACCTTGCCAATAATAAATAATATTGGAAACATGGCCCCGTGGACAGCGAACGTCGCAAATTTTAAAATTTAAAAAATGTGCAATGTGGGTCTAGCTATAGCAAATAGCTCGTTATGTCCATTTAAAATTCCCCAAAAAAAGTTTGAGGGTTTTTTTCCCCCGCCCCCAGGCCCAAAGGGCCCCGGGTTCCAAGGGGACGCCCCCCCATTGGGAGGGCGCGACTTTTTTTTAATGCAATGTTTTTGTGTTTACTTTTTTTTGGGAAAGGGGTCGCACGCCCACACAACGTCTCACTAACACGCTGGCATTGCTTGGATTGAAGTGTGCGAGAGTGTTTTTAAATAAAACAGACCGAGTATCAGGTTTAGTTATCTTATCTCTTTAAAGTACAAAAAAACAACACACGAGAGTTTTGGGCCGAATCAATTGATAGGAGCTAGGCGATACGTTTTTTGTAGCTTTGGAAGGGGACGGACATTTTTTATTCCGCGTTTTCCCTCTTGAATGGATGTTGATTTTAAATTTCCATTCGCCCAATTCTTTTTTCCATTTTTTGTCGCAGCGCATCACAGCCCGGTAGCCGTCGTAACACTTTCAGAAATGCTTCCGTGTTGGCTATTGCATTGTCAAGTAACCTCTTTTGTCACCCAATACAATGCCCATTTCTCATAATTCATACCAGCCTCTATCATGTTCTTCAAGGCCTTTTTAAATCATTTTCTTTCCGTCCCCCGTCTTCGAGAAAAGGTCGGGGGGTGGGGGCGAGCACTCACAAAACGCCCCGCGTGGCAATTCTTACGTCAGGGGAAAATTCAGATGAAAAGAACTAGAAATAACTTTTCGGCCAATTAAAAAAATAGAAGCGCGCCTAAAACCAGCTCCGATGCACGATCTTTCATCAGGAAACTGTGCCCTTGCGCCGGGTGTCGGGTAAATGCGTGCCCGGGAAAAGGTACCATTGCGGCGAAACGGAGAATTCTACAGGCGGCGGGCGGACATTTTCACTTCTCGGGACGTATTCACATGTTTGACCCAAGATTTTTTAAATTTAATTTACTTCCCCGTTAAAAATAATTTTTTTTGACTTTGCTCGATATTGGCCGGTACGTAATATTGATACAATTATATATTATAATTTTATTTTTATTTGAAATTTCAAATTCCCTGGGCAATTGTGCATAAATACGGAAAATGCTTTTTTTGAAAAAATTAAGCATTTTTTGATTTTTTTTAATGCTATAAAACACCAACTCGACTCATACCTTTTGTAGAAAAAAAAATTTGGGGAAACTGGGCCCTAAGTTTCCCGGGAATACTGACAGACGACTTTAGGGAAAACCCAAAAAATACTACATCTAACATAATATTTTAGACATATTAATACATAACATTATCACCTTTACGGTTTATGGGGTGGCTTGGTTTAAAATAAAATACAAAAAAAATTTCTAAAAAATACAGTGGACCTTGATAAAAACCCTTTTCCCGGGGAGGTTTTCCCAAAAGTGCTATAACAGTAAAACGTTACCCGGGAAGAAATCACAAAAAAACTAAAAAATTACAAAAATTCACCCCAATTACATGACAAAGAGCAGATCCTATTGGGGGCTTTTCCCGGGGGGGTTTTGAGCCAAAAAAAACTAATCTACCAATCTAATTACCAAATTTGCTTTAAAATAAGGATTCTCTATTCCCAAAAAAACATTTAAAAAATAGCACTTTATATTTGCTGTTATTTTAAAGTGCTCGCTCTCGTTTTTACACTGCGCATCTTTACGCATCTGCCCTTTTTGCTAGTGCTGTCAACGTTTTGGGCCCCCTAGCCCGTTTATTTCACTACTTCCCCCCTCGAGGGGCCTATTGTAAGATGTATCGATTTGGCCAGCTGCTGCCCGCCGCAAAAAAGAGAAGAAAATGGAGGAAGAGAGACACGCAAAAAGAAAGTGAAGACACAATACAAGGTCAAGAATTTCGGTTGCTTTCTGCCGGACACTGTGTCGTTGTCATAGGGGGGTGGGGTGGGGGGAATGAATCCTGAAAAATGTTACGTTGTTGAAACAAATTTATTTCACGTCCCCGGGTTACAACTTTAGCTAAAAAATAAAAAGACACTGCACTTGGAAAAACCCTTACTCATAATTTTGACATGGATGGCACCTTTGACTAAATAATAATATAAATGTCACTTTAATCACGCTACGGAAATTATTTTTGGAAGAAATCGCTGAATTTTCTTTGGACAGTTCCACTCGAATGAAGTTTAAACAATGACTCATACACTTGAGAAGTTTGATTGAGCAGTGTCTCCACGTTTTTGTTTTTGGTACGAATGAAGACTGACGCACACAACCAGAAGCTTAGTAGGTGGCCGGTCACCTGCCGGTGTCGGGCGCCAAGCGGCGTCAAAGACCATCCCTTGTTTGATGAGTCGGAGATACGAGCAGCAAGGCCAGTGGCGCCCTGCCAGTGATATCAGTGGCACTTTCCAAAACGTATGCAAATTTACGTGTTAAAACGTTGTAACGTGAATTATATTGGGAAGGTAGTAAAATAAGGTGTTGTTATAGCGAGAAAGTCGTTAATACGGAAACTGTTAAACCAAGTATTAATTAACATTGAAACATAGGGATTTTGGCTGGGAATTAATAAAAACAGTGTTAATTCAGGAAAGATGTTACATTGGGAAACGTTTTATGAAGGTTCCACTGTATTGGAAAGATGTCTACACTATCAGAAGTTTTTAGCCGATTAAATGATTTGTACTTACACTTGCTATGTAGATAAATTATGGTATGGTACGTGTCAAACATAGCAAGGCCCATGTTACTCTTGTTATAGTTACGGTATTGTAAAATTATAACAATAAAACACTATGGCTAATATACGATTGCATTTGCTGTGTTGTGTTTAGCACATCAGCCACGGCACGATCCCCTACCTGGGAACCTTTCTCACAGACTTGACAATGATCGACACTGCGATCTCCGACACAGTCCTGGAAGGTCTAATTAACTTTGACAAGCGTCGCAAGGAGTTTGAAGTCCTTGCCCAGATCAAACTGCTCCAAGGGGCGGCAAACGCTTACAACTTACCCGATGACCCGGTGTTTGATCGCTGGTTTCACTCGATCTCTGTGCTGGATGATCGGGAGTCGTTTGAACGGTCTTGTGTGGTAGAGCCACCACCACCAGGGACCATTCAGTCGGGGGGAGGGACCACAAGGGACAGACACAAGAGACGCAACGGTATGTAGAGTCTAGTTAATTTATCACATCAGGTGACTCCAGTTACATGTTTGGTATAGATTAGTAGTAGAATTCATTTGTGCATATAAAACAGTACTGAAAAAAGCTATTGCTTACCGTTATTTTTTTAAATTTTATTTAACGTCTTATCTTATTCAGTTAAAAAACTGATTTGCAAAGGAGGACAGCTAAATAAGTCCGATTAGTTCGAGGCGTTATTAAACGAGTGAGCGCAGCGAACGGAGTGATCTCCATTCAACTCAAACGGCGCTTATTGTTTATCTGCGTGCGTGCGTGTGTGTGTGTGTGCGTGTGTGTGTGTACGTTGAAAATCAGCCGAATCGCTGAACAGATTGCGCTGAAATTTTAAACAGACATCCGGTACGAGTTTATTGAGAACTGCTAACAAAATCAGCAAGATCCATTGCAATTTAAACCTACAAGAAATAATAAACTGAAAAATAGACTTCCAATGTTTAGAAATTATTTTAACGACAATGGTTTAGATTTTGAAAATATATTTTACAACGCTTATATTAGCTTCATGTGTGTGTCTGTCTGTCTGACTTTCTGTCTGTCTAGACGAAATCTTATAATCGATATTTCATTACAACGCTTATTGAACGAGTGAGCGTAGCGAACGTAGTGATTTCCATTCGACTTAAACGGCCCTTACGGTTTTTCTGCGTGCGTGCGTGTGTGTGTGTGTGTGTGTACGTTGAAAATCAGCCGAATCGCTGAACAAATTGCGCTGAAATTTTAAACGGACATCCGGTACGAGTTTATTGAGAACTGTTAACAAAATCAGCAAGATTCATTGCGATTTAAACCTACAAGAAATAATAAACTGAGAAATAGACTTCCAATGTTTAGAAATTATTTTAACGACAATGTTTTAGATTTTGAAAAGATATTTTTTGTTTGTTTTTTCGCCTGGCCGTGAAATGCCGTGTCCATGCAAGGTCAGTCGAATGTTGGACGTCAAGGTACCCCCAAATTCCGCACGTAGATTGAGTAAACCTTGCAATATTTTCACGTATTTCGTACTGGCTATGTTAACCATAGTAGGCCCTATTGCCACAGATGATGGACTACACTGCGTTATATGCATTTCAAAACATGTTTATAATTATTTTTGAAATGCAATCTAGAAATTACAAAATCTTTCCCGACCAGGGGATTGAACCCACGTCTCCCACATTTCGGCTACAAGGGCGCTTTAGCCAACTAGACTAGGGAAACGCCAAAGTCGTAGTTAGACGAGTGAGCGAGTCATGTGGTGAGTACCCGGGAACATTTGCATTTAAGTTTGATAATTATATTCGTATAGATAATAGGGTATTGGTGGAAATCACTGTGCCGGAGGTTGCTGTTGTTGGCAGTCTTCAACTGAATATTCCGTGTGACTGCCGGGTCTTGCTTAATGTTAGATTGTTGGTCCGGGAGTTGTGTAAATGTTTAGGCCATAGTTTAGGCCAAAATGCTCCAATGTAGCCTATATGATAGGCTAGGGAGGCCTAAGGTAAGGGGAAGAAAAGTAATGTAACCGGGTACTCAACACATGGCTCACTCACTCGTTTAACAACGACTTTGGCGTTTCCCTAGTTTAGTAAATATACTGTTTTTTCCATCTCTTGTGTAATATTTTGTTTTTGTTTAAGAGTCTTCACTAGACAATTATGACCTTGGCATGCCCGTAAGCACTTAAATTCAAATGTACAACGCTTTGGGGAAAAATTGAATCGACATACATGAATTCTAAAATGCACAAAACACAGATATTTTTATGCAGAAGAACATACAACAAACAGAATTGCTTTATGTAATAAACCCTACTATTCACCATGGTTAAGCGTAAAGTCAACGCGGCGGGAACAACCTCTTCTTTTTCCCGTTGCGTCGACTTTATGCGTAACAATGGTGTATAGTAGGGTTTATTACATACATCAATTCTGTTTGTTGTATGTTCTTCTGCATAAAAATATCTGTGTCTTGTGCATTTTAGAATTCTCGTATGTCGTTTCAATTTTTCTCCAGAGCGTTGTACATCTGAATTTGAGTGCTTTCGAGCGTGCCGTGTACATGTCTGTCTCGTGAACACTCTTAAGAATGCCTGTTGATGAAAATGAGTGTTATGACATTTTGATTTTAATAAATCAAGTCGAAAGTAAAGTTCAACTGGAAATAGGAAACTAGCCTCCATTCCAGAACTCGAATATGTTAACAACAACTAAAAAGTAATAAATATTTGTTTTTTTGTTTCGGGTTGGTAGAGGCCTATGGTCAATATTTAACGAAGAAAATTTGAATCTGGCTTCCCGCCAAAAGACAACACGAAAAATAGTGTGACGTCACCGACGTCTACACAGTTTGGCGCAAACTCAAAGGAGGCTATAGCAGACCGCTCCCCATGCTCCTGTCGTGTTATCATTTAGGTTTCTAGATTAAAAGAAATGCAGCATTATAAAAGCTACCATAAGGGCATTTACTTTTACGGTTTAAGGAGTCAGCCTTGTCAAACCCTGTTCAGTCATTTTTGTAGCCTAGGCCAGGTACCAATCAAGATAAATCTGAGCTACAAGGCAGCCATTTTGAAGCGTGCTACGGTGAGCATGCTGCGAACTATGTAAGCCAAGCCGCATACTAAGGGTATGCGAATAGTGATTTTTCAGTGCGAATACGAATATAACGAATAGTACACACACAAAAGTCGAATATCGAATAACTGCCAAAATAGGGCAGATTAACATGTTGTACACATAAAAGTCAATATTTAGTAATTTTTAATTTTTATTTATGGCATAGGTGGTCTAGGCCCTAATTCAGTGCATTGGCCGATCTACCCTTAGTCTATAGGAGGACCTAGCTAAGAAGGTTAGGCTAGGCTAGGGCTTATGCCCTCGGATTAAGAAGGTAGGCCTAGCTACTAGGGATGATATGGCAGAATCGATTAATCGATTCTGGATCGATTCCTATTTGCATCGATTCCAAATTGGAGGAATCGATTCCTCACTTAGTCAGTTTAAATGTTCGCGCGTCGTGTTTTGGGGCATGGTAGAGCGGTCCCCCGTCTGTCCCTCCCACTCCCGCCAGACGCCGATCGTACATAAAGGTACGGTCAACAGACGACAACCCAACGTTGCGAAATACATCGTGCGGCGTGAGACCGGCGGGTGAAGTCATCACGGGCTATGCGGCAAACGACCGCGAAAATATCGCCTCGTATCACGGGTTCCGCGGTAAATGACCACCAAAATAACTGTGCATACAATTGAAAAGTTTTTTCTTGGGAATCGATTCCAAATCGATTCAGGTCACTAGCTACTGCTAAGAATAGCCTGCCTTGGCCTATCCTGTGGACTTAGGGCTTGGTTCAGGCAAGGCCCTAGCTAGGCCCAAGATAGGTGGGCCCCGGGCCTAGAGGTAGGCCTATGGTAGGCCTAGGATGAGGCTTAAAATAGGGTGGGGAGTGAATATTTGTAGGCCTACTTTGTATTACGGGAACTTACAATTAGGTTAGGGTAGGTCTATCGCGTTTTTTGAATGTAAAATTCCCAAATCACACTTTTCTTTGCCATAGACTTGGAAGTGGACATGTCAGTTTTGGGCCCAAGGCCTGCTTCTTCATCATCTGTGAGAACGAGAACCCTATTCGGGATTTACACGGGCGTTAACCCCTCAAAACCCCTGTTTCAAAATTTAAAAAAAAAATTAAAATCTTCGAAAATTGTAATCTTTATTATTCGAGTTTCGAATCGAATAGGAATAGTGCGAATACTTCAAGAATTTTGAATAGGCAGGCTATTCTTAGCAGTAGCTAGTGACCTAAGAATCGATTCGCAAGAAAAAACTTTTTAATTGTATGCACAGTTATTTTGGTGGTCATTTTCCGCAGAACCCATGATATGCGGCAATATTTCGCGGTCATTGGCCGCGGAGCCCGTGATGACTTCACCCTTCCGCCTCACGTCACGGAGCGATTCTTCGAGAATTTCGAATATTCGCATACCCCTACCGCATACATCACGGACCATCAGCGAGAGTGAATTGGTGCGGAAATTCAAAACCCTACAACTTGTTTGTACACCCGTAGTTACCACGGATTAAACTTTTTAAAATTTCTTTTAATTTTGAAGATTATTTAACTGTGTTAAAATAATGTTAAAATAATAAAAAGTGTAAACCGTAAATTTGAAACCAAGGCTAGTTCCCTACTGTGCTTTAAAAAAAGCTCAATAAATATGGGAACCACATGACCCATGCAAATGTTTTGTTTTTTTTGTATCCTTATTAACTGTGTGAAACATCTCTGCCCTGCTGTAGGTTTGGGCCACCGAAAGAACGACTCTATTGCTAGTACCAACTCGAGTTCGTCGAGCAGCCAGTTCTACTGTGACCTTGACAGCCTCCCCTCTTCTCGACACAACTCTCTGGACCGACAGGCATCCCCGTCTCAGCTGTCTAGTAGCTCCAGCACCTCATCTCTCCCCTCGCTTGACACCTCGCTCAGCTCCAGCCGTACACCCAGGTACTAATTTACGTGTTGGTTTAACTAGGAAAACGCTTAAGTCCCGCCGCGTTGTTGGATGAGCGTATATGGTGCATTGAGATGCCATGTGTTACGCGGATTTTCTGTTGTTCTGTGAAAAGTCATTACTTAGTCGAAGATTTTTTTAATTAAATTAAATTAAATACAAAATTAACTTAATTTTAATAATTAAATTAAATAAAATAAAAAATTAACTTAATTTTTTTAATTAATCGTAATTTTTTAAAAAGAAAAAAATCGTAAAATTGCAATTTGCATAAGAAATAATTATTCTATTGCGCTCAAATTTAACACGAATATGTTAATTAATAAAATTAAGGTTCTGTGAAAAAATCATTACAATAAGATAAAGCATGTAGGTGTTATAAGTCAAAGAATTGTTTTAAAAAAGAAAAAACCCGTAAAATTTTGATTTTCACGAGAAATAATTTTTCGATTACGCTCAAATTTCACACGAATATCTTAATTCATATAATTAAGGTTCTGTGAAAAAATCATTACAATCGGATAAAGCATGTAGGTGTTATAAGTCGAAGAAATTTTTTAAAAATCGAAAAAAATCGTAAAATTGCGTTTTTTATGAGAAAAAATTTCCCGATTGCGCTCAAAAACGTGGCAGTTCTAAGTTCAGAGATTTCGAAGGTCTCCATAAAATTTCATCGCAATCGGAGTATCGGTTTAGCCGGAATCGTGTTAACAAACACACAAAAATACAAAAAAAGAAAAAAAAGAAAAAAAAAAAAAACATTCCGGATTTTTTTCTCCAGTGTAGTGAAATGGAATCTTCGCTTCGCTCGCTACGCTCATCCAAAAATTTAAAATTTACTTCCAAAAATCTAATTTGTTTTCCCAAACCAAAAAAGATCAACATGAAACCTTTTCTCAACATTAATTTTTAGTTCTGTCGCCTTACACCTAAACTGTCTCCTACTTAATCCACGGTTATCAAACGTGCTATTTTTATCTCGGGGTTTTTGCATGCGTTCGTACCTGTTTCTAATCGATAGGTGGTTTTTAAAGTTAACACGAAATCACTACGCTCAAATTGAGAGGTGGAAAAATTCTAGGTCCAGCAAAACAAACACACAAACATGTACAGTGGCGGATCGAAGACACAACAACATACAACTTCAGCCCTCGCGGGTCGAGAAGAAGTACCTGCACCTGGCACGCTAGTGCTGAGCCGCTCCACGCTCCAGGGGCTGCGCACGTCCGGTGGTTGCTCGACGTTCCTGCATGCTGTCCTGTACTAGTTGCTAAATAAAATGTAGACAATTGAGATGGCTGAAGGCTTAGAAATGACTTTAGAAGGAGGATATCAGGATGTGCATGCTAAACTCAGTGAGTAAAAGAATTTAAATAAGTGGCATTATATTGTTGCGATTGCCAAATGCTAACTACTGACAACAGGTTTTTGGTAATTTAGGTTGGATCCAACTCATGCAAATGTAAGAAAACATAATAAATTATACCCTGGTTACATAATCCTTAAGAATAGGTCTTATTGTAATACGTAGATTCGTAGCCTATCGTTGTTCGTAGAGGGGGAGGGGGAGGGCGTCGCCATCTTGGAAGTGCATCGCACGGGAGCGGCCGGGGAGAGGGGTTGGCCGACGGTAGAGCTCTGCTACGGAAGGACCCTGGCCTGCGCTTGCCGTGATATCGGGGTCACGTGATCGTGAACTAGCCGATTTCCAGCCGTCCTAAGAGACCGCCTAGGCCCCTAGATGAACTCGAAGTTCTCTGGTTCTCGAACAATTGGGAGGGATTGCAACTTATGGGATTATGTATCTTACTTGCGTAGATTGTTGAAGGTCCAACGGTGATGCAGATGTGACCCTGGTTGTCCCACGTGGCTGGACATACCAAGTCAACCTTACTTAGAATTGACAGAAAAACGTTGAAATACTTTTACTGCACTCGCATGTCACTCCGTATGGTGTTGATATAAGAATTTACCATATTATTGCGATGTCGTCGTTATTCGCGCATGGCTATTGAAAACTGGCCATGTGGCTAGCACGCTACTCGGCTATCACGAAGATTTCGAAGATTAAAACTTGTTGAACATGATTAATTACGCGTGATGACGCTAGACCTCAACAGGAGGTACAAGCCCACCTTGGGATTCATCCCCACTTTTGGATAGATGCCCATGCTAACGAAAACACTTGTAAGAAGATGCACTGAATTTACAGTCGACTGCCGTCTTCTGGGGTGATGTTCGTAGTGAACGACTGGTTTTCAAGAACCCACACTTCTGGCTTGCTCACTTCCGGCAAAACCTATATTCTGGCCTCTGATTGGCCTTCACACACTGCGCACTTTGAAATTGGGGGGTTGTTATTGGTCTAGGGTCGCTGACGTATTTCCGTTGTCTGCCTAGAAACTCGATTTCGTAGCAGTTTGACTGATCGTTTAGCCTGCGCACCATCCTCGTTTGCTATTGGCTGAGGCCATAGCAACCGCAGGCGGACAGCATCGTGTGCTGGCTCTACTGCACATTCCAGAGCTAAGATTGTCGCCAAACTCGCACAACCAACATTCAGCCCTTGCGATGGCAGGGTGCAGGGAAATACCGTTAACTCTACTACTGAACCTAATAACATCGGTGAAATAAAACAAAAACATTGACTCTCAGTTGTACTTGCACAACTAGAGTGACCACTGAAATAATACTTGTGATACATGACATCACGTTGATTTGCACGTAGTATGCAAATTAACCTAACCAATTAAATGCCATTCTCGTTACACTTATCATATGCAAATATATTAAAATAAAAATGAAAAATTCTCCTGCTGAGGCCTAAATGAGACTGGCACAGGCCGTGCGGTTACAGTTCTAATTTAATTTTTTCCCTCTGTTTTCTTGAACATTGAACCCACACATTTAAAAAAACTAAGGCTGGGCATTGCCATTGATTAATCAGTCTTTTATCGATGTCTGGAGGTTATTTCAACATCAATTGTTTTGTGTGGAAATCTATGCTTTTCGTTAATTAATTATGTAGTTGGTCAATATATATAAAAATGTTGACGGATACTTTCGTGGCTGGGCATTATATTAACTTATTTTTAGAAATAATACAGTCCTTTGTACATTTTCGAGGGGGGGGGGGGTTGGAAAAAACGCAAAAACGTAAAAAACGCAGAAAAGAAATTTTTAATGTTTAAAATTTGTATTTTGTAAAGTCATTTCCAGCATTAAACCCTTGAATGTGAAATCAGAATAAAGTACTTTGATTGCAAAAGCTAGTGCTTTTCCCAACAATTATTGAGAAGAAGGCATTCAAACATCATCCAATTCATGTGTTGTACGCCCCCCCCCCCCCCCCCCCCCCAGCGACGAAGATTTGTTCATCATCAATGCGCATCAATCATGCGTTTATACCAGCTATGCAGCTGACGAAATCGCGCGTTTGCACCAGCCTTTCAGCTTGACTTCGCCCAAACACGTGTGTGAGTCGAGCGCTCTGCTCAGCTGCTGCGCGCAACTGGTGCGCAGTAGATTGGACTAGAATTGCATCTTTGTTCTAGGTGGTTCTAGGCCTAGGCTCCAGGAATTAGACGATGTTTATTAGTGTTGTTTCTTTTTCACCATTCGCCTACGTACGTAATATTCAACTTGCTTTATGGCGTTATTAGCGTTAAATAACCAGAAGACAAGTAATGACGGTCAGAAGAACAGTCAAAACCGTGTTTGGTCTAAAATTGTATGAGAGAAAATTAAGGTTTTTCAAACATGTTACATAATTTTGGGAACTATCCCACTCATATCTTTTTTGGGGGGGTGGGGAGGGTAGTTTTGGGGTTGTTTTACAATCATGGGAGAGAAAAAAATGGTTTTCCAAATATGTTACATGATTTTTGGAACTGTACCCCTTTCTATTAGGTAGTGTTTTTTGGGACAGTTTTTATTTATTTTATTTATTTTTGGGGGGGGGGGGTGGTTGGTCTAAAAGTGTATGAGAGAAAATTATGGATTTTGAAACATGTTTCATAATTTTGGGAACTATATCACTAGGGCTGAGCTATGACATATCATTTAATTATCAATATCACGGGATTTTTTTTATATGATATCGATTTATCGAAATGTAATTGTTTGTAAAAACGTAAAAAAAAAATAGGATGAAAAAATAAAAAATAAAAAAGTAATTAAAAGATAGGACCTATTTTTTATAATTTGTGACCAAAAAGGGTTGATAAGGTATCGCCAAAAATGCATTTAACGATTTTTACGATCTCACAATCGCGTTGTATGACCCGGCACCTCCATTAAAGTTAAAGTTAAGCAATTTATAATATTTTGTGTAAATTTTGATAGTAGTATTTCGATTTGAAAACCAATATCGATACCGAAAATATTCCCACTTATCGATATCGTATCGAAATATATTTTTTTTGCCTGTCCCTATATCCCACACATAGCTGTTTTTTTCTTTTGGGGGGGGGGGGGTTTTTTGGGGGGTTGTTTTGGGGTTGGTCTAAAAGTATGAGAGAGAATAATGATTTTTCAAACATGTCACATTATTTTGGGAACTAGGTCCCCCCTTTCTGATTTTTTTCCCGGAATGTACTTTTTGTGGAATATAACTCGGCACTTAAAAGGTTAATACACTTGCAAAATTTGGTAATGATATATCCAAACAATCAGTTGCAATAGTCAACACCTGAGCGCGCGTATTTGAGTTAGGCTAAGCTGTGCATTAATCAATTTGTAGGTACTGTGAAGGCATTTTACGCAGGAAATCGGTGTTGTGAACGAGGGAGCTTGCAAGCAGGTGTTTGTATGACCACGCTCTGAGAGTGTCTATGCAATTGTTTTCAACACACAGAATACGTCTTCCGTGAAAGCCTCGAGTCCGATCCTTATGCTGTGGGGGTTGCCAAGTATTGCCAAAGCTCTAACGGAGACACAAGGCACATCGGAGGTACATCCAATGCATTGAAAATCAATGTATTATAACCTTATTCAAAGTAACTCGGACTAGTCTTTGCCCTGTGTGTAATGAAAAATGAAACCGATTGCAGCTCTGTCGCATGAGGGCCACTGCAGCTGTTGAAGTAGATTACATTGAAATGTAATGAAATAAAACTAAATGTTATTAGATTAGTAATTAAGATTGCAGCGGAGATAATTTAAGGTGATTCTGACGCACCAGCGCACAGTTGCACGGACTACAATGTTATCAACAAAAAATTGTTGATTAGTACTGTAATTTATGTACTTAAAAATTGAATAATGATAGTTGGTAACCTATTCAAATTTTGAATTGAACATTAGTCAACAAATACTTGCATAAGCCTAACTAACATGCTTGCCTGTCTCCATGCAGCACACCGCATGACTTCTACATTGTGCGAGTGACGCTGGAGTCCAGTGCAGTGGAAACGGAAGGGGTCGTCATTACAAGAGTATTCTACTGAGCAACCACGAGCAACATTTGTCAAAAAATACTTGCATAAGCCCAACTAACAACTTGTCTGTCTCCTGCGCACACCCCACATTCTACATTGTGCGGTGACCGGAGTCCCTGCATGGAAAAAAGAAGGGGTCGTTGTACAAGATATTCTACTGAGCAACCACGAGCGAAAATTATCAAAAAATACTTGCCTAAATCCTAAAAACAGCTTGGCTGTCTCCTTTCGCACACCGCACGACTTCTACATTGTGCATGACGCTGGAGTCCCGTGCAGTGGAAACGAAGGGGGCGTCATGTACAAGAGATTCTACTGAGAACCAACGAACATTAGTCAACAAAAATTGCATAACCTAACTCATGTTGCCCGTCTCCTTGCAGCACACCGCACGACTTCTACATTGGGAGGGCTGGAGGGCCCGTGCGTGGAAAAAAGAGGGGGCGTATGTACAAGAGTATTCTACTGAGCAAAAACGAGCAAAAATTTGTAACAAAAATTCATAAGCCCCCAAAAAATGCTTGGCTGTCTCCTTGCAGCCCCCGCACGACTTTTACATTGTGCGAGTGACGCTGGAGTCCCGTGCAGTGGAAACGGAAGGGGGGTTTATTACAAAATATTCTACTGAGCAACCAGAGCGAACATTTTTCAACAAAAACTTGCAAACCTAAATAACATGCTTGCTGTCTCCTTGGGACCACCGCAAAGACTTCTCTTGGCGAGTGCGCTGGAGTCCCGTGCAGTGAAAAGGGAAAGGGGGCGTCATGTCAAGAGTATTCACTGACAACCCGACGAAAATTGTCAAAAATACTTGCATAAGCCCCAACTAACTGCTTGCTGTCTCCTTTCGCACCCGCACGATCTACATTGCAGTGACCCGGAGTCCCGTGCAGTGGAACGGAAGGGGTCGTCATGTACAAGGTATTCTACTGAGAACCAAGCGAACATTAGTCAACAAAAACTTGCATAAAACCCAACATCTTTGGGTCTCCTTGCAGCCCCGCACGACTTCTACATTGTGCGAGTGAGCTGGAGTCCCGTGCGTGGAAAAAGAAGGGGTCTCATGTACAAGAGTATTCTACTGGGCAGCAACCACGAGCGAACATTAGTCAACAAATACTTGCATGCCAAATAACTGCTTGGCTGTCTCCTTGACACCACCGCCGACTTCTACATTGTGCGGGGACGCTGGAGTCCCGTGCAGTGGAAAAGGAAAAGGGGCGCATTACAAAATATTCACTGAGGGGAACCACAGAAAAATTGTCAACAAAAACTTGCAAAGCCTAACTAAAAAGCTTGCCGTCTCCTTTCAGCCACCCACGACTTCTCATTGTGGTGACCTGGAGCCCGTGAATGGGAAAGGGAAGGGGGCGTCATGTACAAGAGTATTCTACTGAGCAGCAACCACGAGCAAACATTAGTCAACAAATACTTGCATAAGCCCACTAACATGCTTGGGGTCCCTTGCAGCCAAACCCCACACTTCTAATTTTGGAGTGACGTGGAGTCCCTTGCAGTGGGAAAAAGAAAGGGGGCCGCATGTACGAGTATTTACTGAGGGGAACCCCCGGCGAACAAGTCCAAATATTGCATAAGCCCAACTAACATGTTTTGGGTGTCTCCTTCGCCACCGCACGACTTCTACATTGTGCGAGTGACGCTGGAGGCCAGTTGCAGTGGAAACGGAAGGGGTCGTCATGTACAAGAGTATTCTACTGAGCAACCACGAGCGAACATTAGTCAACAAATACTTGCATAAGCCTAACTAACATGCTTGCCTGTCTCCTTGCAGCACACCGCACGACTTCTACATTGTGCGAGTGACGCTGGAGTCCCGTGCAGTGGAAACGGAAGGGGTCGTCATGTACAAGAGTATTCTACTGAGCAACCACGAGCGAACGCCGCAAGTCATACGCAATGCGATGCTCAAACTTGATGTGGAAGGGGACCCTGATACCTACACACTAGCTCAGGTCAGTGGAGGAAGGTCAAGTCAAATGGAATGGTGCTGGTCAAGTTCGTGATTTTATTAGTCCTTTTATTAATTTTGTACATGCTTGAAACAATGGATTTTGTTTTAAGCTAGTGATTAATGACTACAGTTACACAGTGATTGATTATAGTATGTGTAATTATATATATATATATATATATGCAGACATTGTATTTTCGGGTAGTCCGTGTGGTTTTATTATTAGTTCCAACGTTTCGGGCAGTTCTCCCTGCCCATCTTCAAGGAAATTTAAAACATAAAACAATATCAAAACAAACAAAACCTTACTTCTTAACAAACACTGCAACTGGATACAAAGACAAAACCAAAAAGCTTAGAAAACATAGGTACTAATGACAACATATTATGAACATCCAGATATTTTAAATACTGTGAAGACATCAACACACTCTATTACTTTTTAGATGACCTCAGCGTACGAGTAGATGGCTCAAGGAACCACTGATAAAATAAGCCGTTTACTCAAAAAACAGAATATAAGAATTGTTTTTAGCACAGATCGGAAGATTTCATCTATGTTACGTAACGCTAAAGACACCATTCCTAACGAGTCCCATGGTAGGCCTATACAGTAAGATCTCTCTTATCCGATCTCCTCTTATCCGATGTTCCGTGTTAACCGAGCCGCCAAAAAAAAAAAAAAAAAAAAAAAATTAAAGTTTTAAATACGTAAATAAAACATAAAAATAATTACAGACGCCGCGCCGCACTTTTTTAAATGTACTCGCATACATTTGTAGGCATGCCTTACGAGTGAGTGCAAAGAAGATAGATCGGCGATATATCTCGACTTTCGAGCAGTGTGCATCAGTGTACTGAGCGTATAGAGTTCAGTGGTCAGTGTGCGTCGGGCGCATCGCCGGTAAGCGTCAGTGCCACCCACTGAGCATATAGAGTCAGTGTGCGTCGCGCGCCTGCGCGTGCGCATACGATCCAGCCATCTCACACACAGCTGTTCAAAGATGGTCGTTGTGGAACTAGATGCAATCATGTTTCAACCGATTCACGAAATTCGTAATCACGACGCATTGAATTGTTATTCCTGGGCTTATCTTATTTCTTTCCCAGACTTATCTTGCGTCGTGAGCTTCAGCGCGGGCATAGTAGTGAGAGGTTTTCCCACATGAGAAACTAAAGAGAGCTAGGCCTATGTTTGCATTGTAGGCCTAGGCCTACTGCGTCGAGTTTAGGCCTAGGCCTAGGCCTAGACATACGTTTTTATTACGACATGTAGGCCTAATTGTGTACGTGTGTTCGTGAGCTTGAATTACAAGCTATTAAATCATTTAGTATACCCTGTATGAAGTGTATCGTGTGTATTTTATGTTCCTTTATCCATTACATGTGTCATATATCTTTTTAAACCACATCAGGCTATGCTACGAGAGCAAATAAACAATTGATCCGCGCCATCCGAGTTTTTCGCAAAAATCCGAGGTGCCCCCGGTCTCATCCAACTCGGATAAGAGAGATCTTACTGTTTATGAAATTCCGTGTGGAAGCTGCGAAAAGACTTACGTAGGAAGAACTAACCGTAAAATATCTGTCCGCATCGACGAACATAGAGTTGCAGTTAGACGTATGGAAACCACCTCAGCTCTTTTCCAACATGCTTTCGACAAGGAGCACTGGATTAACTTTGATGAAGCTAAAACCTTAGCCAAAGTGGAACATGAAGTGCCCCGAATCGTAAGAGAGGCGGTGGAGATGGATAAACGGAAACACAACATGAACACACGGGACGATGCTAAAAGACTTCCAGCCACATGGAAACATGTTTTGCAAGGCTGTCATATTCAACCAAAAAACTCTCCCTGTGGACATGTTTTTAGGCCGTCCACCTCCGACAACAAGAGTTGACAAGAGGAAGAAAACTCAACAAGAACCCCTTGAGCCATCTACTCGTACGCTGAGGTCATCTAAAAAGTAATAGAGTGTGTTGATGTCTTCACAGTCTTTAAAATATCTGGATGTTCATAATATGTTGTCATTAGTACCTATGTTTTCTAAGCTTTTTGGTTTTGTCTTTGTATCCAGTTGCAGTGTTTGTTAAGAAGTAAGGTTTTGTTTGTTTTGATATTGTTTTATGTTTTAAAATTTCCTTGAAGATGGGCAGGGAGAACTGCCCGAAACGTGGAACTAATAATAAAACCACACGGACTACCCGAAAATACAATGTCTGCATATTCAATCCGTGAAAGTCTGCGATATAACATATATAATATAATTATATATATATATATATATAGTTTGCTTGGTATATAGATGAGGCCTAAATGGCTAGGATACTTAAACTGGGAACATGAATAAACATGTTTTCATGTGGGAAAAAGGTACAGAAGGACGACAGCTTACCTTGAAAAACGTTAGGTAGGTCGCACAGACACAAATAGATGAGTAGACAAAGTTGCTGATACGTTTCGACCAACTAGTGGTCTTTATCACTCAGCGTGAGTAGAGATAAAAAAATAGTTCTAAAGCTAGCATGGTATGTACAATGAAGGCGCTGTCGGGGGTGGTGGCAGGTGGAACTAGGTCTAGGGGAGGCAGAGCTGGGCGCGCCTGCTACCTGTTGTTCAGGTTAGGAGGCTCGCGAGATCTGGTGATGTGTTGGTGAGATAGCTCCCAGTTTCTTAGCTCCAACTGCCTGCAGTCATCGGGAAGCGCCTTTATGATTCTCGTTGTGAAACAGTCTTTGAAAGGGAGGCTGTGTTCAACAGCATGCTGGGCCACAGGTTTGTCTGGATCCATCTGTTTGACACTTTGACGGTGGCCTGTCATACGGGTTCTCAGTTCATTAGTGGTAAGGCCTACATACTCTGCCGGACACTGCGTGCACTTGAGCTGGTAGACTACGTTGGAGGTGAGACAGCTGTTGTGGTGATGGATGGGGTAGGTGACCCCTGTGGCTTCAGCAGTGAATGTCTTGGTGGGTGGATGCATAGGGCAGGTTTTGCACCTAGGGCGGTTGCAGGGGTAAGATCCTATTGGAGGAGCTCTCTGCGAACGAGTTGGAGGCCTAGTGGGGTCCCGTTTGATAAGCGAATCTCCTATGTTAGGTGGTCGTCTGAAGAAGACACGTGGTATCTTGTTGGCCAGATGATGAGTCTTAGGGGCAGCTTCAAGGATGGGCAGTCCACTCTTGATTATGCCGTTAAGTCTCTGCAGCCCCGGTGCCAGCGCGTCACTAGGGGGATGGCGCTATTGTTCGTGTTGGCCACCTGGGTCTTCTGGGTTTGCGGCCTGGAGATCCACTGCCGAACCACGTCACGTTCGTACCCCCGAGCTACAAACGCGTTGGTGATTCTGTCAAAATAGTATGAGAGCCCTTCCGGGTCAGAGCATATGCGTCTGCCACGCACTGCTAACGAAAAAGGTAGGGTATGTTTGGTGTAGGTTGGGTGACAGCTGCTGTTGTGCAAGTACTGTTGGCTGTTGGTCGGTTTGAAGTGGACCTTGGTGCTAATGTTGCCTTCATAGAGGAAGATGTCCACGTCCAAGAAGGCATACATCGACAGCCACCTCCAACCATTCGTCACCAACCTGGACACCCACATCAAAGATAGCTTCCACTTCCTTGAGAAACTCAGAGGACTCGACACCCCACTGCCGGACGGTGCCTTGCTAGTCACTGTTGATGTCACGTCCCTGTACACCAAACATACCCATCATCCAGGGCCTAGCAGCGCTGGAATCGTTTCTTGATAAGCGCCCAGCGAACACCAAGCCCAGCACGCAGTTCCTCACTCAACTTGCCCACATGGTTCTACGTTTAAACAACTTCCGATTCCAAGATAAACACTATCTTCAGATCAAAGGGACAGCCATGGGGACTCGCATGGCCCCATCGTATGCTAATCTCTTTGTGGGCAAGCTTGAGACGGACTTTCTTAAACCCAGCAGCTATTACCTCACTGCTTTTTTAGATTCATTGACGATTTCTTTCTAATTTGGACCCACGGTGCTGACAGCCTAGAGCTGTTTCTTAACAATCTAAACGCATTCTCAGTCCTGAACTTCACGTGGACCGTATCTGCGTTTCACGTCACCTTCTTGGACGTGGACATCTTCCTCTATGAAGGCAACATTAGCACCAAGGTCCACTTCAAACCGACCAACAGCCAACAGTACTTGCACAACAGCAGCTGTCACCCAACCTACACCAAACATACCCTACCTTTTTCGTTAGCAGTGCGTGGGGAGACGCATATGCTCTGACCCGGAAGGACTCTCATACTATTGTGACAGAATCACCAACGCGTTTGTAGCTCGGGGGTACGAACGTGACGTGGTTCGACAGCGGATCTCCAGGCCGCAAACCCAGAAGACCCAGGTGGCCAACACGAACAATAGCGCCATCCCCCTAGTGACGCGCTGGCACCCGGGGCTGCAGAGACTTAACGGCATAATCAAGAGTGGACTGCCCATCCTTGAAGCTGCCCCTAAGACTCATCATCTGGCCAACAAGATACCACGTGTCTTCTTCAGACGACCACCTAACATAGGAGATTCGCTTATCAAACGGGACCCCACTAGGCCTCCAACTCGTCCGCAGAGAGCTCCTCCAATAGGATCTTACCCCTGCAACCGCCCTAGGTGCAAAACCTGCCCTATGCATCCACCTACCAAGACATTCACTGCTGAAGCCACAGGGTCACCTACCCCATCCATCACCACAACAGCTGTCTCACCTCCAACGTAGTCTACCAGCTCAAGTGCACGCAGTGTCCGGCAGAGTATGTAGGCCTTACCACTAATGAACTGAGAACCCGTATGACAGGCCACCGTCAAAGTGTCAAACAGATGGATCCAGACAAACCTGTGGCCCAGCATGCTGTTGAACACAGCCTCCCTTTCAAAGACTGTTTCACAACGAGAATCATCAAGGCGCTTCCCGATGACTGCAGGCAGTTGGAGCTAAGAAACTGGGAGCTATCTCACCAACACATCACCAGATCTCGCGAGCCTCCTAACCTGAACAACAGGTAGCAGGCGCGCCCAGCTCTGCCTCCCCTAGACCTAGTTCCACCTGCCACCACCCACCGACAGCGCCTTCATTGTACATACCATGCTAGCTTTAGAACTACTTTTAGTATCTCTACTCACGCTGAGTGATAAAGACCACTAGTTGGTCGAAACGTATCAGCAACTTTGTCTACTCATCTATTTGTGTCTGTGCGACCTACCTAACGTTTTTCAAGGTAAGCTGTCGTCCTTCTGTACCCTTTTCCCCACTGAAACATGTTTATTCATGTTCCCAGTTTAAGTATATATATATATAAATATATGGATTGTTGTGGGTTTTCGCGGCCCGTCATAGGATAAAAACAAGGATCTTGGGTAAAACCGCGTCGAAAATAAGATGAACCAGGGCAGAACCTGGGCGTCCACCGACGTTTCGTCTGTACTACGTCAGACATTTTCAAGGTTGACTGTGACTCTACGGAGGTTGGAGTCACAGTGGTTGGCAAGCACGCAGCGCCCGCCTTATATAGCCTCGGCTGAAGGTGCGAGGCGGCGAGGTTATATAGAAAATAGGTGCGGGGCGGCGAGGTCATATCGTGAGAAGGTGCGGGGCGGCGATGTCATATCGAAAAAATATACGGATGGTGGCAATTGAGAAGCAAAATAGCACAGCTTACTGTAGTGAAACCTTTTTAGTCCGGCTTCTTGTCATAGGGCCTGATTGGTTGTCTTTTGAAATGTTATTCGTGCTTAGAATTATGGAATCTGAAATTTGCACCACCTCTGAGGGATTTGGCTGAATAGGTCTACGGACGACATTTCGAGGCATGAGTGCAGGTTTCCAAGCAAGAGGGAGGCTCTGGCTATCATCTCTTTTGTTCATGTTATTTGGCCGTTTCTCAATTTCCACAGATTCACGGATAATACATGGCTTGAGCTGTTGTACAGGGCAAATAGTTTTTGTTTTGTCAAAATCTATCACATGCGAGTAAGCTTTAGCATGTTGAGCCAGGGCTGATTTCTTGTCACCTGCTTTCACAGCATTAGAGTGTTCATTTATCCTCACTGCTATGCGTCTGCCTGTTTGGCCTATGTTTTATGGTTTTATGTTCTCTATGCTTTCCCAACCTGTCAACCCTTCTCCAATCTATACTAAACTAGCCGATTGGCCTTTTCCTATTTGTAACAAACCAGTCTTTTGACACCTCTATCACTTTCTATCTTTCTTCACCTATGGGGTCGAGATGGGCGAGCCTACTCTACACCCTCTGGTGGGTCCATGTTTCCTTGTTCCTTACAAGTGACTCCTTGTCCTGCTGGGGGTGCCTAGCAGGTGATGAACCTGTTAGACCCTACTCGTCTTTTCCTTCAACCTCTTCACCTGCAGCCAAGAGCTAGTATAGCACATGTGCCTGTGCTATAGCCAAGAGCCCTTGCAATTTGTAGTATTGTTTCCTTTCGTTTTCGAATCCCAGTCACAATTAGTAGGGCAGCCTCTCTCGTTGCCACGGGTCTTGGTTCAAATCCAGGGTAAGACATGGTTCTTTTGTCGCCCAAGCACCAGAGTCTAGGAGGGAAGCCCCCTCACTGGTTTTGCTGTGTTGTGACTTTCCATCCTTCCTATCTCTAACCCTTTCTCTTAGAATGAATGAAGAGGCACCCTTGCCCAGTAACAGCAGGAGGGGCAGCTTTTCTCTTGTTGCCAAGGGTCCTGGTTCGAATCCAGGGTAAGTCATGGATTTCTTGTCTCCCGAGCACCAGAGTTGGGAGGGAAGCCCTCTTACTGTTTGTGCTGACTGTGTGCCCCAGTATGAATGGTGTGTGAAGTAACCTTGCTGATGATGACAACATGCATGCAGAATTTACTTCTTGCGTGGCCCTACCACAGGTTTGGTTATGTGTTGTGAGTTTTGTTTGCATGTAGTTAGCTGATTTTTAGTGGCCACCATCCGCCTGATGTCCCAGAAGGACGAAACGGGTCGTGGATTAAGGTAAAAAACAACTTTAAATTAGCTGCAGTTGTCATCAGCAGGTGAAAAGTTTTGTCGCCCCCAGCCCTTCAGGCTGGGTTTTATGTTCTCTATGCTTTCCCAACCTGTCAACCCTTCTCCAATCTATACTAAACTAGCCGATTGGCCTTTTCCTATTTGTAACAAACCAGTCTTTTGACACCCTATCACTTTCTGTCTTTCTTCACCTATGGGGTCGAGATGGGCGAGCCTACTCTACACCCTCTGGTGGGTCCATGTTTCCTTGTTCCTTACAAGTGACTCCTTGTCCTGCTGGGGGTGCCTAGCAGGTGATGAACCTGTTAGACCCTACTCGTCTTTTCCTTCAACCTCTTCACCTGCAGCCAAGAGCTAGTATAGCACATGTGCTTGTGCTATAGCCAAGAGCTTGCAATTTGTAGTATTGTTTCCTTTCGTTTTCGAATCCCAGTCACAATTAGTAGGGCAGCCTCTCTCGTTGCTACGGGTCTTGGTTCAAATCCAGGGTAAGACATGGTTCTTTCGTCGCCCAAGCACCAGAGTCTAGGAGGGAAGCCCCCTCACTGGTTGTACTGTGTTGTGACTTTCCATCCTTCCTATCTCTAACCTTTTCTCTTAGAATGAATGAAGAGGCACCCTTGCCCAGCAACAGCAGGAGGGGCAGCTTTTCTCTTGTTGCCAAGGGTCCTGGTTCGAATCCAGGGTAAGTCATGGATTTCTTGTCTCCCGAGCACCAGAGTTGGGAGGGAAGCCCTCTTACTGTTTGTGCTGACTGTGTGCCCCAGTATGAATGGTGTGTGAAGTAACCTTGCTGATGATGACAACATGCGTGTAGAATTTACTTCTTGCGTGGCCCTACCACAGGTTTGGTTATGTGTTGTGAGTTTTGTTTGCATGTAGCTAGCTGATTTTTAGTGGCCACCATCCGCCTGATGAGTCCCAGAAGGACGAAACGCGTCGTGGATTAAGGTAAAAAACAACTTTAAATTAGCTGCAGTTGTCATCAGCAGGTGAAAAGTTTTGTTGCCCCCAGCCCTTCAGGCTGGGTTTTATGTTCTCTATGCTTTCCCAACCTGTCAACCCTTCTCCAATCTATACTAAATATTTCTAGTCGTGATTATCAAAAATCAAGTTGGTAGTGCGTAGTAAAAGATTCAGAACTTTGATCACAGAGGTCGATGTAAGCTCAATGTACCAAAACAGCCGAGATACAGTTAATTATTTTCACACATATTTCAATGCACACTGCGGCAGCTAGCCCCACGGAAATGCAGCTTTTCACCGCTCGCCCCGCCACATGGACGAACGCTCGGTGCCTATTGGTTCGTTGATGCAGATTTACGATAGTCCAACTTTGTAGCAGAGAACAATCTTCCCATGTTACTTTCACTAAGATAGCTTCTACTATGTTTCCTGACAGAACGATTGCAGCAAATTTCAGTTCCAGCGTTATTAATTATTTCCTGACGTTTGTAAGATGCAACATAAAAATAATTAAAAAAATACTTCATCTAATGTGATAATAATATGCCTTTAAGATCCATCGATAGTTCAACAACTTCGGTGTTCTTCTGTGTGTGTGCTTCTGTGTGTTACTGTATAATACCAACTAGGCGCTACCAATATAGGTACTGTACGTTACCTAATTAAACATTCACTGTCAATTGATTTTGAATGCTTTTCATTACAGTCAAGTGTCAATGTTTACTGACTGCTTTCAGGTGCTGCCAGATAAAGAGATGGTTCTACCGCCTACTGCAAACGTATATTACGCAGTAAACACACAGTTCAACCTAAACTTCATCCTCCGCCCCAAAAGCAATCTGGTTTCTGAGCCTGTTGCTCCAGTCCGCTCCAAGAAACCTCACTCTTGAGTTTGCAATGCTTGGTGCAAGACATGGATTCTCTTCTCTTAGCTCCCAAGGGCTGTGTACCCTAACATACATTATTTGTCAGATCATAAGTTGAAGAAGACTGACAGTAAGTGATGTGGTTTGAAATCATTTGAAGGAATGTGTAGCGTTATAGAATGTGTTGTATCGCGGCCTACCTACTCTACTTCAGGTAAGCTGTTGGTTTTGTATCTCTTAAAAAACCAAACAAGTGAACAATGACCATATGAATTCACCTTGGTTCAAGCTATCAGATTGTCCCATGGCTTGTTAAGAGTTTGTCTCAATGGTTTTTATACCTTCATTACCCTACTTTCCATTATAATTTTGAGTTGTCATCGGTCAACTTAACTTTGGAGCCGATGTATTTATGAACTAATTTAGTATAAGGGTAAGATCAAGAACTTGTAACTAAACTTCTACACTATTCACAAGTTCTGGATGAATTCTGATAAAGCATTCTTGGTCTCCTGTCTGCTGTGACAAAATAGTTCTATCAAAAACAGCATGCTAGCAAAAAGAGTATCAAGCTGTTGCTCAATGGTGGATATACCTTGATTTTTGACTTTTGAACTAAACTGGAACTTGTGAACGAATAAACTTAAAAACTTTGAACTCGAACCGAACTCGTAGAAATCTTTTTGAAAATTGAAAACAAGTGCTTCTTGATCTACAAATCAGGAAGAATGAAAACACGTTACTACTGTAAGATTAATACGTAAATGAAAATGCCATTTATATAAACCACAAACTCTAATTTTTAATTTAAAACTCGAACCAAACAATAATGTTAAGTTTGGAATTTCAAACATTCACACATCCGTACTGTTGACCTCATTGAGAGTTTTCTCACTCGCAGGCGCCAACTTATGGCCAATGCCACTGCAAAAATGACTGGTTGATATCAATTGTCGGCATTGTATGAAGTCAAACTGGCAACTCTGTTAGACAAGGCAGCAACACGCTTTGCCAAAATGGGCAACGAGTAATACTATTTTTTAGACTACTTTCATTGATGCATTGAGTTTGCGTTGTATCATCGATTACTCTTTTGTGGGCTAGTGCAAGTGATACGATTGTTATGTTGTATTATAATTTATAATTTATAATAAGTTTAGCTCTGATAGTATGATTTAAAAATATTCCTTATTGAAGTTACCTTGCATTAACGAATATAGTAAATCTTTATTATGCACAAGTATTAATTGTTTAAAAGACGTGGGGAGGATTGTTTTCTAAATAGTCATTTACCTAATTTTAAATTATACTAAGCAATTGGGTACAAAGTTATATAGTTCTTGGCATCAATAACAAAACAAGTTTGCTGTAAAGTGTAAATATAACATTATATTAATTTTGATAGTTGACATTTTAGTGCTAGGAGACTTCTCTAAGGAGCTGGGATTATGAAGCCCCGGGATTTTGACGATGTAGGTGGTGCTCATTGTGTCATTTGTACATACGTATAATAATTAGCTTTCAATAAAATATTATTGTTGGAGAGTGTGGAATGCTACTGACACTTGTTCATAAACGGTATCGAAAGTGTCTTATGAACAAAAGAGAATGTTAGCCTTAGATTTGGTAATGTATCCAGGTTGTTCACATACTTGAATGCGGGTCAGTAAAAAGTAGGAATCCTGTAGTTGTGTTGTTTTGAAAGGCATAAGCATAATGCATGTTCTATCAGATCAATGGGAGCGGATATAAAGTCACGATTTGTAATGAACTTGATTTATGTTAAGGATCTGGTACTACAAATAATGTTTTTGAGTATGAGTAGGTAGTACTGTATAATATTAATATCTAGGCCTATTTACTGTATATTATAAATTTAGGTATCATTGGTACACTTGTTTGTGTACTTTTATCTTTCCCTGAAGTGGAACATGTTGGCTGAGATCTGTGATAGTATTGATACAGAATATAATAAGGATTCTGTATTTTCATGTACAATTAGTTTTATAAGATTTAATTGTGAGAATATAGATAAAAGATATTTCTATTTGATCTGATTATACTTTTGGTGTTAATATTACAAACATAAATGTGATCAGTATTAACATATTTTCTTGGTTTGTAACTTAACATATTTGATTTGATATAAATACTTGTATATTAAGATGTTATATTTTGTTTTGCTAACATATTTATTTTTATAACTATAACACTGTTATAAATAAGGAGATAACTTGATGACATATTATTAGGTACATTTGATTGGTCTGTCAAGCTGTGGTGATTGGCACACATTAAACCGGACCAGTTTTTTTTTTATGGTAATGTTTTAGCCTATGGTAAGAGTCTATAGCTATCATTATTACCTAACATTTAGATCGAGGTCCAATAGAGTTAATAATTAATGATGGTAGTGAACATGATGGTTTTGGGACAACAAAATGTTTTAGATTTCTTCATCAAATGACCAATACTAGTACTATAAGGAAAATTAAAACTTTTTATTTAATACACATTGGGTAGGCATTGTTTTAAATTGTGGTGCAACTATACACACCGGTAACTGCAATGTGATGTGTGTAGTCTTGTTTGACATTCAGTGGCAAAGCATGAACGTACAAGAGGGGAAACGGATGCAAATGTGGGTTTGGGGTACATGATAATTTGTGGGTAAGGAAAGGGACCAAGCACGGGGGGGGGGGGCGCTGGAGCCCCCCAACAACAGCAGTGCAGGCAAAATTGTTGAAAATAAGTGTTTTAGAAGGCGTTTGGTATGTTATAGAAAAAAGTAGTGGTCTGAAAGCAACACCAAAATAATGTAGATTTCGTACAGTTTTAACTTCAATCTAGTCCTTCCATATTGGATTTTTTTCAGCCATGTCAGAATCAGAATATTACATTGAAGCGTCTAACTTGTTTCCGCAGTCCATAGACAAAGGGCCTAGTGATGTTTCACACTAGGATAAGTCTTAGGTTAAACAATTATTCACTGCAGAAACAACCAAAAATGCGGTCGAAACACACGTACTGCAGTGCGAGTAGACATGTCTCCATAGCCTGGGTTATACTTGCGAAGGAGGGGTAGCGCTCATTTGTACAGAAAGATAGAGCTGTAGGCATAACAGGGGAAGGCTTGGAGACAGAATCCTGGATGTCTCAGCTTGTGCACAAGAACGGAAATAGAGCACACCCACGCAATATGGTATAGTGTTCATTTGCTTTTTTGCTCACGTATGTTTGAAACCATTTGACACCAGTAAAACCATATTTTGAATATTACTTTTTGGGTAGGGTAGTCGCTGTCTCAATGCCAACTCCGATGCTTCGCCACTGTTGACATTGCCAATGAATTTGAAAGCATACATTTTTTCTTGCAGCATTTTCATTTAAATACAACATTCAAAAGTTCCCAATACTTGGGTAGGACCTATTTTAAATTGTGTTTTTAATTCAAAGTTAAAGTAATTTCAGGCATGACAGTAAACAATTAACAAATGCTATATCAAAATTTACTCTCTACCTGCTTTGTTATAAATAGTAACCGGTTTCACTAATATAGGCGGAGGCCTTACTATTATCTTTGGGACGGTGTAAACGAGGATCCAGCATCAGCAAACATTTGCCTTCCAAGCTGCGCTGCGCTGCCCAAAATAAACTAGTCTGATTGTAGAGTTTTTTTTATGACTGATGAATTGCCACAATCACTACATGCTCTGATCTGCTTGTTCGTTTAATTGGTGCGTAATTCTAATTCTACTAGTGTTAGCGCTGAAGACAAGCGTCCACTGGCGCTGCATGTCTAGCCACACACTGTAAGCTCAATGCTATCTTGGTTTCATGTAGTTGCAACAAAACTGCATTGTTCCAGTAAAGTGATCACAATAGACAAGGTATTACCCTACATTCCTGCGCAGAGTTCCAACCAGTGTATGTAATACATGATGTGCTACATTGTTTATTTTATTTATTTTGTTAGTTATTTAGTTTATGTCTATCCTATTTAGTTATAAAAATTGATTTGCAAAGGAGGACAATAAATCAAACTGAGTACATAAATGCAATGAACACAAAATGAATGCACTGTAGTTAAGAGGATGGGATAGTCGCAAAACTAAAACCACGCAAAATTACAGTTTTTTGGTGATATCTTGAGAACGATGCAAAATATCTAAAAACTGATTCTAGACCGATATGTGGTTTTGTTAGAACAATATCATGCAAGAAAAAATATTCAAATATAATAATCGGTGCGGTTTGTATTTAAGATATGCATTTAATTTATTCTAATTCTAATAAAAAACTTAATTACCATCACATTACAATATTTTTTCGTACAGGCTATAGTTCTCACAAAACCACATAGCGTCTAGAATCAGTTTTTAGATATTTTGCATCGTTCTCGAGATATCACGAAAAAACTGTAATTTCGCGTGGTTTTAATTTCACGACTATCCCATCCTCTTAAGTAAATTTTGAAATATGTAATAATAGTATGTATTTCACCAACAATGTACAATAATATGTTATAATAATATGTTTATGCATAAAGATAGTATTCTATTTCTATGTAATATAGTAATATGCTGTGAAAATAAGAACTTGAAAAAAATGTTTTTTTCATCAATGTTTGCATTTAATATGATTTGGCTGTGTTTAGAGGCTATTTTCCCCCCTACTAATTCATGCATGCTATAACAAACCTTTTCTCAGCTGCTACTGCTATAAATGTTTTTATTTAGGGAACTAGGTAGCAGCAATTTAACCAGTAAAATGGGGGGGGGGGGGGGGGGTTCTATAGACATCATAGATTTTTATCATAGTACTTGTCTATCTCTCATAATAAAATTGCATCACACAAGTTCTGCTCTCATCAGCGTGTCATTCTGTGTCGTTCTATTGGCTACCGGTCGAAAACATTCGAGTTTTAGAATTGTCAATATAGTTGAACATATGATATTTCAGTAATAATATACGATGGTGAAAATGTGTTACATTCTTCACTTTCTTACGAAGATAATGAGTGTACTCTCGTAATATTATGAATTATGATGGCGATTATAGGTTCTATGAATGATACATGTCCACACGGATTATGTTGCGCCTAGAGCGCAAAAATATATCCTCGCCACCAGTGCCACTTTGAACCCAGAAAAAAAATACCTAGTTAACTTATTTTCAATAATAGAACATTAGAAATAATAATAATAGAACAATAGTGCTTTCTTAATTTATTCAGTTGTTTTTTATTTTAGAAATAATAATAACAATTTAAAAATTAGTGCATTCTTAATTTATTCAGTTGTTTTTTATTTCTTGAATAATTTAAAACCAAGACCATTTCATTCTAAAGAGTAAAGGTAGATAAGACAATCTTATTTTGCAATCTTTGTTTTCCATAATATAAAGGCTCTATATGGCATGGTCTTGGCTGAAAAGTAGAATGTGTAGTATGCTTACTTCATACACACAGTTTTTAATTTTTATAGTATAATATAATAATAGTACTATTATCCAGGATTTATTATGATGATTGATTATGATATGAGTGATTTATCAGCTTTTCTACATACACTACATGCTATTTTAAAAAAAAATAGCTAATGTAATCAATTAAGATAAAATGTAATGATGTGAATAACTATTATATTACCTACGCATGTAATCATTACCTCGACAAGCCACATCGCATGACAAACCTGTAGACGATGCCCAGTAAGCAATCTTACAAAGCAGTCTAGAACCGGATGCACTGTTTACTAGCATACAGTTTTCCACTAAGCCAATAGAGTCAAGTTCAACCACTTGACTCCACTCCACCCACAAAGTGATACTGTTAAGAGTAAGAATATGGTAGTGGTAGGATGTTATAGAGAAACATCGTCTATGTTGTCCGTACTTCTCTGGGTAAAATTGGCCAACTTCCAGCTCCCAGTGGTTTGATATAAGTCACACAAACCTTTGATCTTTGCATAACTGTTGTAGTGTCTGGTTTGTTATTGTACTGACATGCCAACACATATTCTCCTCATATAAGGCATTTATTAAACAATCAATGAGTATTACAATTTTTTTTATAGAGTGCAGAATGTTGTTTAATGTCAATGTTGAAAATAATAAAATGTTTCCGTTTACTTGGTTGTATCTTAAGACATAAATCACTTCGTAGAGACCCGTCACTCGGTGCATTCATGATAGAGATGTTTCCCGTTCAACAAAAAATTGCAGCGCAATCAGTCATTTTGCGGAGACTGGGCCTTGGCTGTGAAGAACCATGGCAATATTACTAGGCCGCTTCACGAATGCTTTTTCCAATTGAGTTGATGGATGAGCATATTTGACTATTTATATCCTATTATTACGGTTTCATGTTTCGTTTGTGTTCGTGCATCATGTCTGCCTGAGGTGAACAACTGCAAGCCTGCAAGTCGGTGGGAGACTGTGAACCGACTTGGGCCTTGTCGTGCTAGCCACAGAGGTGCAGGACGACGAGTTCATATTGTTGCGAGCGCCCATCTACCGCTCACGGTATGCAAATTAGGACGGGGGAAAATAGTATTTTGACTTGGACCTCGATGGCAACTAGGGCCTAAAGGGATGCATTGGAGGATTAAGGTACTAACTAACGTGCTTTCAGGGCACGTAGCGGCGCTCGAAGTTCTAGAAGGTCAACGGTTTCAGGCCGCTTTTGAGAGCTTGCTGGTCTAGAAGGTCAACGGTTTCAGGCCGCTTTTGAGAGCTGGCAGGTCTAGACGTTCAAGAGAGGGGATTTTTTGTTTTTTTTGGGACATTTAAATCAAAATAAGAGACAGATGTAACTTAGGGTGTAGATATATTTTACATTTACTTAACAGAAATGGATGGTGTGAGCAGTGTGGCAGGCATAACCAAACCACAATCACTACTGTTTTTAGCCTTGGAGCGGGCTGTTTATATACCCACCAGCCCCGTCCTGCAGCCAACCAAACAACGAGTTTAAATCACGTGACAGCCCCCGAGGAGGGGGGGACTGCATGACGTAGTGAGGTTGGTGGAGAGGGGAGGCTGGCGACAAACAAGCTACAGACTCATAAAACAGATACATAGAAAAACATATCACAAAAATATCATGATTAAAACGTATAAATAAAATGTCTTTCTTGTCTATTGCTTAATATTATAATTGTTTGTATTTAGTGAGCACTGAGTTTCGACTTCGCGCGGGATTTCGCCCTCAGTGACCAAATATTCACTTTGAAAATTATATTAATAGGTGTGCGTGAGTTGGGGTCACAACACAAAATATATTCTCTTGTTGCATTAAAAGTACGATTTTTATAAGAAATATTTCTCAGATTGTACTCAAAATCGTAACATATCTAAGTCATTGATTTTGAATGTTACCATAAAGTTTCATTAAGATCAAAGTAGCCGTTTGCCAGGTGGAGATCCAAATATTACGAAAAACTTGTACTAAAACAAATAAAATAAAAAAGTTTGATAGATGAGAAATACTTCTTCTATTGTACCCTAAACATTGAAGGTCTTAACTAAGTTCAGAGATTTTGAATGTCCCATCAAAAAATGTCATCAATATCGCATTACCCGTTTGCCCGGTAGAGAGCAAATAAACGGGAATTAACAGAAAAAATTACCCTATCAAATTTTCTCAGGATGTAGCAAAATTGGAGTCTTTGCTGCTCATCCAATAAAATCATTATTACAAAGGTATCAGTTGTACCTTAAACAGGGTGTGCTTTTTAACTATAACTGGTGAACCTCACGGTGCGACCCCGTTACGTACCGGTAACGGAGTCAACCGTGTGAGCACGCACTTGGAAAATGTGAAGCAGGGTCAAGCTCTGTGGCTCCACTTGCATGGTTACTAAAATACACACCAGTTATCGCACAGTGCGCCCAGTTACTATTAAAAAACACACCAACAGAAGCACACACAGACATTGGTTGAGATAGCCAGTCTCTAGCTGGCAGTGCATTGAATTAAATAGCTTAGCTTTGTACATCAAACGGCCCTACAATGCTCTCCGGCATGCTTGCCAGTATGAATTAGAGCCTGTTTGCTACTACAGCGTACTTGTATTATAGCCAGTATAAACAAAATATAAATAAACTAGGAAACGCTCAGTTGGACGCGTTGATAAGCGAGCACGTGCCCCACATTGTACATTTTTTTAAAATTTGCGACGTTTGCTGTCCACTGGGCCATGTTTCCAATTATTATTTATTATTCCCAAAGGTTTTGGGTAAAACCGGGGGGAAACCTTTATTTTGTTGATAAATTCACTCCCTTAGAAGCCCTTGACATCTTTTCCTTTGGGAAAACTTTTTAAACTTTTTGGTTACAAATAATACATGTTTCCCTCAAGTATTTTGATTACTTCTAGGTGGCAGTGCATAGTGCAAATTTTTCTTTTCCCATGTTAACGATACTTTTTTTTATTATGTAATTTCCTCTACACTACTTATCGGATAAAAAAAAAATTAAAACATATTCGGCCCGGAGGGACTTTTAAATAATTTTTGGCCACCTCAGTTTTTGTCGCAGTTTAGTTTGAAAAAAAAACTTTCGTTAAACTTTAATGAAATTTTATAATTTTTTACGATTTTGCCACAAAAACTAAGGGGCATTCAATCCAGACGAAGTTTGCGGATGGTAAAAATTTCAACTCGTCCAAACCCTCCGTTTCGACCGCTACATGAGCCAAAAAAGCTGCGCGATTTTCCCGTTCCCAATGGTAACGGTACTTTGTTAGATGAATTTCCATTACACTACTTGTCGGTCAAAAAAAAATTAAAATATTCGTGACCGGCGGCTTCTAAATGATTTGGCCCCTCAGATTTTGACGCCGTTAAGTTTAAAAAAAAAAACTTTCGTTAATTTAAATGAAACTTTTTTAACTTTTTGCCGTTTTTGGGCCACAAAACAATGGCTTTTCAATCTAGTACAAAAGCTTGCGGATGGTAAAATTTAAACTCGTCCGAGCCTCCGTACGAACGTTATCACGAGACATACAAAAAAAAAACAAACAAACAAACAAACAAAAAAAAAAACAAAAAAAAAAACAGTGACAAATTTTTTTTGGGGGCAGATCAAATGGAAACGCTCGCTTCGCTCGCTTAATAATGAAATAAAGTTTTTAGGCATAAACCTGCTTTGAGGACATTATTATTGAGTGAAAGCAATATGTCATAAAAAGTATGCCCCAACTGTGGTTCGAACCCAGAAGCTCTGACCTAACCCGCCATAGCTCTAACCAATTGAGCTATCGAGACACAAGACACCTTCATTAAATTGCTATTTGTTGTGACTGTTGACATCCATGACATGAATCAAACAGAAGGCAATGTAGTTAGTTAGTTATTGGGGTTTTAGGGCACAAAACAGTAAAGTTATCAGTGCCCATCGAATTTTCTGATTGCTAAATATATATAATTTCAAAGAATTTAAAAGGGTTTTTTTTTACGAAAGAAATTAATAACTTTCGTTTTTCCGTGGAGCTGTCTGATAATTTTTTAAGGGAAGGTTTTAAATTTAAAAAATCTTTTCTATACTACGTTATTTTGACGGGTTTTCAAAAACGTTTTTTCTATTTAAAAACTTCCCACACTCTCACAAATGGGAGATTTTCACCTTTAGAAGATATCTGTGATGAGGTGGGTGTGCCCGATTTTAAAGGGCCAAACCCATTTTCCCGGGCGAGGGGAGCACGTAAAAGAATCCAACTCCTGCTATTCTTGATTTGGCGCAATTTATTTTTTTCTATCTTTTTTCAGGAATATTGCCTTTTGTCTTTAAGTTTTTTTTTACAAAATGTTTTTAAATTGAAGAAAGATTAGCTGCATCTATGCTGTCCTTTTTGCATGCTGATTTTGCCCTTTGTTGTATTTCGTTACCAAAGTCCCGAAATGACCATAGGACCCAAAAAAATACTACAGATTTTTTAGGAAAGATTTGAGTAAAATCTAATCTTGTGAATTATGGGATAATTGGAAAAATTTCAGACCTTTTTCCCAGGGAACAAAAAGGTCTGGCAGATTTGAAACCTTTTATTCGTTACTCCTTTAGCCCAGGAGTGGAAAAAATTTTGTTGGTGTACCCGGGGCAAAATTTCCCAACAAGCTGAAAATTTGCACACATGTTCATTGATCATTCTAAAAAAATTGAAAAGTCCCCAACTCCGCCGGTGCGTCTTGAATATAGTGACAAAAGGCGTAAGTGCCAAAAATTTGTTTTTTTCAATTTTTTAAACCCTTTCTTGCACTGATATCTAAAATTAAATATTTCTACGAAATAAAGTGAAATCAGTCATAAGCTTCGACCTATGGCAAAAGGCTAAGTGCCAAAAAAAAAAATTTATATTTTCAATAATTTCAAAACATTTGGCATACGTATTGCAAAATGAAATTATTATGTATTCTACACGGAAACGTGAAATTGTTCTTTTTCTTTGACCATTGTTCTTGACACATGGTGGCATAAGGGGGTAATGACAAAAAATGTTTTTTCAGTTTTAAAAAAACTTTTGACATTTATTAATGCAAATTTTTTTAGTATTCGTACGAAAAAAAAATTAAACATCTTCCCCCGGGTTCGTTTTGGGCGTCTTTATAATTGGTGGCAAAAGGGGGTAACCTACATCATAATTCAGTTTTAAAATAAAAAAAGGGTTTTTTACATTCAATACGTTTATTGTAACAATGAATCATACATGGGCCTCAAGAAAATCCAAGCTGCTGACTGCTTGCTATGGCCGTTTATGTAAAACCTTACAAAATCGTTGTAGGGTAAGTAAGATTAACATAACCAATTTTATAAAAATTTACCCCACATTCTCAAACGGCATGCATAACATAGTTGGGGGGAAATCGGGTTTTTTTTGACCCGGAAAGTTTTTTTTAAAATATTAAAGTTGAAAAACTCATCTCATGTTAAAATAATAAAAGGAATTTTGAAAGGGATTCGGCAGGAGCTGTGGCAAACCCAGCTTGGGGTTGGCTGTCTGTATGTCCATTACTAAAATCAGAGCTGTGACTCTTGATGTAAATATGGCAAAAGGCGTAAGTCACAAAAAATAAATAATTCATCAATTTATTTAAAAATTTTTTGTAGGTGCCAGATTTCAGCAGGCAACATATTTAAGACTTGAAGGTCATCATCCTAAAAAATCCCAAAAATGGCACTTAACTGAATTATTTGGGTCCCGTTACCCTGGTGTACTTAAAAAATAAAACTATAAACCGATAGTGAAGCTAAAGATAGAGTACATGTCCCTTTTTTCTTCATTGACAAAAAGCATATGCGCATCACTCACATTTTAAATTTACTTCAACATCAACACTTTTAATAGCATTATTTGTATAATGGTGATCTTTAAGGGCGCTTTTTGGGACAAAGACGACTTTTACTGTTCGACGAAGTCTTCTTTTTTTAAACCACACAAAAAACCATATTAATTATTTTTCACAGAGTTTGGGGGTCAATCTCCCATATACATTAAACACCTTGCCGAAAAATATATTTTCCTTTAGTGTCAAACTTGCAGTAGTTAGGGGCCGCCCCCCGCCTGTTTTCCCTACTAGGGAAATCTATACTTTAAAACATGTTTTATTTGTGAGTGAAAAATGCGGCCTGGTTTTTGTTGGTTTGACGGAACAGGAACCGTCTTGTACCAAGCTGGTAGGGAAATTAATAACCAGTTACCAAAAGTAAATTAGTAAATGAAAATATGCAGAAGTTTTTTAAAAATAAATTTGGGTTAAAGTTTTCTACCGTTTTTTCACAATAGATTTCTGGGGGGATTTCCGTTTATTTTATTGAGCAGTAGCGCTTTTATTTGCAACTGCGTACTGTGAGCTCTAGGGTTTAATATCTGCATCAAAAAGCAAATTAAATGATCCTTTCCTTTCATCCCCTCTTAGCTTGATGGGAAACATAGGGGGGTTCATAGTTTGTAGCGTTCAATGCCAGTGGGCACACTGCAATTTTGTCCGCTTGTAAGCGTTTATTTCCCATCGGACATTTAAAAATCAAATCGGTATTGAAATATGTTTATTTTTCTTTGCTCATGCTCTCTATCTATCGTGATGTGATACTAAAGTCGAGCCCAAGATAGGTTGTCCACAGCTCGTGCTCGAATCCCTTTCAAAATCCGTCTATGCAAGCCGCTTGAGAATGCTGGAGAATATTATTTTATAGGTTTGGTAATGTCCAGTCTGCTACTTACAACAATTTTGTAATGGTTCTTTACATACAAGCTGGCCATAGCAAGTCAGTCAGCATGCATGGATTTTCAATTGAGTGTCCATTGTTTGGTATTCATATGTTACAATAAACGTAGTTGAATGTCAAAAGCCCTTTTTATATATAATATAGAATTATGATGTCAGTTGCGCCCTTTTGCCACCATTTAACAAGACGCCAGCAAGAAGCTGGGGAAGATGTTTTACTTTTGTCTCGTACAAATACTAAATAATTTGCATATATACGAATGTCAATAAGTGTTGGTTGAAACTAAAAATAACATATCTTTGTCACTTACGCCCTTATGCCACCATGTGTCAAGACACACTGGTCGAAGAAAAGGGAACAATTTCACGTTTCCGTCGTATGAATACATAATAATTTGCACATATGTCAAAATGTATTGAAATTGAAAATATCATACTTTTGGCACATTACGCCCTTTTGTCACGCACGGGTCGAAGCTTATGACTGATTATAACTTTTCTGACGTAGAAATATTTAATAATTTGTACATATTAGTGTAAAAAAATGGTTGAAATTGAAAAGAAAACATTTTTGGCACTTACGCCCTTTTGCCACTATATCTCAAGACGCACGCGGCGGAGCTTAAGGGACTTTTCAATTATTGCTTAGAAGGCTAATCTGAGCCTGTGTGCAAATTTTCAGCTTGTTGTTGTTGTTGTTGTTATTTGCAGTTGCACATACGTATGTCAAAATGTATTGAAATTGAAAATATCATACTTTTGGCACTTACGCCCTTTTGCCACGCACGGGTCGAAGCTTATGACTGATTTTAACTTTACCGACGTAGAAATATTTAATAATTTGTACATATTAGTGTAAAAAAAAGGTTGAAATTGAAAATAAAACATTTTTTGGCACTTACGCCCTTTTGCCACTATATCTCAAGACGCACACGCGGCGGAGCTTAGGGGACTTTTCAACTATTGCTTAATAGGATAATCTGAGCCTGTGTGCAAATTTTCAGCTTGTTCGGAATTTTGTCCGGGTAAAAGTCTTCCACTCCTGGGCTATTTGGACATTATAGTAGGCTTTGAAGTAATGCAAAAAAGTTAAGCATTATACACACTGAACATTGAGTGGAGGTGGAAAGTGAAGTTACCTGCATCGGATTTCGACATGATATCTTTTTAAATATGCATCAGACTATTTAACAAAGAAATAAATCAACTTTCTAGATAGAAAGTGCACTGAACGAAAATTTACAGCATAGAGTAATATGCAGAGTGTAGTTTTTCACGGCTCACCCGCACGTCAAAAGTGCGTATTTGTTATGAAAACACACACCTTGCATATAAGTCTATGCTGTGAATTTTCGTTCAGTGCACTTTCTATCTAGAAAGTTAATGTATTTCTTGTCTTAAGAGTCAGATGCATAGGCCTACTTTGAATGTGGTCTTGTTGAAATCCGATTGAAAGTTATTTGTCAAATAGAAGTTGACAAAACTTATAATTTTTTATATTTTTTTTCATGTATAATACGCACATCGATATAACAAGTTTACGGCAGTATCTAAAAATTCGAGATCATCACTTTTAAAAGGAATTATATGTTTACTACGTATTATTCCAAAGGTTTTTTCCAAATTATGAATAGAATAAAAGTTAGAGCGTGATAAGTGTTGCGCCGTTCAGCAGGCGTCATCTTGCTGAATGAGGATCTATCCCACATCATTCCGCCACATTGCTTCGTGACGTCAGGGGGCGGGTAAATCACTAGTCGTCAATTGCAGCATGATAGTTCGGTCTGCACCCCATGAAGTATTGCTGAGAGCACGGAGAATATTCAAGGATCTATTGCATTTTGATCTTAAGTGTTGAAGATGGGACTTCCATGTTAGCTTTTCATCAAAAACCATGCCCAAAACACGAGCAATGTGGGTAAAGATAAGGTGTCCAAGCATTTTAAGATTTGGTGGCAAGTGAATTCCTCTATTACGTCTAAAATGAATACATGCGGTTTTGGATACTGAAAATTTAAAACCCGTTTCCTTGGACCATGTTTCCAGGTGTCTGATATTTAATTGAAGTTGTCTTTCTATGGAACTCATGTATGATGCCTTGAATAAAATTGTCAAATCGTCTACAAAAAGCAAAGACACCACTCTGGCTTCTTAACAAAGGAAGTGATGCTATTAATAGCTGTTGCAAATAAAATGACACTTAACACAGAGCCCTGTGGTACACCGTTTTCTTGTGTAAAAGTCCTCGATAAAATGTTGCCTATTCTAACCTTATAAGTTCTGTTGGTTAAAAAATTTGCTATAAAAATTGGCATATGACCTTTTATTCCCCAGGCATGTAAAGTTTTTAAAAATTCCGTATCTCCATGTGGTGTCATAGGCCTTTTCCAAATCGAAAAAGATGGCAACCGCATGTTGTTTATATTTAAAAAGCATCACTTATATATCCCTCCAATCTGACTAGATGGTCCATTACTGAACGACCCCGCGCCAGAAACCCGATTGTTCTGGAGTCAGTAGATTCTGACTTTCCTATAACCACATCAGTCGTTTGTTTATCATTATTTCTAACAATTTGCATAAGCAGCTTGTTAGAGATATTAGGCGATAATTTGATGGTTGTTCTTTGCTTTTGCCGGATTTAAGGATAGGGATTGTGATTGCTTCTCTCCACGATTCAGGGAATGTTTTCTCTAACCAGATGCTATTAAACATATTGAGGATATATTTTAGGGAACATGGTGGCAGGTGCTTTATCATCTCATTGTGGATGTAATCTGGGCCAGGTGCAGAATTTTTTAATTGTTTTAGTGAGGACATAAATTCCCAATCTGAAAATGGAAGGTTATATGTTTCTGTACCCAATGAGGAGAATTGTAAATCGATTCTTTCTGCTTGTAACTTCAAGCAACGGAATTGTTTGGTGTAATTGTCCGAGCTAGATACGCTGCCGTAATATTCGCCAAGTGCGTCTGCAATATCATGCTGTGTGGTAATTAACAGGGGCGTGCGGTGACTATATTGCGTGGGCAAGCTACATACTCGAAGAGTAATTATGGCGGCCCATACGGGGTCTGGGGCGAAGCCGCAGCCACCGGAGGCTTTTTCGCCGTAGGCGAGATTTTTTTTGAAATCTTAACTATTAAACGCATATAAACACGTCTAAAAATACCAAAATACACAATAAAGATGGAACAGGTTTTTATGAATATTTACATACGAAATCAACAGTCAATCGTCAAAGCTAAAATTTGCATGATTAGAAACATGATGAAGACTCGAAAATCAATGAACCAATCACTATCTTTAATAACACTCATTTTGTACTTCAACTTTGCACTTTAAATGCCGATTAAATTTTGATCAAACTATACAAATCTATCTTACAGACTCATCCACACAAACACAACACGCGCGCGCAAAGAGTTGGTCGATTTATTTTGATTACTAAATTTTAAGAAAATATTTAAACTCACCAATGCTGCTATCATCCTACTTGAATGTGAACTTTCCACCTTTCACAATTTGTTATTCCTCGAAATATTTACGCGTGGAAAAAGGTTTCTGTAATAAACTTTCGATTGCTATACATTTAATTTCTGCCATGGTTCCACAATCCACACACAGGTTATTCCACTCGGTATTATAACTAGCACTCCACACGGCACATACAATGAACACTGTCACAAACGCACAACGTGCACTGACCATCGAGGTTGAACTTGACACTGAGGAGTGAGGGTCACTGCCCCAAATTGAAACTCCCTTATGGTCAGTTCACATTAAGTCGTAGTCGTAGTCCTAGTCCTAGTCCTAGTCGTAAGAAGCAGATGAAACATATGAAACACATGTTATTGTTCACACACGGTCACAAGGTTTAGTTTTATGGTTTAGTCGTAGTCGTAGTCATAACAAAGCTGAAAATGTTCATCTTTCTTATGACTAGCGAATCAGAGATCGAAACATCACTTACAACAAAGCAAACAACAAAACAACAAACCATGACGACTACTAAACCTTACGACTAGGACTAAACCATACGACTACGACTAAACCTTACGACTTTATATGAACTGGGGCATTACTCTTGGCGCGCTTTTACTTCACTACCGAACATTATTTTAACAGCAAATCTGAGTCAGGTTAATTTGAAGAAAAAACATCAAATTATATTAGCCATTAATTGATAATCAAACAATTGCTTTATGAATAATGTCATTGTAATGTTGAACACGGAAATCCACAGGGGGTGAGTGTGTTGAATATAACAGCCCTTGCAATGTGACCGCGACAGGTGGCGGGTGGGAGGGGGAGGGTAACAGCCATCCCGAGAGCTGGTCGTGGGTTGACCAAAACAACCGTAACCACTGCAAAAAGCGCTTATTCTTGCCATGTCTAAAGCATACCCCCCCACACACACCCTAGACTAGGGGATAACGTTGCTGCTTATGGACAGAGAACCACTTGCTCGTGCGCTTTCGCTACCAGGGATGGACAACGCCACAAGAGAGAGAGAGCTGAAAATGAATTTTCCTCATATCGTGTCGAAACAGTGCCCTTCAGGGGATCAAAAATCGTCAATCTATGCACGCAAATGAATATATATTTGGGAAATAAAATAAAAATATTATCTTGGAATTTTTCCAGGGCATGCTCAGCATGCCTCAGCATGCCAAATCAACACTGATTGAAATCCGGCCGAGGAGAACCAATATGTTGGCGCAAAGGCGAGCGAATGTCTACGAGCGACCTAGAGTTTTAGTTGAGAAAGTTCTAAAACTTCACTAGGTAATGAAGCAAGTAGCTCGAGGTTAGTGGACTGTATGGATGAGGAAAGTATGGGAAATATATCCCGAGGGAGGGTGTATTCCCTTAAGGCCCGTTCCCTTAAAGCCCGTTCCCGTAAGGCCCGTTCCCGTAAGACCCGTTCCCTTAAAGCCCGTTCACGTAATTGGCCCGTTCCCTTAAAGCCCGTTCCCTAAAGACCCGTTCCCATAAGGCCCGTTCCCGTAAGGCCCGTTCCCGTTTTTTGATAAAAAAAGCTCTAAATGTTTGTTTTTAAAATTTTATTTCAGCTTTTGATGTTTTCTTTTGTGTGATTCAACAGCTAAATAGATAATACACGCTTTTGTGTTTTATTTATTCAAAACAACGCTGTAATTTGTTATTTTGTTATATTACAATAAATTTAAGCCAAAATTAAATTGATAATATTGTAATTGTAAATGGCAGACTTTTCATGATAGTAAAATATGTTGTTACCTGGTACATCGGCAATAGTTGTGCATTTACTAGATTCCTGTAACTTTGTTTGTTTACCTACAACTGCAGTTTGATTACACCTATGTAAATCTAATTAAAATGCGATTAAATTGCAATTAAAAAATAAAAAGGAGGCTAACCACTAATCCTTAGGGAGGGAAACGGTTGCGGGCCTTGCAGGAATGGGCCTTGTGGGAACGGGCCTTAAGGGAGGTATCCCAAGGGAGAGTGCCGTGAACAGAGCTATTAATCACTTACTTGATTAGACGTGTTGTTGGACGTATACGCAGACGACGTGGCGATGTAGCCGTAGATAAACACGGGCGGGCAGGCCGTACGGCACTAGGCGCGTAGCACAGCGTGGAAATGGTGCACTAGTTTAAAAACTTACACTTAAACTTGCGAGAGTACCAGGCCAGTCCGGCCAGGTCCGCAGGTCCGCGATCGCGGAGGGCCCCCGGCCCGAGGAGGCCCCGAAGGGGCCCCCACATATCGTACAAAAAAAAGTTTTTGTCTTGTTAGAAGTTATTTTGTGTTCTTGGTAATGTTTTGTTTACATTTTGCGAATTACATATTTAAAAAAATTACATTACAAATTATCTTGTACCCAAGTCACATGTGGACGAGTTTTTCCTAAACTAAAAATAGTCAAAAATCGACTTCGGTCGTCTTTAGGCCAAGACCTTATGTCCAGTCTGCTTTTCATTAATGTTGAGAGGGATTTATTTTATGATTTGGACCAAAATAAAATAATAGATGAAGTAGCTTTAACAAGTGAGTTGCTTACAAAGAAGCTGTTACTTTAGGGCTAGGGGAGTCAAATGTCGAATCATCTCAGAAAAGTTAAGCCCCTTCTATTCTTGTATAACAACATTGCAAACTGTTAAATACACAGGATTAAAAAAAAATGTTAGTATTATTTTTCAAATCCCTAAAATCCGTTTGTCATTATTTTTATTACACAAATAATTTTGACATAATTCATTAATGCTTTGGTGTGAATAAAAAACTGCACTTTATTTTGAACTCTGTTGTAATTATTGGCAGTTCTACAGCATGTGTTTTGTAGTGTTGTGGTATCCTAAAAATACTATAAATTTCTTATTTTAATAAATAATAAAGTCAACAAAAGTCGAAAATCATAATATTCGTATAAAAACTTAGCTGAATTTCTTCTTCTTTATAAGTGCCAAAATAGCGTAAAAACGCGTTTTCATTGTTTTCAAGCACCTAATTAAAAAAAAAAAGCCGGGGGAGGGCCCCCGGACCCCCCGCTTGATGGGGGTATTCCATACCCCCAGCCCCCCGGTAGAGGGCCCCTTTACAGGTTTTAGCTGAGGGCCCCAAATGGTCCCAGTCCGGGCCTGGATAGTACGCACTATAGTTAATGTGGCGAGGTGAGACTGCACATCACACACACAATGTACTAAATGCGTGGAGAGTTGATTGCACTTAGACAGTCCAGCGTAGCTAATCGACGTTGCAAGTCGCGAGCTGCTGACAAAAGTCTTTGTCATCATGTGGATAATAGAATGCGCACGACACCTATTGAAGGATAGGTGAATTAAGAAATGATCCTCCTTTGTAAATCAGTTTTATAACTGAATAGTATAGACTTAAATAAATAAATAAAATAACAATTCAAGCGGGGGGAATTCAAAGTAGAAGTGCGCGAACATTTATATTTTATTTACTTTTTGAAAGTAGTTTAATTCCAACATTATTTTTTAATTTTAGGGTGATCCTATCATTTATTGTTTGCATGTGCGAAGTCCACACTACAGCCATGCCTGAAACATTATCAAGGTCAAAATTAATAACAGTAAACTGAAGGTCATTCTCACAGGTCAACGTGACGTATTGGAAATTTCCTTTCTTTTCTTGTTCTTCATCTTAGCTTTTAGAGTGGTCACACGACTATACTAGGGAAACGCCAAAGTCGTTGTTAGACGAGTGAGAGAGCCATGTGTTGAGTACCCGGGAACATTTGCATTTAAGTTAGATAATTATATTGTGGTATATAATAGGGTTTTTAAGTTTAGTTGGTACAAGGGCACGTAAACTGCAAGGCCATAATTCGCCACTTTAACCTATGATAGGCTAGGGAGGCCTAAGGTAGGGGGAAGAAAAGTAATGTTAGCGGGTACTCAACACATGGCTCACTCACTCGTCTTACAACGACTTTGGCGTTTCCCTAGTGTAGTCGTGTGACCACTCTAAAAGCTAAGATGAAGAACAAGAAAAGAAAAGAAATTTCCAATACGTCACGGTGAGAATGGCCTTCAGTTTACTGTTATTAATTTTGACCTTGATAATGTTTCAGGCATGGCTGTAGTGTGGACTTCGCACATGCAAACAATAAATAATTATATTGTGGTATATAATAGGGTTGAACAGATAGGCTACACCCCACGCAAAATGGAACGGCCGGTGTATGACCCCTAGAACAGGTACTTCCTCCAGCGTCAATGTATGAAAAATAAAGACTTTTCCGCCCTGGGCCCAGGGTAGAATTGGCCCAGAGCAGAGCAGGATCTGCTAATCGAAAAAAGGCGATTCAAGAGAAAAAGTCCCCCCCTCGCAAACATCAGCTAATAAGGGGGAAGTATATTATACCCCCTGTTACGAAACAATAACTACCCGTTAAAGCTCTATAAACTAAAATGAACTGTGACAATTTTTAGATGAATATTGATACTAAATTTATTTTATTAAAAGGGAAAAAAGCTCTACAATTTAGTTTGATCAAGTTGCTCGTAACTAGGGCCTTTTGAGAATACACAATTAAAAAAACAAGCGCACAAATGCCTTTGAAATATAATGAATGGCCACTGCCATCTCATCTTTTAAGTCCTACATTTCCACATACTCCCACCTTTCATTTTGACATAATAATGACAGCAAATGAAACAATATATTTTGACCATGACAGTCTACGTGGGTATGTTGAAAATCACTCTTGCGGCTCGTGTGCGAATTGCATCATCTTCACTGCTTGTAGGTGGGGAAGATTTGACACTTCTAGGGGATATAACCGTTGTATAGGACGCACCAAGATTCCATGCTGCGTCTTCACCCGAGCCACTCTGACGTATCCGTCATTGCCGGGTAGAAGATCCAACACTTTTGCCATTGACCAGTCCAGTCTCTTTTTATTGTCGGCTCCCACAAGCACAATCTCGCCGACTGATAGTTTCCTGTGTCGTTCACTTGCCTTCCCGCGTTGTACCAGTTGTCCCAAATACTCTTTCCTAAATCGGCTTCGTAATGGTCACGGAAAATTTGTCTATAACGGAAACGGCTTTGGGGAAACCTTCAGATTCCAACATATCTAAATCTGGCACGTTCTTTTTCGCGAATATCATTCAAAAACATCGCCGGAGTTAAAGGTATAAAATCGTCTATGTTGTCTGTAATGTAGGTGAGAGGTCTCCATTGATGACTGCCTCAGCATCACACAATACTGTAGAAAGCTCTTCGTAGTTCAAAGAAGACTTTCCTAGCACGCGCTTGAGTATTCCTTTTACTGAGCGAATGAGACCCTCCCACCATCCTCCCCACCATGCTGCTGATGGAGGTTGAATTTCCAGTGAATCTTGTCCACTGCGAATTTTTCTTCACCTTATCCCAGTCCAACTCTTGAAGAGCATTAGCACACCACAAAATTGGTCGCGTTGTCGCTATAGACCGTAGTGGGCCTTCCTCGGCGAGCCACAAATCTTCTTAACTGACTGAATAAAAGCCTCAGTGCTGAGTGAGCTTACAATTTCCCAAAGTGAATAGTCGGTATACGGGCCATGTAAACAACCCAACTAGCCAAACTTTACTCTTATCCTTAAGATACTTTTTGGGCCAGCTAGGTCCACTCCAACAATCTGAAACACTGCTGCGGGGTTACTCTTTTCTGAGGTAATGGAGCTGGGTAAGTCGTTGAACTCTTGGCTGCAATCTTCACATCTTGGACATTTCAAACAGATTCTTTTTATTGTTTGTCTGCTTTTCACAATCCAATATTTTTCTCGGCAATTTTCCCATTAGAAACTGTACTCCTGCGTGACTGTTCTTGAGATGTTCTTCTCTGATGTTTCATATTCACCACTAGATGTTTGGACGGTAGTAGCACAGGGAATATGAAATCAATGATATCATCTTTCATAGCGAGTCTGTCTTCACTCGTAATAGTCCGTTTTACCCCTTTAAATACTTGAAGACCGCAAGCCACTTCTCCTTATAACGAAAAGATTCCTGTTGAATGTTGATTAGTAGATCTCTTTTCTGCTGCGTTGAGCTCGTCGACTGTCAGTGCACCCTTGGCACTAATCTTCTTGCGAGACTTGTTAATAATCTCGCATCCATGCTGTGCCCTTTCACTAACCGTTTTGTTTTATGAGAACCTTGTTATTTTCCCATGGGTCGTCTTCCCCGGTTGTCACGTGCAGGGCGTTCATTACTTTCTTTTTTGTTCAGAGAACACAAATTCCTCGTTGAATTTAGTTTCTCCCACTGGCCATTGTGAAGCATTTTTCTTTGAGCCACTCCGGTCCCTCCCACCATCTCGAATGTAAAGGTCTTGTGAGCTGCATCCTCTGGATGGAAGATCAGCAGGATTGAGAGAGCCTGGACATGCCTCCAATTTTCCGGTTTAGTGAGATTGCATATCTTTTTTACCCGATTTCCAACGAAAGTGCCCATTCATCATTCCTCCGTATCCATGCTAACGCTGTCTTTGAATCACCCCAAAAAATGGAAATCAGTTTTGTCTTCTATATGCAAAGATTTCTGTACTGTTTTCCGATAAGCGCTTCCAATTAGACAGCTCATTAACTCCAATCGAGGTATTGTTGATTTCTTCAGCGGGGCTATTCTTGATTTAGCTTGTATAAGTTGTACAGTAACTCCCTCAGACGACTCGGGTTCTGAGAAAAACTACTGCAGGCATATGCATATCCACTTGCATCACAAAACGTATGGAACGACTGTGACTCACATAGCTTCCTACGTTCGCTATGGTCTTGAATTTTAAATTCGATAAGAATCGTATCTCGTTTAGCCATTTTAGAAACTTCTTGTAGATTCTTCATCCAGGAGTACATCCCATCCCATCTTACTAATCCACATTTCTTGCAGCATAGTTTTGGTAGCAGTTTTTACTGGGCAACATATTCCTAGTGGGTCGAAAATTTTTTGAGTCATAGATAAAATTGTCGTTTTGTCACTTCCTGAACAGATTCGATCCCTGGGTATATCAACACTCAAACTGTCCAGATGACGATCCCAATTCAACCCCAAACAGAAGTTATTCTGCCGTCTTCCATTTCAGAGTTTCATCTTTCGAATATTTCCACATTCTTAGGTCCATTTTAAAGCGTCTTCAAACAGTTTTACTGATTCCTCCCGAAATTGGCAAACTTCTTCTACTGTATCGACGGAAGTTACACAATTGTAACATAGAGCGAATCTTGAAGTTTCTTGGCAATGAGACTTTTATCTTCAGGTACTTGGTTGTTCAAGTGATAATCTATGACACTACCAAGTAAGAATGGACTACAGTTGAGTCCAAAAACTACTCTTTTGTGTCTGAACACCTTAAATGGCGCTTCAAAATCACTCTCCCACCAAAAAAAACCGCAGAAAATCTCTGTCTTCTTGTGTATTTCAATCATGAGAAATGCCTTACGAAGTCTGAAGTGACTCAATTTTCTTCTCTCGGAATCTTGTTATCATTGAAGGTATCAACTCTATGAGGTTCGATCCCTTCTCCAGACATTCATTTAGGGAGGGTGACTTGTTGCATTTACTTGATGCATCAAATACAGGGCGAACTGGCGTTGTGAGACTATCTGGCTTGAAAACTGGACGATGGAGGCAAATAGTGACTTGGTGTTTCTATCTCCGCATAGGTACTTCCTCGATTATCCCTTCTTGAAGCCAGTCTTTAAAAATTCTCCCGTAAAGTTCCAGTTTCCCTTTTTTCTTTAATTTATTTGAGGCAACAACAAGCCTTTTTCCGGCAATTTCCCCTATTTGTAGGTAGAGGGGGGTGACCGTCAATCCGGGGTAAAGCCACCAATCCCTCCCCTTTTCTGTGCGCGGACACTGTTTTCAGAAAATGATCTTTCGTTGCAGCCGCGGCTTCTTCCTTGGTAACCCTCTCTATAGGATCGCTAATACCAATGGATTCTAGCTCCATAACTCTGCAACAGATGCATCACTGACTTTCATAGATGTCACTAACATTGATACTTTTGTATTTTCAGCCTGGGTTCTAATACGTACCATCAGCGTCCAACCTAGTTCCGTTTTTACTGCTGTCATACCATTGTCCAACTTGTATATAGTCCAGTGAGTATCTGTCCGTATACATCAGCTCCAAGTAACAATTCAATGTCACTAGGCCTACCCTTTCCTATATCACTTACCCAAATATGATTAGTTCTTAATGAATTCATCCATTCTCCTTTAGCAACTCGTGGTATTTTACCGCAAATCTTACTTTGACTTAGAACATCAATGGAAATAGGCCTACTAGATAACCTCCAGGCTTCGAGAGTTGGGGTTGAAACTTTTCATGAGACTTGGGCTCGGTGTTGGTACCACCAAACAATGAATGTGTGATTGTCTCCTTACCATGAGATACAAATCCAAGCTGATCTGCTGTTTTACTTCAGTACATACGAGCGTTGAGATCCAGTTTTCAATAAGAGCTCTAACTGTCCTTGACTCTCCGTTAGTAACAACATCAACCAACAGAGTCATAAGAACAATGTCACTTGTACAGATCTGGTTTGGGCATTGAACTTTGCACTGTTTCTCCACACTAGTAGACGTAGGTATGAGACTTCTCATATTTTTATGAGAAGGCAATTCAGGACACATCAAAACCAAATGTTTCTTAGCACACAGAGAACATCTAATGACAGCTTTGCATTTCTTGGATACATGATTAGAGCGGAGACAAGTATAACAACATTTATTCTGTGTGAGTTTGTGTTTCTTATCGGCGATGGACATGTCTTGTGCCCGAACAACAATCACGACTTTCGTGATGTTTCTCGCAAAATACACACTTCACACTATCGCCCTTAAATAGCCCTGCAGCTGTAGGCACAACAAGATCATAAAACGTCATGTTTAGTCTTGTTCCCTTTCTTCATGTCTCTAGCTCCATGTACCGGTACAAACTCAGATTGGCTAGATCTATCCTCAAATTCGCTTTCAACTTCTCTGTTGAGGAATTCCATTAGACACGATAGGCGATTTTCACCTGTCCCACCGTGTATCGCTCCTCGAGACCCATAACGAGCTTCTCAGCCCCAAGCCCTAAAGTTTCATCAGGTAGACTTGACTCTACAAGAGGAAATAGTACTGCAGCACATTTATCGGTAGTCAGACCCAGTGTATCTAATGCCCTAAAAATGACCTTCTATTTTATCAAAGATGCTGGAAAGCGTTGGTTTCTCTTTGTTAGAGACGTTGCCCGATTACTAACTTCAGCAGCTCTCTAACATAAACTTCAATTAAGAGATCCTCCTTACCGAATCTTTTTTTCAGTGCAACTATTTCCCTCGCATAGTTTTCGCCTGACTGAGGGTAGCTATCGACAAGCTCGCTAGCACGAGTTCCCACTTATCATTGACTGGACCCAAAAACTGAAATTTGTCACAATCATGAATCTCGGTGTCCCCGTGCACTTTCTTAAACTGTGAAACCCGAATGTCAACCACCCTGTCAGTTTTACCATCAAACTTCTTAAGTTCTATCTTAGGTAGAGTAAATGTCCGATTGGACCGGCTGTCAACCCCACACGTTGGTACCTGACATCTCTATTTACATAAGTGAGAGCTCTACCAACTTACTCCTTACCTCTGCCCGACGATCTTCATAGCCTCAATGGCTTCGCTTTCCATGGGAAAAATCCTCGTCACTACAGTCATCATCCCAGAAGACTTTCTAAATATTTAGAGTCCAGCTGCCTCAGATCGGTCCCTACCTTCTCCATTTTGCTAACTTCAGAGACCCAAGGGGGTCTTCATCTGGGAAGCTTCAGCAAGCTCCTGCTTGACCTCATGTAGTGTCCTGGTAAACGAAGCCCGCACAGGGGTACGCATCTTCTTGAGTCGGTCCATAATATCAAACCACTATCACAAGTCACGTCTGGGTCACCAAAAATGTTACGAAACAATAACTACCCGTTAAAGCTCTTAACTAAAATTTAACTGGGGACAAGTTTTAAGAGAATATTGATACTAAATTTACTTTATTCAAAGGAAAAAGCTCTACAATTTAGTTTGATCAAGTTGCTCGTAACTAGGGCCTTTTGAGAATACACAATTAAAAAAACAAGCGCACAATGCCCTTTTAAATATAATGAATGGCCACTGCCATCTCATCTTTAAGTCTACATTTCCAACACTCCCAAAAAATAGATGCGAGCTCTGGAAATTGTCGTCGGGGGCACCTCCCCCTCCCCTTGACCTTCCCGACGACGGTGACAATGACACAACGAACGATGACAAAGACAATGACGACCACAAGTGAGTAATCCCCCTTCCTCCCCTTACCCGTGGCTGGTTCTGACCAGCATGGGCCCCTTCTTCCTATCCCCCAGGCTAAAGGGGTGCATTACGACCCAACGGTTGACGCGTCCTTTATCCAAATAAACCCAAAAAAAAAGATTAGGCCTAGGCGATCAGAGAAGTTTGGGGTGTAGTTTTTTGGTTCAGGGTCGTCAACCGTTTATGTCGCCGTTGTCGCCGTCTTGCAATGAAAAAAGGCTAGTACCATACGTCCCAATTTAGTTTAATTTGCGACAACTGCTAGGTCAAAAAGCGCCACTCTTGCCTAGAGGATATAGGGAGGAAAATCCCATGCCACGGGTAAAGGTGAAAGAAAAGGGAGGGTTCTCGCGTCGTGATCGTGATCGTCTTTGTCATCGTTCGTTTTGTCCTGGTCGTCATCGTTGGGAAGGTCGTCAGAGAATATGGGGGTTCCCGTCGACGACTGCCAGAGCTCGCATTCTAGTTTCGGGAAGTAATATACTTCCCTACTTACCAGCTGATGTTTGCGAGATAAAATACGTCTCTTTCCTCGCCTTTGTAGATCATCACCAGCCCAAACGAAGTGTATATAATAGTATCCTTGATTTACAGAATGACAGAAGCCATGCATAACAAAAACAAAATAATAAACATCGACTTGGTTCATCTAGTATCTATGATCTGATCGTAAACTTTCACAGGCTGTGTTCTATTTTGCTAATGGGTATTTTAAACATTTGCAATCTAGATTTAAATTTTTCAAATTTTTATTTCTTGTGAGCTTAAATCGCAACGGATATTGCTCATTTTGTTAGCAGTTCTAAGTTACCTGGTCACGGATGTGTGTTTAAAATTTCAGCTCAATCTATTTGGCCGTTCGGCCGTATGAGCCCGGACAGACAGACATTGGACAATGCTCACGGCCAAGGCCTGATCGAGTATATAGCGTTAGGAAAGACTTCGTTACGCTGCGCTCACTCGTCTAATTAAACAATTTTAACATCTTCAAATACAGGTCATAAAATATAGTTAGGACTATATTAGGGGTTGCTGCCTTTTTTACCAATACAATTTTGTTTGGAGTTTTGGGAAGTATTCTAATGCCAAAATTCATCATTTAACAGAGGGAATAAAACAACAAAACAGTATGCATTTAGATGTGCCAAGTACACACTACACAGACATGTCTGAAACTCTTGTCAAGGTCAAATTAAATAAGATAACGGTCACAAGATTACTTGACACGTTGAAATTTTATTTTATTTTATTGTCCTCCATCTCAGCTTTAAATTGAGTGGTCACACGAACAGATTGAAGAATGTCGTAAATAAACATACAATATTGGTCAAATATCAATATTTTTACCAAATTAAGGGTTGCCCGGTTGCTGACCTTATTTGTAAACAACAAAAATAATACCGCAAATATTAAACAAAAGGGGTTACATATACAGTATAAATTAAAATATGTTATATCCCTAACTTGCTACCCCTACCATCCATACCGTTGCGAATTTCTCTAAGATCCGTGGCCACGATTTTTTTAATCATCATTTTACGTGTGTGGTCAAAATCTTACGTTTCTATCACGTCTTAACCCCGACATTTTTTGCGTATCTTCGTAACTATTGTATATCATTCAAATATGTATGTCTTAAAAGTTGAACCCATCAGGCATAGCCTATACAGGCGTAGACAAGCTATTAATTATAGCCCTATTAGATACTTAAATGAGAACATACTTTGTTTCGTTTGTTTGCTTTGTATTATGACAGAGGATGCGAGGATGGTTGGCATCTAGATCTTCTGTGCCACTCACTCAAGGCCCTAGCACTCCATAGCGACCGTTCGCGGAAACTTATTGCTAATTGACGGCCGCCATTTTATTGGCATTTACATGTGTTTCCCTATGTCTGTCAAATCATCTGTGCGCCCAAGCCTACACAATGGTCGTGAAGGCCCCACTCAATTTGGGTATTCACAGTTCAAGTCAAGTGGTCCAGACCTCTTTGTACCATTACAATATTGTGAAAGCTTGATTTTTAGTCAAACTTTTGTGTATTATTCGATCAATATTGTATTTTTAATCTTTTCGAGGTTAGAATAGCCTAATATAAAACTCGTAGTTTTAGATACTTACTGGTAAAAATACTCGGTAAACACAGCTGTAAAGTGATGCATTAGTCCTTTGGAAATACTATGTGTAAAGATTTACTTACTACATGAGCTAATAATGTTCAAATAGGGCAGAAAAGGCGAGTTTTAACAAGATAAAGATCATTATGGCATTTTGCTTTGGCAATAAAATTGCCGCCGGCCGGCAGACAATACTATTCCAACATCTTTGGTGCCACTCAGTTCTTGGGCATTTATACAAAAATGCAAAACACAAAAGACGTATTGTATTTACATAGATATTCTTCCCTTTCCC
>JAMZAV010001748.1:0-212332 GCA_024449915.1 Sweltsa coloradensis
TTTTAAATTTAAGAATTTCAGGATATTTGTCATGGTCCACACACTCACAATCCTACATTACAATAGTGCAACCTACATTCACATGCAAACCAGCTTTTCGCTTTAAGACATCTGAAAACTGGGGGGCGACCACAACAGAGTATTACGGGTTCAACCTTGATTATGCCTCTGTAATTGAAAATGTCAACATTTTTGTTGACATAATTGTTTGATACTAGGAAAACGCTTAAGTCCCGCCGCGTTGTTGGATGAGCGTAATTGGTGCATTGAGTAGCCAAGTGTTATGCGGATTTTCTGTTGTTCTGTGAAAAAACCATTACTAAGTTGAAGATTTTTTAAAAATTTATTTAAATTAAATTAAAAATAAACTTTAATTTTTAATTTTTTTAATTAATCGTAATTTTAAAAAAGAAAAAAATCGTAAAATTTTGATTTTCATAAGAAATAATTATTCGATTGTACTCAAATTTCAAACGAATATATTAATTAAAAAAAATTAAGGTTCTGTGAAAAAATCATTACAATCGGATAAAGCATGTTGGTGTTATAAGGCAAAGAATTGATTTAAAAAAGAAAAAAACCCGTAAAATTTTGATTTTCATGAGAAATAATTTTTCGATTGCACTCAAATTTCACACGAATACCTAAATTCATAAAATTAAGGTTCTGTGAAAAAATCATAAAAATCGGATAAAGCATGTAGGTGTTATAAATCGAAGAAATTTTTAAAAAATAAAAAAAAATCGTAAAATTGCGATTTTCATGAGAAATAATTTTTCGATTGCGCTCAAAAACGTGGCAGTTCTAAGTTCAGAGATTTCGACGGCCTCCATAAAATTTCATCGCAATCGGAGTATCGGTTTAGCCGGAATCGTGTGAACAAACAGACAAAAATACAAAAAGAAAAAAAAGAAAGAAAAAAAACATTCCGGAATTTTTTCTCCAGTGTAGTAGAATGGAATCTTCGCTTCGCTCATCCAATTATTGATGGACAATGCTTAATGCAGTGCCGTCTGCGGTGGCACATATTATTTGGGCGCTGGTCCGAAGCGTGTGGCTCTATAATGACGAGGGTTCGAATCCCGTATAAGGCATGCGTTATTTGCAGAAACAGGCATTAGGGGTGAAAATAAGTCAATTTTTGTTTTTATTATTCCCTAAAGCGGTGAATAGGTGGTGAATATAATTCAACATTTAGTTGAAAGTTCTTCCCTGATATTTTTTTAAATTTTTGATGTGGTACCTTGTAAAAGAATTGCAGATTACAGTAAAATGTAGTTATGAGAATTCAGATGCAGGTAGGGCCTATTTGTGGTGGAACTTATTTACATCTTTGCTTTTGTTTTAACTTTTGACCAAAAGCGGGGAATTAGAGTTGAAAATGATGTATAATTTATGGTTTTTAGCGGTGAAAATTTCGTATTCACCATAAAATACCTGCCTCCGGTTATTTGTAATCGGCATTCATCATCATCTATCACCACTCATCGTCTCAAATAGCCTGAGCGTATTACAATAATACGTTTGCAACAAAAATCACCATTAATGCAGTCTTTTTTTATTGTTGATCATTTTTATTTTATCATTGTGCGTCCCTATTTACAAGACAGTGAAACACATACTTAAAAAAACATTTTAAACTTATGCGTGTACATGCAAATTTATTTCATAGTGTCACTCTTACATATTTTAAAAGGTGAGATATAATTATAACTAATAAAACTGAACTCAAAATGGGTCATGATCCATTTTAATGTCTGTCTGTGTGTGTGTGTCGTTTACAGTGCAACCGTTGAACCCATTTGGCTGAAACTTTAACCCAACACCCAGGACCAATATTGTGGGTACTTATATGGAAATCATTCCAGAAATTACAAAATCCATCTCGGAGGGTATCGAACCCAGGTCTCCCAATTGCCGGTCGGGTGCTTTACCCCTATGCTACCGATCTTCTGGATTGTTGGTGCATTTATAGATCTGAATACATTCAAACAGTGTTGCAACAATTCTGCTGACTTTGAACTGACCAACTTAACATTATTTTTGTCACCCTATCTAATTTCTGGATTGATTTCCATATAAACAATTACACCTAGACCTATGAGTTTCCAGGTGAATGAAATCGAGAAATAAAACCTTGCTCATACCTGCTTATCCAGTTTTTTCTTGTGGAAATGCATCATATTATGATAAATTTCTATCGCTTACACTGACGTAGACCCATCATTTAATTTGTATCTTGTGTAAATGACATAAAAAGCTAGTAATTTGACATATTTGCTCTCACAGAGTCTATGGGTATATTTTTTTAAATGTCAGAAATTGTGTGAATGGTGTGTGTACTTGATCATGACTGACTGTGGAAAAAAAAACATTTTGCATAATATTTATTATTTACCAACATAATTCAATTGTTTGAAAATGCATTGATTGATGATGAGCACTTTGCCATTCCCATTACAGATTATCTTGATTCTATCATTCAGCATCCACCATCCCAATATCAACATTACAACAGATAAAATGTAATAATCCTTAATTTAATGATAACACTTGAAGTTGTACCTAAATACTCCCTACTTGCTGTGTTCAGCCAGCTCATCGAGAAGGATGACGATAACAACACTTACCCACTGATAAGAATAATGTTTACAACCCTGTACAAAGAGGTCAGGAAATAGGCTTCTCATTCAGTTTACATTGGTCGGGATGTTTCTTGATTTAAGAAGGACTACACTAGTTCAAGGGCATCCGCAGGGGGGGGGGCAAGGCGGCCACTTGCCCCCCCCCCCCTAGAATCCTCTATAAAGCAATTTTATCAATTTATTAATTAGAGACTAATTATCTAACTATTTATGGAATACGTTTTTCTTTACATTACTACTCAAAGTTAAACTACGATAGTATATTTGGCGGATGGAACATGATCAATCTCGTCAGGACGGTAGCGTTCCAATTCCATTTATGATTCTTATTATATTTATTGATCTCCAACAACAGGTATCCATCCACTAGTGTTAGGTAACTAAAACTAAACAATACAAATACTTAAAAGTATATACAAATCATTAAATTCATGAACAAGTACATACTATAAAATTAAAATTATACAACCAATACAATAAGAGATACTTGAATAACAAAAGAATAAATATTTAAAAAATAGCTGAAAAAACCAAATGAATGAAAAATTAACTGATGTTTTAAAATACAAACCTGGTGAAAAGGTGATGAAAGTGACAAATGAGTCATGTTGTTAAACTGGCACAAACAGCTGCTTTAAATGAAAAAGTGTAATGGGATTGATGACTATTTCTGTATCAATGGCTAATAATTTGTTGTAGGTGCCTTGAATTCGGTGGATGGGGGAAAATTTAAAAACATCAATACGAGCACATGGAATTTTGAAGGGGGTTTAATTTCTTGTAAACCTTGTAGGGATGTGAAAGTTTACATCTTGAAGTAGGTCGGTGTCGATGAAGTTCTGGAGAAGTTCGTAGAGGAAAATTATGATATTTTGGTGTTGCATTCAGCCCACTACTTTTTTCTAAAACGCACTCTAAAACATGATTTTCAACAAATTTCACCAGCGGCGCTATTGTTGGGGTGCTCTGCCCCTCAACCCCCCATGTTGTCCCACAAAAGTACAAATTATAATTTTTGCCCCCGCCCTTGACAAAATTCCTGCGGACGCCCTTGCGCTGGTTACGCTACCTCAGTCGGTATTCCTTCACATCTGTTGTCTTTGCTTTAGCTCTTGATCGTACGTCGCATCTTCTCCGAAGTTCTAGTTGTTTCAACCCACAGAAGCACTGATTTCAAATGGTGCTAGAGTTCTAAACCATCTTGTCACACATTTGAAACCAGTACCCACGTAAGTCCATTGCTGGTGTTGGCTGTGTTCGAGAAGGCCTCAGAGATGGGCGTGCTGCGTTTGGTAACTTTTAGCCTGTTTTGCAGATGTGTATTTTCAATCTTCTCTAAAAAAATTCACTGGAATGGGGAGAAAATGTATTTATTTCATTATTCACCAAAAAAAATCAAATTGGAAAAAAAAAAACTATTTTTTACACGGATTAAAATTTGAAAGTTGATGTACAAGGGATCTGAAAGGGTTAAACTTTTCCTTCAGAAAGAAAATTTCTTTAGTTTATTTGAACAAAAAAGTTTTCAAAAATTTGGTGGAGGTGCCGGGTTCTCGATTTTTATTTTTTAAATCAATTTTGAACCAAGATTTTGTTTGATATTTTTACTTTTAAATAATTTAATTTTTCGTTATTTGACTTTTGTATTTTTTACGACTATCATTTTACAAATATTCTCTGTTTACAAGGCGTAGACAAATATACAAAGTATAAACGGTTACACGGTGCCACTGCCAGCCTAGCGAAGCAACAAACGATGTCTTGGGCCTTTGTTATTTGTAGATAAGATAGAACGAAGTATGCGGGGTTCGAACCAGAACATCTCTCGTTCACAAGTGCTCGGACTTCGTACACTTCCCCGTACGAGCGAATGACATTAAAAATATATCCGCTTGTGGAATGCCATACTTCGTTGCTAATAAGTTTAATACAAATAATTTAGCCAAGTGCCTACCTATCTATTTATTTTTATTTATTTAACGTGTACTATCCTATTCAGCTAAAAAAATTATTTACAAAGGAGGACAACTAAATAAATCAATTACATAAATGCAGACACAACAATGAATTATTACAGTAAAGTATAGTTTGAAATATAGTACGATTCTAAGATTCTTATATTAGTTTGTTAGCTATTTGACTTGGAAAATAATGTTTTTGAAGTATTTCTTAAATTAATCTCACCTTGTAGTAACTATTCCACGCGTGCGTCCCCTCTGAGGTTCAAAATGTTTCTGGTTTGGTTTTGTCCTAATTAAGCTCTATAAATGGCAATCGGAATTGTTTTTCAAATGCTGCAGAACGGAAACTTAAATGTGGTGATTGAACGAGGGAGGGAGGGTTGTCGAATCCATAATTAAACACCGGAAAGAGTTTTTCGAATTGAAAAGACCGCGTCGCTGTGGGTTGGAGGGGGGGGGGGGGCTTCCACAAGGTTCTTCATAGGAAATTGATTAAGGCAATCACCGAAAGTTTTAATCTCGAGTGTTTCTTCTGAGGGGGGGGGGGGGGGTGACCTTTCTTTCTCTCCTCGCAATCAAGAAAGTCCCCAAACATCTCATCTCTACTCGACAGTGGAACTCGCCGAACGGGAAACTTTCGTCCACAAAGAAAGTTGACTCGAGAGTTTTGTGGGGGTGGATTGGCAGCTCTGGTCGAGTATATAAATAAATATATGTTCTCGAAACTGAAGGTACATGTTGTACACTGCGCTGTACATGTTGTGCACTGAGCTGTACAATGTTGTACAGAAGGAGATCTAGCTCAAATGGAACAGCACGTCCACGATCGTGTTTGTTTGTTTGAGCCTATTCGTCATTTTGATTGATAGGTTGCCTTTTGAAGGGTACTGAAAGTACCCGAAATATTGCTTTTCCATTCATTTAATATAATAATTTACTAAAAGAACATGCCGAGTCCAATTATTGATTATAATTATCACTACTAGCAGGTTAAACTTTGCTACAATGAACTGTGGTAGGCCCTAGGTTACCTTGGTTACCAAAGTAAACAATCAAAATGTCTGCCTATCTGAAGTGCTAACTTGTACACCGCCGACCACACACCTGCGCCTCCAGTACGCCAGTACTATTTGGATAAGCGAAGCGAAGACTTCAATTTCACCGACCCCCCAAAAAACTTAGCTCGGGTGTTTTTTTGTTTTTTTGTTTGTTTGTTTTTCCGTCTGTTTGTTCGCTCTCTACCGGGCAAACGGCATATCCGATCTTGATGACAATTTGAGGGGACCTTCGAAATCTCTGAACTTAGACTTGCTACGTTTTTGGGTACAATCGAAGAAATATTTCTCATGAATATCGTACTTTTACGATTTTTTTCGATTTTTAGTGCGATATTTTCGTGACATTTGGGCCAATTCTGACCAAACGGGTGGGGCTACAACGTTCATATTTCACATGGACATTAAGGTAATAATGATGTATTGCTTTCTGAAAGAAAAAGTTGAAAAAGTTAATCAGAATGTATAGAAATAAAGCTTTTAATATAAGTTTTTTACAGTAAATAATACCAATTAACAAGAAACAATAGAAACTTGACAACAATCACCTACAATGCGTAGGCAGCAAAACAAAGCACTTGCAAAAGTAAAGATATCCCACGCAAACTAAAAACTTTAAAAAGCTCATCCATCAACGCGGCGGGACTTAAGCGTTTTCCTAGTTATAACTCCATGGTTGTACGATGGTATAGGACGGTTTCTTGGTATTTGTTGTGGCTGCTCATTGTTGTAGAGAGTAGGCTACGAATTATATTCAAATAAACAAGCAGAACAGGCAATTGTTATTTAGTTTGTTGTAGGACTAGGCACTATTAATTACATTTAATGGTGAACTATTTCAATATATCAAATCGCATCGTGACCGGCAATCCTGACTAAGTTTCTTCTGAGGTTTTCCTCAGTCGTTAACGCGAATGCAAGGGATTGAGTCTTCTCAAACAGACCTCGGACATCCCTTTCACGATTATTGTTCTATCCACAAAACATACCTAGTTCATTTGAAGAGGGGCATACATTGCACCCTATAACCAGTTTCAATTCCCAATGAAAAAATGTATATTTTTTAAAAATCAATTGGTGGGAAGTGGAATCACCCCTTAAACCAACTAAATGATGTTGGAACAAAGTGTAGTGATGTCTATAAATACTATAGTACTAGATTGGAAGGAGACTTTAAAAAAATAGATGCACTACAAGAGTAAAAACGTCTTGAGCGTACGTTTGCTTGCCTGCGGGAGTATTCTTGTGACCTTATGCGCTTTTCCATCAGAGCACCAACATAATTATATAAAGTTGGAAATGTATACCATTGTCAAGGGTATTTAATAGTAACTGTTGATACTCCTTGTTTTTTTTAAATTCTAGAACCTATCTATCTTTTCAAAGAAAAGTTGACAATGTTTCTACTTCTGAAGGGTGACACGTTCACCGCACGTGTTGGGGGAGGGGTGTCAGGGGTGCCATCACCCCCCCCCCCCGACTCATCCTCTTACAACGCACACAACAGATTCACGAGTCCGCCATTTCATTTCCGGCATTTTGTACTAGTAATCGAAGCAGACTACATTTTGTTCAATTATTTGAGTCCGGCGCAGTCATAAAGGAAACCACTAAGCAGTAATCTACTATGTCGGTTAATTTCGCGCTTTCCTGAACATTCTACGCCAATCAAATCAGTCACACATTCAAGACAAGATGGCCGCTATTGTGGTACTCGTAAGATGGCCGCTATTGTGATACTCATAAGATGGCGGATATTGTGGTACTCATAAGATGGCGGATATTGTGGTACTCGTAAGATGGCGGACAAGCGGGAATTATGAACTGTTTTCTCATGTTTCATACAAAATAAATAATACACGCAACTATATGTTACCATACATTATAGACACACGCATGTGCACTTGTGCCATTTTGCTATAACCACGGGGTTACAATAGGCTTGTTAGCATATCTCTGACCTCATAGTTCTGCTATACTTTGCCCCAACGAGGTTAAGTAAACCACATAGATACCCCTGTTGAGTCGAGGAACGAACTGAACGGGACAAAGAGAATTGTGACCAAACACCAACACTTTATAGGATTAGCAACAGAGTTTATTGTTCAACCCGTCAAATACAAAATATGTAGTCCTGATATTAAATCAATACCAACGGATGTAATACGTCACACCTTTTAGATTGTAGAACCAGTCTTAAGGATTCTGATGCTTTGAACACGCAATAACAAGGATGACAACGTAATATAAAACCGGATATAAGAATCCTTGTAACTGATTTAACCCCAATTGTCACGTCCGGTCATTTGTGCACCAACTATCTGTCGCACATCCAGAGACACCTTCTCAGATCAATGTTAGGCCAGCCCAACCACATGACGTACTAAAACATGCAATGTCGCTGTACTTACGAGTGCTTCGATGTTCTGACAAAGCTGCTACTGAACGCCGAAGTCTGCTGTACTAAAACATGCAATGTCACTGTATACTCACGAGTTTTGATGTCCCGACGAAGCTGCGACTGAACGCCGAAATGGTTCGATATCCTGACGAAGCCGCGACTGAACGCCGAAGTCTCACGTGTGCTTCGATGTCCCGACGAAGCCGCGACTGGACGCCGAAGTGTCCGCCTCAAGCTTAAAAGCTCGACTAAGTTCTGGTCCGCGGGCTGCACACAATGCAACTGCTTCTCAACAATGTGTAAGGTAAGCTGGTCACCCTACACCAGGGCAACCCATGGAACCGGTGCGGTGGAGCTGGCTGGCAGGCTGCGTCAAGGAGGGCCAGGTGGCCACTGTGCAGTATGGGGCCGACTTGTGAGGAACATCTGGGAGCTGCAAGATTATCATATCGATACCCAGGTAAAAAAAAAAAACTGCTATGCAACATTCAAAGCTTGTTAAAAAAGCTCTATGATCCAAAGAACATATTTTTTTTTAAATAAAAAATAAAGGGAAAATGCTATATTTTTAATCATTAGAGCCTGAGCCATTTTAACAAGCTTTCAAATGTAACATAGCAATTTTAGAAAATGCAGATACGAGGGTTTGCCATTCGGGTTTTTCGACTTATCGATTATTTCTACCGACAATGTTGGCTCTATTGTAAAGCTTGGCGCTCCCGGATTCGAACCCCTGCGAAATCAGCAATCCCGACTAAAGGTTTTTTCGAGATTTTCCTCGCGTATATCTAGTCCTCGGACACACAAAAGAGGGGCAAGCAATGCACCCTGAGGAGGTTTCCCACGAGAAATGTTATTTTTTCGATTATATTCAATAATCCGCGCGTTACACTCTAGTTACTTTTGTCAGTAATAACAACAATTAGTATAAAATAAGTCATCATCATGGAACTAGAATAATTGGATGAGCGAAGCGAAGACTTCAATTTCACTGTCCCCTAAAAACATTTAGCTCGTTTTTTTTTCTCTGTCTGTTTGTTCGCGCTCTATACCGGGCAAACGGCATAATATGGGATCTTGATGAAAATCGGAGGGGACCTTCGAAGTCTCTGAACTTAGACCTGCAACGTTTTTTTTGCACAATCGAAGAAATATATCTCATGAATATCGTACTTTTACGACTTTTTTCGATTTTTAGTGTGATATTATTGTGATATTTGGGCCGTTTCTGACCAAACGGGTGGGGCTACAACGTTCATATTTTACATGGACATTAAGGTTATGGTGATGTAGTACCTTTTTTGAAAGAAAAAGTTGAAAATGTTAGCCAGAATCCATATAGAAATAAAGGTTTTAATATAAGTTTTTGAGGCATGTAATAACAAGTAACAATAGAAACTTGACAACAATCACCTACAATACAATGCATTCAAAAAGCACTTGCAAAAGAATACAGATCCAACGCAAACTAAAAACTTACAAAAAAGCTCATCCATCAACGCGACTAAAAAAAGCGTTCGCGAAGCGGCCTAGTAGTAATAACTTTCAGAATGCATAACAACAAGAAGGGCCTATAGTCGTTCATGTAACGAGAAATACTAACCTTCAATGACTGCTAAAATGAAAATTCGTTTTAACTTAGACAAAAAACGTATTTGCGTCAGCTCGAAAACAGATAACCGGGTAGCCCCTCTTTTAAAATCAAATCTCCGTTATCGTCCTTGCACCTTAATTCACTCCCCTCCCCCCCCCCCTCATTTCCTCCCCAATCTGCACTTGTGTTAATTAACTTTTTAAATTAAAAATTGATTTTCATTCATAGGGGGCGACGAACAACAGAACTGATGCTGTGATTTCGCCATTTCATCTGAGTTTCATCAACTCATCAGTATTTTCATTGAGCGAGCGAAGTGAATGATTCGATTCGATCGGTGTCTTGCATGAGAGTTTCGTTGTTCCCCCGCCACACTCTTCTCGTGGTTTGGCCTGTGAGTAGGGGAGTAGTGTATTCCCCAAAACTAAGGGCGAGCTCTGGCCGGTTGGGGTGCGTGTTGCAAAGAGAGCTCTCGCGCAACTTTTTATCACAACTTTCTTCATTCACACAGCCTTACTCATATTTATTTTCTTCTTTCACTTTTTCGTCTCCATACTTGCCGGCCCTCTCTGCAACGAGCACTCCTCCGTTCCCACCCAGTTTAACCCATCCTATCCAACATCCTCACTCCTTCCCATTAACCCCCCTCGTCTTCCCTTACGTTCCTCCTTTTGGAAAGAAGAAAACATGGTGGTAATCAGGGAATATACCTTAACTTTTTTTATCACTCCACTACTCATTCTGAATACGTTAATCATATTATTTATTATTTGAATAAGATTTTTATTTATAAAAGTAAGCTGAAAGTTGCATCAATAATAATGGCGGGAAAAATGAGCCTCTACGTCACTATATGGTACTGATGCGAATCGGCCAATAAGGTAATGCCAAACAGTGATATTTACTGTGCAATCTAAGTATGTATGTAAGCCCATTGGTATACAATGCTCTAGCGTGCTCTAGACCTGAATCTTGACGTCACGTGCTGTTTGCGCGGGAAATAAAATACTACCAACTTTTGAGCCTCAATAGAGTTTAAAATATGTTCTTTAAATTGCTTTTAATTGCATTATATAATGGCGTTTTAAGTGGTTTTCTATCCATTTCTTACACCCACGTCCCTGTAGGCCCCGACGCAATCGACGAGTGAGCGATAACCAACCAAAGATCGATAAAATAACTCGCATAACGCTACACAAAAAGCGAAAAAGTGGATACTAAGTCCCATGTGGTTTAGTTATAACTACTGGCATCATACCTTTTACAAATATTGTAACCAGTAATGATGTTAATCAAAGTTTAAATTAAATTAATGTATTCCATTAAAAACACTACTCATTACAATATTTGAATAATTTTTCATGCAGGGTGTAGTTCTAACGAAACTACGTGAGACCTAGTGGCCCTTTTTTTCTATTTTAAGTTACACTTTGAGAGATATTACTAAAATAATGTTATTTCGCGTGGTTTTAATATTGGTGGTGATCCTTCGAAATTACAGTTTTTTTCGTGATATCTCGAGAACGGTGCAAAATATCTAAAAATTGATTGCAAAGCTATGTGGTTTTTGGATGAGCGTAGCGAGCGAAGCGAAGATTCCATTTCACTACACTGGAGAAAAAAATCCGGAATGTTTTTTTTTTTTTTTTTTTTTTTTGAATTTTTGTCTGTTTGTTAGCACGATTCCGGCTAAACCGATACTCCGATTGCGATTAAATTTTATTGAGACCTTCTAAATCTCTGAACTTAGAACTGCCACGTTTTTGAGCACAATCGAAAAAAAAATTCCCATAAAAATCGCAATTTTACGATTTTTTCGATTTTTAAAAAATTTCTTCGATTTATAATACCTACACGCTTTGTCCGATTGTAATGATTTTTTCACAGAACCTTTATTTTATGAATTTATATATTCGTGGAAAATTTAAGCGCAATAAAATAATTATTTCTCATAAAAATCGCAATTTTACGGGGTTTTTCTTTTTTAAAACAATTCTTTGACAAATAACACCTACATTCTTTATCCGATTGTAATGATTTTTTCACAGAACCTTAATTTTATGAATTCATATATTCGTGTAAAATTTGAGCACAATCGAATAATTATTTCTTATGGAAATCGAAATTTTACGATTTTTTTCTTTTTTAAAATTACGATTAATTAAAAAAATTAAATATTAAAGTTTATTTTTTATTTATTTTAAATTATTTTTAAAAAAATCATCAACTTAGTAATGATTTTTTCACAGAACAGAAAATTCACATAACACATGGCAGCTCAATGCACCAATTACGCTCATCCAACAACGCGGCGGGACTTAAGCGTTTTCCTAGTGTACTTGTACGAAAAATATTGTAATGCTATGGTAAGTTTTTTATTTGATATTTAATTAATTAAATGCATATCTGAAATACAAACCGCACCGATTATTATAATATTTGAATATTTATTCTTGCATTATATTGTTCTAACAAAACCACATAGCTGTCTGCAATCAGTTTTTAGATACTTTGCACCTTTCTCGATATACCACGAAACAACAGTAATTTTGCGTGGTTTTAATATTGGTGGTGGACTGGTGGTCTTCCAGCATTCAAACCTCGTCGTTGGTGGAGGTGCCGGGTACAGAAGTGTTCTCAAACTTCCTGGGGGTAGACCACGCCCCTCTTCCCCCAGGGTCACCAACATTCCGCATGTGTTGTTGATGCATCCCATATAATTGGCTAGATTAGCAGTCAGCGGTCCACTTCCGGGACAATGGGAAGCCATCTTGAATGGGTGACTTTGCATGTTAATTAGATGGGAGCGATTAATCGAAAATATATTTTTAAATATGGCCGCCAGTTTGACGGATGAGCATGTTAGACTTTAACACCAAATGATGACTATATTCCCTTATGCAATAACTTTGCATTGTTTCTGTTTGTTCAATACCATGCTGCACAAGCTAAAACCATATCAAACAATCCAGTAAAATACTTTATTGCTTTACAAAAGCATAAATTAAAACGCCAAACCGCCATTTTGAATGGGTGAGATTGACGCTTAAACTTGGTACGCTCGCGCCTGTGCGGAGGTATTGGAGACTGCGCATCTAGCCTACTATAGGTGTTAAGATATCTATGCGCTAGGGTACAGGAAATATACCAACTTAAAAATGTTATCAGTTCTACAATGGTTAGGCCTATATCGACAGCTCGGCCCTCGGTATTCTGCACTTACACGCAAATAAAAATTAAATCAGCATAAAAATAGTTTTATACCTTTCAACACAAAATATAAATCACATCTAATTACACAGAAGCGAAAAAGTTTACTGTAATGGCTATTACGTCATATTCTTATTTCACTTTTGATGGAGGTGCCGGGTCCCTCTTAGTTCCATGCTTATTTCTGGAACTCGTAACTTAGTTTTAATAATTTTAATATTTTACAGCGTAATGATATCCACACACATGCTCAATAAGCGCTTTCAAATTTCTCAGCCGATTTTAGTCGCATCTATTTGTGATTTTATATAATTGTGTAAAAATTAATTATGAAGTCATATATCATAGCAGTTTTCCATTAATTGATTATAGAAAATAAATTTTAAAAAATGAACTCATTTTTTTTTAAAATTAAGAATCTGTAAAAATAGTAAAAAACACCCAAATAACTACGCATTTTCTGATTGATCTATGATAAATATTAGTTATAATATGATGATAGGGGAGTGCAGATGTCCTTCATTATCAAGTATGCCAAGTTATGTACAGATGTAATGGTTTATGGCTGCAGGACAAGGAACGCACCGTACATCAAATTCAGCATTGTAAAATTTAACTGTCACTTTTTTTACTAAGATTTGAAAAACTTTTAAACCAATTCTGATTCCTTTTTTTTAGAATCCTACAGAGGTTGTGTAAAATGAAATGTCTCATCTTCCGCTTCTTGTTGTGTTTGTTGAATCTGAACTGCCCTGGCTCTGATTCAAGCGTCATTCAACAGGCGTCCGTCTAACTCTAACCCCACGCTTGCTGCTGATGCGACCACCTGTACTGTAATCAATACATTCCTGGTTCTCTGGTGCTCAACGAACACAACTTGATGTCTGTGTATGAGATTGTTATTGTTTGTATCTAGGTTTTACTGTGTGATGTATGTTAATGTTTATGTGGGGACGATCGCACACAACAAACCAAAGCACTCGGCGAACAATGACCAACTAGAGACTGACATATTTAACCCATTCAGTGGAATTGTCCACCGTAATGGACATCAACTTTGAAAATTTATATCCGGGTAAAAGACAGTTTTTTTTTTAATTTGACCCCAATTATTTTTTTCCCGTGTATTAAAAATAAATACGTTTTTTCCCATCCCGATTGGACAAAAAGTGCCTTTTTTAGAGAAAATTGAAAATACACATCTGCAAAAATTGCTAAAAATGGGGGGGGGGGATGGTTTTGGAAAAGTAATATATTTTGTGGTATTGCTACTATTTGAGATACAAAAAATGTAAAATATTTTTAAAAAAAATTGTTTTAGGAATGTACATCAAATTTACATCTTTACCTAAATGAAGCTTTTTTTCAAAATCCAAAATTCCTAAAAAACACAAAAAATATATTTGAAAAACACTAAAAATCTTAAAAAAATTAGTAGTATTTTGAAATTATTGCTTAAAATGACTTAATTTTGGACAATTTAATTCTCCCCTGAATGGGTTAAGTATTAAACACCGATCAATCAAGCTGGACACGATTCCACCCGCGGCAGCACCAGAATCTACAAGGCTAATTCGGAACAACATCACAATTTATTATGTGCCTCGTTGCTAGGGCGGCTACAAAGTCACCGTTTACATATTCCTAATCCAAGAACTGGATGGACTGAAGCCCAAATCAGAAGTTTAAAAACTTTTGCCTATAGCGGGAATCGAACCCTGAACCTTCTGCATTGGAAGCAGAGACGCTAACCACAAGACCAACGGCAATGTACCACACAGAACTAGCCTATTTCGCGTAGTAAAGCGGGGAATCCCCCCCAACTTTTTTCTTCTCGGGGGGGCACTTTATTCAGAATGTTAAATATCCAGTTCGCCGCCGTTCACCACCACGGCACGGCTACAACTGAAATCTAGTGTAGTCGGGTAAATATGTTGATTTGTGGCAAGTTAACTCTTGCATGCTCAAGCCAAAATAAATAAATTCATAAATTCGTATTTAAAGTCTACCCACTCAGTCATATATGTCACATAAAAAAGTTCACCCCCGCTTCTCCCTCCTAAACAGTTCGTACGCGCCTTGACTGTATATTTTTAACTTTATGCGCTGTCAATTCTAAAATATCGTATGTCACGTACACAATATCGACAACAAATCTTAATTCATTGTGACCAGGATTATTAGGCGCTAATCACCATGACAGGCACCTAGATTGTGCTCATTCTATTTGTTGCCACATTAGGCCTACCTGATGTGACGTAACACAGTCAACATGAGTGTGTTATGTGTGTGTTACTATACAAAATTTCCATAGGGGTGCGCAGAGATGTTGCAATGGGGGGGAGGACAGGATTGCTACACCGATGAGGGAATGGCGGTGGTGGAGGAGGGAGGAGGGAGGCGAATATTATTCGAGGGTTTAAAACGTATTAGAGAGTTAGTTAGAATGGCTACCTATTATTTACACTTAATACATTAAGGTATTTTGTTACAAAGGAGACGATGAGAGAAAAAGGTAGGATTTGAAAAACTGAGTAGATATTTTTCTTTTCCTTTTTAAATAATTATTTTTAGCGAATTTTCATCGTTTTTTTTTAAGATATGAAATGTGATTAGTTATTTTGATAACGTTTCTATGCATACTGGGGGAGGGAGAGGGGCAAGGCCCCCCGCGCACGCCTATGTTAATATCTTCCCTATTAAAGGGGTATTTAAGCGCTAAACTCAAAAAATATATTTCATTCAGGCTAACTAGTAATGAATTTAGCAATTAACAGAAAAATTATTGGGGCCACCATGACCTCCCAAAAAATTGTCAAACATGACATTTTTCGAGCTAGGTCCCATCGGCAAAAATCTCCCATAAGAAATAACATAGGGACGATCTTTATGCCCCGTGACCTTGGAGGATTTTGATCCAAAAAAATATTGGCCATTATTGACGTACTCTACAGCCTTTTCTGTAAATTTTCTATATTTTGTTTTGTAATTTGGGCAAGTAGTTCGGTCAAAATATGCTGATTACTAAGATGGGGTGTGATTTTGAGATGCATATTTTTGCATGTTTGAGGGTATATTTTGGCACAGTTTCAAGACTCGATGTAAAAAATGGGCATTTTAGATTGGTACTATGCTCTAGTATCTATATGGACCAAAAAAGAAGCAGGTTAAAGCCGATTTAAGAAATTTCCCAAAACACCAATTTTTGCACATTTCTGGATCAAAAAAATTGAAAAATTCGTGTAAAATCACAGTTAATTTTTTAAACTGTCATTTTGGTGTAGTATTGTGCTATAGATCATGTGGTAAAAAATAATTTTTTGAATTTATAGCCCCTTTAATATCATCGTAACAAGAATAAAAAATTGCAAAACCACGGGATCATTGTACTACCAGAACAGAAAAACGAAAGTGATTAGCAGACAATGTTTTTGCTCGCGAGTGTACAGCGATTAAATGCTAGAGTTCTGTAAACCGATATGACGTGTGAATATTAAATATCCCGTGGACACCAGAGAAGCCCTGTCTATAGGAGGACAAGTAGACGGCAGGAAATGCAAGACCACGTGGAAGAAGAGAGATCAAAGAAATTGTAGGGTACACCAACTGTTATTACAGAAATCTATTTTTTCTTATATGTGGGTGGAAGCTAAGGTGTTTATATCCAGAAAACCGATTCTCACGATTTAATTTTGCACTAAATAAAATAAAATAAATAAATTGTATTTAGATTCTACCCACTCAGTTATATAACTGATTTTCAGTGGGGGACAGTAAATCAAAGTGACCAAGCCGACCCTGTAGGCCCCGATGCAATCGACGAGTGAGCGATAACCAACCAAAGATCGATATTTGGAAATATAACAATCAGTGGTATGGACAGTGCGAACACCCGCGGTTCAGCGCCAGAATCAACAAGGCCGATTCAGAAAAAGTATAAAAATAGACATTTTACACACATTTAAAACTTGAAATTTAAAAAAAAAAAAAAAAACTCCCGGGTTTATTTATTCAATAAAACCCGGGTTTTTCTCAATTCGGTTCTTGGGCTATTTTCCATTGGTACTTTGCTGCAGTACGTGAAACGAATGATAAATAGCTAAAACACGTTAATAATTGTTTACTAGTAGGACTATCCCAGCCAGATGTTACTAATGTAATACACTATCTTTCTGACTTCTGCCGACCGCAACTCTGGTCTAACTTCAGACGAGATCGAGGCAGGTGGCTCATCGCTTGCACGCGTGGCTCGACTTCGAGAGGTCGTTAGTTCAATCCTGGGGGGGGGGGTTCCCCATGAGAGTCCGAATATTATAATTTTGAGTTTTGACGGCATTCCACTCTTGGTCTTGTCGCGCCCGGGGTAGAATTTGACCCAGCTCTGCTAATGCTAATGCTCTGCTAAGGAGGTTCAAGAGGAAAAAAACCACCTCTCAAACATCAGCTAGGGGAGTAGGCCTACTACCTGAAGCTATAGTGGAGAGCTCTGGGATTCGCCGTCGGGGACCTATTCCCCTTCCCTTGACGACCTCCCCGGCGACGACGACCATGACAACACGAACGATGACAAAGACGAAGACGATCGCGAAGTGAGAATCCCCATTCCTCCCCCCCCCCCCCCCGTGGCTGGTAAAGACCAGCATGGGCCCCTCCTCCCCACATCCCCTAGGCTAGAGTGAGCATTATGACCTTACGGTTAACGCACCCTTAATCCAAATGAACTAAAATAAACTTGATTCGACTATTAGTAGACTGAAGAAGGTTTGAACCTGACGTTTGATCTTTCCTATTTATAGCTCTTAACTAGGCATAGGCCTATACAATAAGTTTCACAAGTATAATGGCATTCACGCCGACAATTCAGTGGAGAAATCTAGGGCCACACTTGACATTGGTCTTTTTCAAGACCCCTAATGTTGCCAATCATAGCTGAAAGGTTGACGAAGGTTTCTATAGAATATTGGTTGTCAGCCACTCAGCCCGTCCCAACTCGAGAAAAGGTACGAAAACAACCATGCATATGCCATTGCATTATAACAAGCGTTATTTTAACGTTTTCATAATTATAACGTATGTTAATCAATTCCTTGTCAAAAAATGGTTCTGTGGGTGTTTTTAATTTTAATTTTAGCCAAATATTAAGATTTGTTCGCAAAATAACTTGGCAATGTTTTTACTTATTTTACGTCTATCCTATGCAGTTATAAAAACTGATTTAAAAAGGACAACTAAATTAAATTATTATATGCCTACACATGGATAACGGTGTAAACAAGAGTGAAGGAACATCCTGGATTCGAACGTGGAACGCAGGGACAACAGTAATATGAAATCAACACATGGATTCTGCAGTGGTTTATAAACTATTGAAGGGTACTTAGTCATTCATGTAGCATACCGCTTCTCCTCTAGCCAAGTTAATAATTAGTTATTATTCTGTTATTCTGTTAATTCGTCGAATATTCAATACACACTTTTGAATGAAACTGATGCTAAAATCGCCTTTCAAAAACTCAAATAACCGGAAAAAGGCAGGCTAGACAGTGTGTGTAGTATAATTTTTACTCGATTCATCAATAATTAAATGATAAGATTAGTTACATTACTGGCCAGTGATTGAGTTTTACACAATACATTAATTTATACAGTCTGCAAACCTTTTACAAATGCCAAAAAACAACCCTTTCGAAAAGAATTTGTTGAAGTTGAAAGGATGGAGAGGCGCATGACGAATATAATAGAGGTATTTTACAACCATTTACCCAATCAAGATGAAATAGGATGACAGGTGTGGGGTCTCTTGTATAAGTGATAGTTCAATCGTGTCATTTTTTCATTTACTGATTATATATATAGTTTATTCAATTCATCAAGTCAAAACAAGGCCTAAAATGTTTTTAAATCAAAATTGTAGCTCAATTCTAAGCGGAATTGCAAAACAAATAACAAAAACTTTTGACATGATTTAATCGGATATTTCCTTAAAATCGAAGATAAACACTTCTCCAAAAAACGAAAATGCTTAGAAAAATGTAAATAAGACAATGAATTTATTAAAATAGAGATAAGGCTTATCAACTACACTTTCAGTTTAGAGATGGTATTTGTCTTTTGCACAATGGGGTTCACTTTGCTACCAAGAACTCCGAAGCATTGTTCAGTTGGAACCCTTTCTAAGGGTTGTACAAAATGCGAATTTGTTGCCCACTGAACAGTCGATGTGAACTCCATTATAGACCTTGTGTAAAAGAATGTGAAAAATTCAACACCAAAAAACGGCATTAGGCCCCACATTTTTTAACAATTCTGATTGCAAAGCAAACTGGCAACTACCATTATGAACTCATTTTAGATTTTAAAACGGTTTTCCGGGGTTTGAACTCTTTTTGAAAAATTTGGAACTTGTCATTTGTTTTGTCGTAGGCGAAATGGGCGCCCGCTCTTTATCCCCCGTACTGTTGTGTGCACGACCTACCAGCAACCACCCCTGTCAATCACTGGATGCGCCACTGCTTACAATGTTTGTTTGAGAAATAAATTACCTAGAGGGGAAAATATGTAATTTAATTAAAAAGATCAAATACATGTTTACTTTTTCCCTCTTCTCTACAAATTACAAATTATTGATACAGCCGTGTGAAAGCTGTCTAAATGCCATATTATACTGGAACAAAAGTAAGCACCCCCCCCCCCCCCTCCTGTGCCAACGCCAAATTCCGATGAAAGTTTTCCCAAGGATTTCCTCAACCAAATTGCGGACATGTCCTTACTTCAACCTACTTTCTCACCGTCCGGAATTAGAATATACCCTAAAGTCCTTTGCAAGTAAAGAAAGATCCCAGGTATCAAGAAATTTCCCCTCCTCGTTACCACCTCCACTCGGCACGGGTGACAGTACTCGCGAGACGTTGGAATGCGGTAGGCCGCATGACCCATTCATCCAGGTGTCATTGTTAAGAAATCAATTTTTTGATGTAGTTAAAATGTTATAATTTCTCATTTATTTTCAAATATATGGAATAATTATGTAAAATTAATATAAAATAAACTTTGTATTTTAAAAATAGCATGAAAACTGCCGTAATTAGAGTTAGTTGTAACTTCATGGTTACGATCAGAATAATTACGACAGGCAATAATTCCGGCAGTTTTCAAGCTTTTTTTTAAATACAAAGTTTATTTTATATTAATTTTACATAATTATTCCATATATTTGAAAATAAATGAGAAATTATAACATTTTAACTACTTAAAAAAATTGCGTTCTTAACAATGACACCTGGATGAATGGGTCATGCGGCCTACCGCATTCCAACGTCTCGCGAGTACTGGTGTCTTCCCACAGTGCCGCTTCCCGTAAGGCCATCAACCTTTTTTTCCCCCTATGCCATCATTTCTACCTGTCGATAAAGACCATGTTACAGGAAGCGTTGATGGCCTAAGGGGAATTGATTTATTCCCCTTTGGCCAACACCCTGCATTTCATTATGGAAAATACAAAGAAGGTTTGTTGGCCTTAGGGTAATTGATTTATTCCCGTTAGGCCAACAGCGTATATGCATCGTTTACGGTAAGGAGCGGGGTGCATATACGCTGTTGGCCTAACGGGAATAAATCAATTACCCCAAGGCCAACAACGCCCCGCTCCTTACCGTAAACGATGCATATACGCTGTTGGCCTAACGGGAATAAATCAATTACCCCAACGCCAACAAACCTTCTTTGTATTTTCGATAATGAAATGCAGGGTGTTGGCCTAAGGGGAATAAATCAATTCCCCTTAGGCCAACAAGTGTAACATGGTCTTTATCGACAGGTAGTAATGATGGCATAGGGGGAAAAAAAAGGTTGATGGCCTTACGGGAAGCGGCACTGTGGGACGGCTCCCGAGCAGAGAGTGGAGGTGGTAACGAGGAGGGGAAATTTCTTGATACCTGGGATCTTTCTTTACTTGCAAAGGACTTTAGTTAGTTACCTGGAGAGGGGCGCGCTGCCCCTACGATGTACTCAACTCGCCTATCCATGCTGTGATCACCTGCACATCTTCCTCGCAGTAGCTTGAGCTCTTGTGTGAAAACCCAGCTTCAAACTCAGAGACGGATTTCCCCTAATTGATCGGGAATCATAGACAGTTCAGCTACCATCTGTGAATTTCCCGAAGACTTTCAGTTCCGAATTCCGTTCAATTACCCACCTCCCCTCCCTCCCCCCCCCCCCCCCCCCCGCGGGTTACACAGGTCTACAACGCGTACCGTATATCGATTATGGTTGGCCTAATTAGGGCTCACCAAACAAGGATTCATCTCTCTCGAAGTAACTAAATCTACATCAGGTCTTGGCTCCAGATTGGCTAGAATAGAAGACAAGAAGTTAGCCCCCCCCCCCCCCCCCCCCACGGACACATTGTCCATACACGCGGAAATGTCACATTTTTTACACCGGTATCGTTGTGCAGGGATATAAAAACACAAAGGTTATGCATCGTTTGTGAACAGAGATGTAGCCGCGATTGAATAAAATGCCGGAATTTTATTTTATTGCGACAACATTTTTCGAGCATAAACGATTTTTTTGTATGGTTTATTTGGATTAAGGACGCGTCAACCGTTAGGTCATAATGCACCACTCTAACCTGGGGGGGGGGGGGGGGGAGGAGGGGCCCATGCTGGTCAGAACCAGCCACGGGTAAAGGGAGAAAAAGGGGTTTCACGTCGCGGTCGTCATTGTCTTCGTTATCGTTCGTGAACGAAATAAATGCGTGCAAAATCGTGTACTAACGATGCACAAACGATACGATCATTTGCGCGGCGAGTGGGGAGGGGGGGGGGGGGCGTACCTTTTTTTGTTATTTTGATTGGTTGTTAGTTGTTACTAAAAAGATTTGGGGAGGGGGGCATCATTTTTGTAACCACAAACGATAAATGGCCAGCACGACCAGTGAAAGGGCCCGAGGGGTTATTATTCCCATGCAGCAGGGGTTTTAAGAAATTTTTCAAAATGCCCATGAAACAATTGTTTCGGCAAAATGCTGGGACCCACATTAGATTTGATTTGATTTGATTGTCGTCTTTATTGATGGCGGGATTAAGGCCTGTTAAGTCTTCTCTTCCATCCAACCAGAAAATGACCAGAAAATGGTTGATTTTTAACATTCTTGCGAAACGGAAAAATAAGGAAATAATGAAAAACATTCATGGCCGAAACGGGATTCGAACCCATTCCCAGTGAGAGCCAAACGTTTCGGTTCTGCACCCTACGCGCAGATGACTTTAAAAATTTAAACCCCACGCCTTGGATAATTCTTGGAGGGGTCTCCTTGGAAGCATGGCCTAGAGACTAGAGCCACATCTGTCTGTCCACACTTATCAGCCAGGGCCTAAAGCCTAATTAGACGTGTTTCCAGTAACAAGCCAGTAACTCGAGCTCACCGCCTTCTGAGAACGAACCTGTGACGTCACACAGCCGACCAATCGTTTCTCATCTGGCACTAATCATAAATCATTCGTGTAATTACTAATTTAAATCCCAAAACACGGAAATCACACGGGGTAACCTGTGTTCCTATTACAGGACAAGACTCGTTTCAATCAGACTTATTTTATATTGACATAGCAATGAATTTCTTAAATTTATCACAGTAGGGGCTATAATCAATCAATCAAACACGCTTTGATATGTGCAACTAGTGGTAGGGCTAGGCCCTACCATGTAGGCCTACCTACTAGCCTATCGTAACCCTAGGTCCAGGAGTAAAAACGATAGCTAGCCTAGTATTTTTTGCGGGATGTAGGGCTAATTAAAATTAATATTATTATTACTAACTAAAAAATAAAATACAAAATCAAGTAGGATATGGCTAGGCCTAGGCTATATAGGGTAGGCCTAGGCTCCCGAATAATGCATTCATGAATATTGATACTAAATTTATATTCAAAATCTGGTGCAAATGCCCTAGGCCTACTTAATTTGTATTTATTTATTTACTAAATATTTCATTTTATTAATGAAACTGAATTAGAATTGAATTTACATGCACGTTTCAACGTTTTTCACCAACGGACCAACGTTTTCGCGACGGTCTGTACCCGGCAACGGTGAACAATGTTATTCCCTTGCAAGTAAAAAAAATATACCTGGAGAGCGAGCCATTATGATTCTGTTACCTGGCGAAACTCGGCCACTGGCATTTCCCATCGCCAACCGTCGTCGAGCCTGCTAAACGTAGGCATGCACTCGAAAACCACGATAATGTGAAATCTGACTTACCTTGATGACGGAATATAGGCCAGCTAGAAATGGAGCGAACGGCACATGACACATACAGCGCGCGCAAAACGACGCTACATTCGCGATCCGAACCGACGCTCGGCAATGGAGACGTTCGATAGTAGGCTAGAACTACCCTTAGCTAGAACTCGACGGAATTCCGTCTAAACGCTTTGATCAGGACTCGTTTCTCGTTCGAAACACCGCACGACGTTGACCGAGGAAGGAATTAACTAATAATCTTGTTGAATTATATAAGAAATTGATTTTCAAGCGATGACGCGTCTTCTCGGTCGCACAAACACACGCACACACACGCACACGCAATTGTAGGATTCTGCGCGCTGTGAAGGAATAGGGATGACGATCAGATGATGAGTGAGAGAGGCAGCCAGCGAGCGACCGATCGGCCGTTACGAGCTAGGCGGGGAGGGGAGGGGTGGGGGTTGAGGGGTTGCTAGGGGAGCAGCGGACCATTCTTCTCGACAACCTCACCTGCCCGCCGAGCCGAGCCTGCTGCTCGCCCGAAGAAAGAAAGAAGGAAGGAGGACGGAACTCGACGGCAGATGTTTCAAGACTTTGAACTTGAAATTGGAACATTTTTTTTGGGTTGTAGAATTTCTGTTTTGTGTGTTGAAAACGATTTGAGGTAGAATTCCACGATAACGTTCGTTGCTCAGTGGATGAGGGTGAGGGATGGAGCTCAACTCAACGACGGTGGTCATCGATGACTCCGGTGATGCTCGATGACGGTGAATAACGATAAGAAAAGTAGATTCATCGATGATAGGTATAGGAACACTAGAATTCAATAATGTGATGAGATAAATACAATAACGGTTCTAAGCAGTAACGATGATTGGTAGATAGATTCATTGATGATGATTAGATATATTGATGATGATCATCGATGATTATCTTGGAATAGCGACAAGGAGTATTAATCTCTTCTTTGTTTAATCTTTATTTTAATTCAATCGTGGGAAACCTGCCCAGTTGCAATGCATGCACGAGCTGTAAAGTTTCTTGTCTGCTGATAGAGGTAGCTCAAGTGCGAGGCTCGGTCGGAACCCACCACCGGCAATCCTGACTGAACACTGAATGAAGGTGAGCGCTAAGCTCTAAGCGCGCGACTCTGATTCGAGGGGTCCCGGGTTCACATCCCGTAGAGACCGCGCGGGAACCCTGTGTCCTGTCTGAAGGGTTTTCCCGTGGTTTTTATAGGGGGTCATTCAATGCACCCTGGACCCAGGAAACTAGTAGGGTATATGTTTATGAGTGTGTGGGGGGGGGGTGATTTTAAACCCGATAACCAGGGTGCAAATTGACGGGGGGGATGGGGGGATTTCCCCCTCTGGTAATTTCATCCCTGGCTCTGTTTTACTGAAAGGTATCCCTGTCGGGGATGGCTAAATCCCCACCTCTGGATTCCCATCTCATCTCGTAACATATCAAGTGACTTTATTTCGTAATGTTAATAAATAATGCATCAAATTACACATATTCCTTTCAAAATAATACCTCAGATCGCTTCTAATGCCACCTCGATGGCATGTAATAGTTCCCCAAAAATTTTCCTCAGATCGCTTCTAATGTCATCTCGAGGGCAATAATACCCCCCAAAAGATTTTCCTCCGGCGGCTGGGGCTTCGCCCAAGACCCCTAGCAGTCCACACAGATACTAGACTTGGCCATCCCCCCCTATGCCAAGTCATCAATCCGCACCCTGCCGATAACTCCAACCAACTCTCAACTAAATTATCTATTTCGTGCGCACAGTGCACAATGAAAGAGGCAACTTTACAATAACTCAGCCGCAGTGATAAATGGCGAACTGGGTGTTTAACATTCGGAAGTGGGGGGGGGGGGGCACAGGAAAAAGTGGGGGAGGGGCCCACCCCCACTTTCCTAGACGCCTGGTGCCCTACGACGTGTTCCCTACTCAGGAGGGATCTGTGAGCTTCCTAGGTACCCTACGACGTGTTCCCTACTATAACGGTAACAAGAAGTAGTCGCTAGTCGTTGATGGTTGAGCTCGAGCTGGGTAATATTCTAGGACCTGAGCCCGAGGCCTGAGATTCACGCGGTCCCTTCTCCCTAGTATCGGGTGCCCTGCCGTGCAAAAAAGAACAGGTATTATATTATCAGGGCATGCAATGGTTGAACCCTTCCTTGCTCCCCTCCCTCCCTCCCTCCCTCCCTCCCGTAGACGTCTGTGATAAACATGCGCTGGGTTCCCATGAGCGAGAGTTGGGGGGGGGGGGGTACGTTCTACTTTCTACTTTATTTTTTACAATATAAATAGCCCCAATGACAATTATATCACTTACATAAAATATAAAACAAGATTTCAATGCTGGAATGAAGTCTTCAATGTACCTCATGGTACCTCTGATCTAGGTCATTGCCTTGCAAGTTGGCTCGACTCTGATTCGGGAGGTTTCGGGTTCAAACCCCGTCGGACTGGCAATCCAGACTGAATGTTTCATCCGAGGTTTTCCTGCAAGGGATTGGACCCCTCGGACATCCCTTCACACTTACCAAGGTTATTGGTTTGAACCCTGTGAAGGAGAAGGGGTGGTGGATACGTAACTAGACTGAATTATTATAGCACACAACGCAACTTGCTCATACTCATCCTACTTTATTAATTCTCCCTAAAAGGGTATTCAACCGCTAAACTCAAAAAATATATTTCATTCAGGCTAGCTAGTTTTGGGTCCACCATTGACCCTCAAAAAAAATTTTCGAGCTAGGTCCCATCGGCAAAAATCTCCCATAAGAAATAACATGCGGACGATCCTTATGCCCCGTGACCTTGGAGGATTTTGATCCAAAAAAGTATTGGCCATTATTGACGTACTCGTCAGCCTTTTCTGTAAATCCTCTATAAATTTTGTTTTGTAATTTGGGCAAGTGGTTCAGTCAAAATATGTAGATTGCCTAGAAGGGGCGTGATTTTGGAATGCATATTTTTGCGTGTTTGAGAGTATATTTTGTGCCCAGTTTCAAGACACGATGTTACAAAGGGCCAATTTAGATTAGTATGATGCTCCAGTATCTATGTGGAACAAAAAAGATGCAGATTAAAGCCGATTTAAAAAAATTCCCAAAACGCCAATTTTCGCTATTTTCTGGATCAAAAAAATTGAAAAATTGATATAAAATCACAGTTACAAGATATAATTTTTGGATGAGCGTAGCGAGCGAAGCGAGTGGAGCGAAGACTTCAATTTCACTGACCCCCCAAAAAATTTAGCTCGGGTTTTTTTTTTTTTTTTTTTTTTTTTTTTTTTTTTTTTTTTTTTTTGTATTTTTGTCTGTTTGTTCGCTCTCTACCGGGCAAACGGCATATGCGATCTTGATGAAAATTTGACAGGACCTTTGAAATCTCTGAACTTAGACTTGCTACGTTTTTGGGTACAATCGAAGAAATATTTCTCATGAATATCGTACTTTTACGATTTTTTTCGATTTTTAGTGCGATATTTTCGTGACATTTGGGCCGATTCTGACCAAACGGGTGGGGCTACAACGTTCATATTTCACATGTAGGGCTACATTAAGGTAATGGTGATGTATTGCTTTTTTAAAGAAAAGTTGAAAAAGTTAGCCAGAATCCATAGAATAAAGGTTTTAATATAAGTTTTTTTATTTTTTTGTGCGATATTTTCGTGCCATTTGGGCCGATTCTGACCAAACGGGTTGGGCTACAACGTTCATATTATACATGGACATTAAGGTTATGGTGATGAAGTATCTTTTGAAATAAAAAGTTGAAAAAGTTAGCCAGAATCCATAGAAAGAAAGCTTTTAATATAAGTTTTTTACGGTAAATAATACCAATTGACAAGAAACAATATAAACTTGACAACGATCACCTACAATGCGTAGGCAGCAAAACAAAGCACTTGCAAAAGTAAAGATATCCCACGCAAATAAAAACCTTCAAAAAGCTCATCCAGCAACGCGGCGGGACTTTAGCGTTTTCCTAGTTTAAACGGTCATTAAGTGTGGTATAATATTTTTTGGGTAAATAGCCCCTTTAATTCCTTGGTCGGGAAACATCCGGCCGGTAGTTGGAAGACCCGGGTTCGATACCCGGCTGATGTGTATTTTTTATTTCTGGATTGAGACTTATTTGTTTTCTACTTCGTTCTTCTCTACCTCGATACTTTGACCATGGTACCAAAGATTATAAATTATAAATCCATGCTTTGACGACTGTCTCGTACGGCGAGCCTGATGCAGACACATAGTCCAGTCAGGTGTGTGGGATTCAGGGCTCAAAGGGAGAGAAGGCGATATGAAAAGAGTGCACAGTGAGCGCGAACTTCGGGCGCCGCTTTGTTGGCTGCAACAAGGGACCCGCATTTTACCGTCTGCGTGTCCGAGCGTCCGTCGTCCACAAGACGTCCAGCCAGTAGCCGATCATACAGGCGCGTAGGAACGGTGTCTTCCCACAGTGCCGCTTCCCGTAAGGCCATCAACCTTTTTTTTCCCCCTATGCCATCATTTCTACCTGTCGATAAAGACCATGTTACAGGAAGCGTTGATGGCCTAAGGGGAATTGATTTATTCCCCTTTGGCCAACACCCTGCATTTCATTATGGAAAATACAAAGAAGGTTTGTTGGCCTTGGGGTAATTGATTTATTCCCGTTAGGCCAACAGCGTATATGCATCGTTTACGGTAAGGAGCGGAGTGCATATACGCTGTTGGCCTAAGGGGAATAAATCAATTACCCCAACGCCAACAACACCCCATTCCTTACCGTAAACGATACATATACGCTGTTGGCCTAAGGGGAATAAATCAATTACCCCAACGCCAACAAACCTTTGTATTTTCGATAAGGAAAAGCAGGGTGTTGGCCTAACGGGAATACTATAAATTCACCTTAGGCCAACAAGTGTAACATGGTCTTTATCGACAGGTAGTATTGATGGCATTGGGGGAAAAAAAAGGTTGATGGCCTTACGGGAAGCGGCACTGTGGGGCGGCTCCGTAGGAACGTTTTGAAAGTTAGGGGGGGGCCGGGGGGCAAATTATTAGCAGAATTTGTGGGTGGCAGATGGTGTAAAAATTTCATTCATGTTTTAACTGCACTCAGACTCTGTAAACGATGTTTTACAGCAACTATCTACGATCTAAAAACTAAAAAAAATGAACGTGAAGTGGCCCATTTTAGAAAATTTTAGCAAATTTTTTTTATGTAATGAGGAATCATACAGGCAAACATATTCGTTTTACCAAGGTGACTGTCGAATCGTATAAATGTCAAAGTGTAGGTGCATATTTACTACGGAAATTATGGGATTTATATTTAGCTCACGTTATTACGTTTAAATTTATTAGAAAAGTAGAATTTGGATGAACTATTTTACGTTTAAATTAATAGTTGCAAATTCTATTTTGCCAAGCTTTTCAAGGATAGGGCCTATAGTTACGGGGGTTGTACGTTTATGAGTGTGTAAGGTTTGCCTGTATTTTTAAGTTTTTTGTGTGCGTGGTACGACTTACGAAAATGATTGAAAATAGCAGTATCTAAATAGGTGCCCGTTAGGGCGCCGCAGCTAGGCCGCGGTGCGCTACACACTCGGGCACCTTAGACAAGCAAGAAGAGTTGGAGCGTTTTCGAGGTGTCACCCAGCCGTCATGAAACTTGCTATGAACTAAACTAGGAAGCTTCGCAAACGCTTTTTCAGGCGCGTTGTTGGATGAGCGTAATTGTTTAAAAACGATGAAAAAAGCGTAAAATTGCGATTTTCATAAGAAATAATTTTTCGATTGCGCTCAAAAACGTGGCAGTTCTTGGTTCAGACTTCAGAGATTTCGAAGGTCTCCAGAAAATTTCATCGCAATTGGAGTATCGGTTTAGCCGGAATCGTGCTAACAGACAGACAAAAATACAGAAAGAAAGAAAAAAAAACATTCCGGATTTTGTTCTACAGTGTAGTGAAATGGAATCTTCGCTTCGCTCATCCAAAAACTCATTATCGAGGCGATACATGACAACACATGCCACATTTTATTGAGCTACGATCATTCCTTCTGGGTGAAAAAAAAGGATTAAAATATGATCAATATCACTATAGCTACTACTGGCTACTGGCTAACTACACTTATTAATTCGTCAGTTTCAACATTGATTAAAGAAGGCTATCGTTTCAATTGCCCAGCGATTCTGACCAAACGGGTGGGGCTACAACAACGTTCATAAAGGTTTTAATATAAGCCTTTTACAGGCATATAATCAACAAGTAGTACCTACAATCCGTACAAAAATCAACTCTTTGGGGCACGAGATATTTAACATCGTATTGTTAATTGGTATTTTTTACCATATACTATACTTTATTAAAATTATTCTTATTCTATTTTGACAAAAATAATTTGCATAAGAACTTGAAAAAGTAATGAGGAGATCCCACGCATTCAAAAAAGCTTGTAAAAATACAGCCAAATCTTACACACTCAAAAGTAATTAGATGTAAAAAAAAAAAGGGCCAAGCTCATGCATAAACTATTACGTTTAAACTAGGGAAACGCCAAAGTCGTTGTTAGACGAGTGAGTGAGCCATGTGTTGAGTACCCGGTAACATTCCTTTTCTTCCCCCTACCTTAGGCCTCCCTAGCCTATCATAGGCTACAGTGGAGCATTATGGCCTAAACTATGACCTAAACTCAAATACCCTATTATTTATACGAATATTATAATCAAACTTAAATGCAAATGTTCCCGCGTACTCAACACATGACTCTCTCACTCGTCTAACAACGACTTTGGCGTTTCCCTAGTCGAGTTGGCTAAAGCGCCCTTATAGCCGAAATGTGGGAGACGTGGGTTCAATGGTCGGGAAAGATTTTGTAATTTCTGAATTGTATTTTTAAAATTATTTAACATGTTTTGAAATGCATATAACGCAGTGTAGTCCATCATCTGTGGCAATACTATGGAAAACATAGCCAGTACGAAATACGTGAAAATATTGCAAGGTTTACTCAATCTACGAGCGGAATTTGGGGGTACCTTGACGTCCTACATTCGATTAACCTTGGACACGGCATTTCACAGCCAGGTAAATAACAAACAAAAAATATTATTTCAAAATGAAACCATTGTCGTTAAAATAATTCCTATGCCTTTCTACGTATTTTTCAGTTTTTTATTTCTTGCAGGTTTAAATCGCAACAGATTGTGCTCATTTTGTTAGCAGTTCTCAGTTACCTGGTCACGGATGTCTGTTTAAAATTTCAGCTAAGTCTATTTGGCCGTTCGGCCGTATGGGACTGGACAGACAGACATTTTAACATCGATCGAGTAGCGTTGTAGACTACGTTCGCTGCGCTCACTCGTCTAACTAGGGAAACGCCAAAGTCGTTGTTAGACGAGTGCGAGAGCCATGTGTTGAGTACCCGGTAACATTCCTTTTCTTCCCCCTACCTTAGGCCTCCCTAGAATATCATAGGCTACAGTGGAGCATTATGGCCTAAACTATGACCAAAACTTAAATACCCTATTATTTATACGAATATTATAATCAAACTTAAATGCAAATGTTCCCGCGTACTCCACACATGACTCTCTCACTCGTCTAACAACGACTTTTTAACATTCCTTTTCTTCCCCCTACCTTAGGCCTCCCTAGCCTATCATAGGCTACAGTGGAGAATTATGGCCTAAACTATGACCTAAACTTAAATACCCTATTATTTATACGAATATTATAATCAAACTTAAATGCAAATGTTCCCGTGTACTCAACACATGACTCTCTCACTCGTCTAACAACGACTTTGGCGTTTCCCTAGTCGAGTTGGCTAAAGCGTCCTTATAGTCGAAATGTGGGAGACGTGGGTTCAATAGTCGGGAAAGATTTGTAATTTCTGGATTGTATTTTTTAAATTATTTAACATGTTTTGAAATGTATATAACGCAGTGTAGTCCATCATCTGTGACAATACTACGGAAAACATAGCAAGTACGAAATACGTGAAAATATTGCAAGGTTTACTCAATCTACGAGCGGAATTTGGGGGTACCTTGACGTCCAACATTCGATTAACCTTGGACACGGCATTTCACAGCCAGGTAAATAACAAACAAAAAATATTTTTCAAAATGAAAACCATTGTCGTTAAAATAATTCTTATACATTTCAACGTATTTTTCAGTTTTTTATTTCTTGCAGGTTTAAATCGCCACAGATTGTGCTCATTTTGTTAGCAGTTCTCAGTTACCTGGTCACGGATGTCTGTTTAAAATTTCAGCTCAGTCTATTTGGCCGTTCGGCCGTATGGGACTGGACAGACAGACATTTAACATACATTTAACATTTAACATACAGAATTAATCACGACCAAGGCCCGATCGAGTAGCGTTGTAGACTACGTTCGCTGCGCTCACTCGTCTAATTAATTGGATGAGCGTAGCGAGCGAAGCGAGTGAAGCGAAGACTTCAATTTCACTGACCCCCCAAAAAAATTAGCTCGGGTGTTTTTTTTTTTTTTTTTGGCTGTTTGTTCGCTTTCTACCGGACAAACGGCATATGCGATCTTGATGAAAATTTGACAGGACCTTCGAAATCTCTGAACTTAGACTTGCCACGTTTTTGGGTACAATCGAAGAAATATTTCTCATGAATATCGTACTTTTACGATTTTTTACGATTTTTTGTGCGATATTTTCGTGCCTTTTGGGCCAATTCTGACCAAACGGGTGGGGCTACAACGTTCGTATTATACATGGACATTAAAGTTATGGTGATGTAGTATACCTTTTGGAAGAAAAAGTTAGCCAGAATCCATAGAAATATAGCTTTTAATATAAGTTTTTACGGTAAATAATACCAATTGACAAGAAACAATAGAAACTTGACAACAATGCGTAGGCAACAAAACAAAGCACTTGCAAAAGTAAAGATATCCCACGCAAACTAAAAACTTTAAAAAGCTCATCCATCAAAGCGGCGGGACTTTAGCGTTTTCCTAGTAGTTGCAATTGCAAATTCTATTTTGCCAAGCTTTTCAAGGAGCTTGGCCCTTTTTTAGATCTCATTTCTTTTGAGTGTGTAAGGTTTGGCTGTATTTTACAAGAGTACTACTTGAGACATCATAATGATAATTTGTAATTTTTCGTAGGAAGCCTGTCCAGGGTGCAATTCATGCTGCTGTTTAAGAGGACTTACTCCCTTGCATTCGCATTAACGACTGAGGAAAACCTCGGAACAAAACCCAGTCAGGATTGTCGGTCTCAGCGGGATTTGAACCCGGGACCTCCCGAATCATAGTCGCCTGTCTTGAGACATCATGTATAAAAGTCCCAGTGGCCCGATACCTTATTTGGTAAAAAAAAAAAATTAAAGCATGGCCTGGCCACCCGGGCACAATTTCCCAACAATTTCTATTTTCCACCTCCTCTTTTCACATTTTATCCCTAGTGCATGAAACTCCAGAAGTTGATTCCTGGGACTGCTCGCGGGTGCCAGAGTTCAACTCCACTTGGTGGTGGAGGTGCCGAAAATATATGTAGGCTATCTACTTTATTTTATTTATTGGATGAGCGAAGCGAACACTTCAATTTCACTGACCCCTCAAAAAATTTGGCTCAATTTTTTTTTTTTTTGTATCTTTGTCTGTTTGTTCGCTCTCTACCGGGCGAATGGCATATGCGATCTGGATGAAAATTGGAGGGGACCTTCGAAATCTCTAAACTTAGACTTGCCACGTTTTTGGATACAATCGAAGAAAAATTTCTCATGAATATCGTACTTTTACGATCTTTTTCGATTTTTAGCGCGATATTTTCGTGACCAAACGGGTGGGGCTACAACGTTCATATTATTTTACATGAATATTAAGGTTATGGTGATGTAGTACCTTTTGAAAGAAAAGGTTGAACATGTTAGCCACAATCCATAGAAAAAAGGTTTTAATATGAGGTTTTTTTTTTAGGTTTATTGTGTGAGCAAAGCGAAGACTTCAATTTCACTGACCCCTCAAAAAATTTAGCTCCAATGTTTTTTTTTCTGTCTGTTTGTTCGCTCTCTACCGGGCAAACGGCATATTATGCGATCTTTATGAAAATTTAAGGGGACCTTCGAAATCTCTTAACTTAGACTTGCCACGTTTTTGGGTACAATCGAAGAAATATTTCTTATGAATATCGTACTTTTACGATTTTTTTCAATTTTAAGTGCGATATTTTAGTGACATTTGGGCCGATTCTGACCAAACGGGTGGGGCTATAACGTTCATATTTTACATGGGCATTAAGGTTATGGTGATGTATTGCTTTTTGGAAAGAAAAAGTTTTAAAAAATTAGCCAGGATCCATAAAATAAAGGTTTTAATGTTTTTTTAGGTTTATAATAACAAGTAACAAGTAACAATAGAAACTATGACAACAATCACCTACAATGCATTCACAAAGCACTTGCAAAGGAAAAGTGGTCCTACGCAAACAAAAAACTTACAAAAATGCTCATCCATCAACGCGGCGGGACTTAAGCGTTTTCCTAGTTATATTTTTAAATTAAACAAGGTGTTGTTTGAAATACCACCATATTTTGTAATGTTGAAAATAAAAAAATAATATTCCGGGGCTACACTAGCTGGGGACGTCTCCCAGATCCCCCATTATACCAGGATACATACGATTCCGAAAACAATAATTGTTTCATGGGCATTGATCGTTTGTGGTTACAAAAATGTTCGCCCCCCCCCCCCCCCCCCGGGGGGGGGGGGGGGGGGCCGGAAAGAAAAGGAGGTCTAGTTACGCCACTGTGAAGGTCTATGCCAAGGTCATGTTCGCTTGTCGTGACACGAGACACACGTATAGGCTCTACAGACGAACAGACAGAAAATAGAAAGAGCGTCTATTGGGATTTGTTTTTCTTTGATATCTCTTATCTTATGTTACGGCTAGGAAAAGGATGTTCAGGACCTTTCAAAGTGAGAAAAAGGCAGGCAAATAGTACCTTTAAAACAACAAAAAAACGACCTAAAAAAACAAAAAAAAAAAAGGACCTATTGAATTTAATCGAATTCTATTGTTTTCATTACTTTCAGTAATTTTTATTTCTGTTACTCCAATATATTTTCATTGAGAGGGGGGGGGGGGGGATAGTTTTGTCGATATATCAAACAAGATGAAAAATGAAAAACATAATTTCACATAAGCTCGACACTGCACTCGCACTCGCACGTTTTGCATCCGTTTTAGCAAATTATATAAAAATATAGGACAAACCCAAAAAGGACCTTTACTCATGAAATGATGTAAATAGGCATTAAAATGCATATTTTTGGCATCCCTAACACTTGAAACATACTTAAAACTATTTCCCAGGCATGTATTTAATTTACCAATAGAAAAAAGGAGATGTCCTGAACATCCTTTCCCTAGTTTTAGAGGGGTGACGACTGTCGAGGATCGCCAAAGTGTGCTTCGAATCTCGATAGAAACGATCCTAAAGTATTATCACTCTTAGCCGCCTGCCGCTTGCGAAGAATTATATTTAAAAAAAAAACAAGTTCTGGTGATGAAAATAAAAATTCATCTTGATTTTATACAAATCGGAATGCGTGTTTCGTGGAACTTATCCTTATTTTTAAATATGAACGGGAACTTAACTTTATGAAGTTCTAGGGAGCTACTCGGAATGCGTGTTTCGTGGAACTTGTCTTTATTTTCAAATATGAACGGGAACTTAACTTTATGAAGTTCTAGGGAGCTACTCGGAATGCGTGGTTCGTGAAACTTGACCTTATTTTTAAATATGAACGGGAACTTAGACTTTATGAAGTTCTAGGGAGCTACTCGGAATGCGTGTTTCGTGGAACATGTCCTTATTTTTAAATATGAACGGCAACTTAACTTTATGAAGTTCTAGGGAGCTACTCGGAATGCGTGTTTCGTGGAACTTGTCCTTATTTTTAAATATGAACGGGAACTTAACTTTATGAAGTTCTAGGGAGCTACTCGGAATGCGTGTTTCGTGGAACTTGTCCTTATTTTTTAAAAATGAACGGGAACGTAACTTTATGAAGTTCTAGGAGCTACTCGGAATGCGTGTTTCGTGGAACTTGTCCTTATTTTTAAATATGAACGGGAAACTTAACTTTATGAAGTTCTAGGGAGCTACTCGGAATGCAGTGTTTCGTGGAACTTGTCCTTATTTTTAAAAATGAACGGGAACTTAACTTTATGAAGTTCTAGGGAGCTACTCGGAATGCGTGTTTCGTGGAACTTGTCCTTATTTTTTAAATATGAACGGGAACTTACCTTTATGAAGTTCTAGGGAGCTACTCGGAATGCGTGTTTCGTGGAACTTGTCCTTATTTTTAAATATGAACGGGAACTTAACTTTATGAAGTTCTAGGGAGCTACTCGGAATGCGTGTTTCGTGGAACTTGTCCTTATTTCTAAATATGAACGGGAACTTAACTTTATGAAGTTCTAGGGAGCTACTCGGAATGCGTGTTTCGTGGAACTTGTCCTTATTTTTTAAATATGAACGGGAACTTAACTTTATGAAGTTCTAGGGAGCTACTCGGAATGCGTGTTTCGTGGAACTTGTCCTTATTTTTAAAAATGAACGGGAACTTAACTTTATGAAGTTCTAGGGAGCTACTCGGAATGCGTGTTTCGTGGAACTTGTCCTTATTTTTAAATATGAACGGGAACTTAACTTTATCAAGTTCTAGGGAGCTACTCGGAATGCGTGTTTCGTGGAACTTGTCCTTATTTTTATATATGAACGGGAACTTAACTTTATGAAGTTCTAGGGAGCTACTCGGAATGCGTGTTTCGTGGAACTTGTCCTTATTTTTATATATGAACGGGAACTTAACTTTATGAAGTTCTAGGGAGCTACTCGGAATGCGTGTTTCGTGGAACTTGTCCTTATTTTTAAATATGAACGGGAACTTAACTTTATGAAGTTCTAGGGAGCTACTCGGAATGCGTGTTTCGTGGAACTTGTCCTTATTTTTATATATGAACGGGAACGTAACTTTATGAAGTTCTAGGGAGCTACTCGGAATGCGTGTTTCGTGGCACTTGTCCTTATTTTTAAATATGAACGGGAACTTAACTTTATGAAGTTCTAGGGAGCTACTCGGAATGCGTGTTTCGTGGAACTTGTCCTTATTTTTAAATATGAACGGGAACTTAACTTTATGAAGTTCTAGGGAGCTACTCGGAATGCGTGTTTCGTGGAACTTGTCCTTATTTTTAAATATGAACGGGAACTTAACTTTATGAAGTTCTAGGGAGCTACTCGGAATGCGTGTTTCGTGGAACTTGTCCTTATTTTTAAATATGAACGGGAACTTAACTTTATGAAGTTCTAGGGAGCTACGCGGAATGCGTGTTTCGTGGAACTTGTCCTTATTTTTAAATATGAACGGGAACTTAACTTTATGAAGTTCTAGGGAGCTACTCGGAATGCGTGTTTCGTGGAACTTGTCCTTATTTTTAAATATGAACGGGAACTTAACTTTATGAAGTTCTAGGGAGCTACTCGGAATGCGTGTTTCGTGAACTTGTCCTTATTTTTAAATATGAACGGGAACTTAACTTTATGAAGTTCTAGGGAGCTACTCGGAATGCGTGTTTCGTGGAACTTGTCCTTATTTTTAAATATGAACGGGAACTTAACTTTATGAAGTTCTAGGGAGCTACTCGGAATGCGTGTTTCGTGGAACTTGTCCTTATTTTTAAATATGAACGGGAACTTAACTTTATGAAGTTCTAGGGAGCTACTCGGAATGCGTGTTTCGTGGAACTTGTCCTTATTTTTAAATATGAACGGGAACTTAACTTTATGAAGTTCTAGGGAGCTACTCGGAATGCGTGTTTCGTGGAACTTGTCCTTATTTTTAAATATGAACGGGAACTTAACTTTATGAAGTTCTAGGGAGCTACTCGGAATGCGTGTTTCGTGGAACTTGTCCTTTTTTTTAAATATGAACGGGAACTTAACTTTATGAAGTTCTAGGGAGCTACTCGGAATGCGTGTTTCGTGGAACTTGTCCTTATTTTTAATATGACGGGAACTTAACTTTATGAAGTTCTAGGAGCTACTCGAATGCTGTTTCGTGGAACTTGTCCTTATTTTTAATATGAACGGGAACTTAACTTTATGAAGTTCTAGGGAGCTACTCGGAATGCGTGTTTCGTGGCACTTGTCCTTATTTTTAAATATGAACGGGAACTTACCTTTATGAAGTTCTAGGGAGCTACTCGGAATGCGTGTTTCGTGGAACTTGTCCTTATTTTTAAATATGAACGGGAACTTAACTTTATGAAGTTCTAGGGGGCTACTCGGAATGCGTGTTTCGTGGAACTTGTCCTTATTTTTAAATATGAACGGGAACTTAACTTTATGAAGTTCTAGGGAGCTACTCGGAATGCGTGTTTCGTGGAACTTGTCCTTATTTTTAAATATGAACGGGAACTTAACTTTATGAAGTTCTAGGGAGCTACTCGGAATGCGTGTTTCGTGGAACTTGTCCTTTTTTTAAAATATGAACGGGAACTTAACTTATGAAGTTCTAGGGAGCTACTCGGAATGCGTGTTTTCGTGGAACTTGTCCTTATTTTTAAATATGAACGGGAACTTAACTTTATGAAGTTCTAGGGAGCTACTCGGAATGCGTGTTTCGTGGAACTTGTCCTTATTTTTAAATATGAACGGGAACTTAACTTTATGAAGTTCTAGGGAGCTACTCGGAATGCGTGTTTCGTGGAACTTGTCCTTATTTTTTAAATATGAACGGGAACTTAACTTTATGAAGTTCTAGGGAGCTACTCGGATGCGTGCTTCGTGGAACTTGTCCTTATTTTTAAATATGAACGGGAACTTAACTTTATGAAGTTCTAGGGAGCTACTCGGAATGCGTGTTTCGTGGAACTTGTCCTTATTTTTAAATATGAACGGGAACTTAACTTTATGAAGTTCTAGGGAGCTACTCGGAATGCGTGTTTCGTGGAACTTGTCCTTATTTTTAAATATGAACGGGAACATAACTTTATGAAGTTCTAGGAGCTACTCGGAATGCGTGTTTTTGTGGAACTTGTCCTTATTTTTAAATATGAACGGGAACTTAACTTTATGAAGTTCTAGGGAGCTACTCGAATGCGTTTTTTCGTGGAACTTGTCCTTATTTTTAAATATGAACGGAACTTAACTTTATGAAGTTCTAGGAGCTACTCGGATGCGTGTTTCGTGGAACTTGACCTTATTTTTATATATGAACGGGAACTTAACTTTATGAAGTTCTAGGGAGCTACTCGGAATGCGTGTTTCGTGGAACTTGTCCTTATTTTTAAATATGAACGGGAACTTAACTTTATGAAGTTCTAGGGAGCTACTCGGAATGCGTGTTTCGTGGAACTTGTCCTTATTTTTAAATATGAACGGGAACTTAACTTTATGAAGTTCTAGGGAGCTACTCGGAATGCGTGTTTCGTGGAACTTGTCCTTATTTTTAAATATGAACGGGAACTTAACTTTATGAAGTTCTAGGGAGCTACTCGGAATGCGTGTTTCGTGTACTTGTCCTTATTTTTAAATATGAACGGGAACTTAACTTTATGAAGTTTCTAGGGAGCTACTCGGAATGCGTGTTTCGTGGAACTTGTCCTTATTTTTAAATATGAACGGGAACTTAACTTTATGAAGTTCTAGGGAGCTACTAGAAATGCGTATTTCGTGGAACTTGTCCTTATTTTTAAATATGAATGGGAACTTAACTTTATGAAGTTCTAGGGAGCTACTCGGAATGCGTGTTCGAGGAACTTGTCCTTATTTTTAAATATGAACGGGAACTTAACTTTATGAAGTTCTAGGGAGCTACTCGGAATGCGTGTTTCGTGGAACTTGTCCTTATTTTTAAATATGAACGGGAACTTAACTTTATGAAGTTCTGGGGAGCTACTCGGAATGCGTGTTTCGTGGAACTTGTACATATTTTTAAATATGAACGGGAACTTAACTTTATGAAGTTCTAGGGAGCTACTCGGAATGCGTGTTTCGTGGAACTTGACCTTATTTTTAAATATGAACGGGAACTTAACTTTATAAAGTTCTAGGGAGCTACTCGGAATGCGTGTTTCGTGGAACTTGTCCTTATTTTTAAATATGAACGGGAACTTAACTTTATGAAGTTCTAGGGAGCTACTCGGAATGCGGTTGTTTCGTGGAACTTGTCCTTATTTTTAAATATGAACGGGAACTTAACTATATGAACTTCTACGGAGCTACTCGGAATGCGTGCCTCGCGGAACTTGCCCCTATTCTTAAATATGAACGGGAACTTAACTTTATGAAGTTCTAGGGAGTGTATCGGGAAGCGGTGAGCCGATATGGACTAAAAAATGTGTGGACCACGGATGGTACCATCCTCATCAAGGACGGTACGAAGAAGATTAGAGTTAATAATACTGACGAGTTAAACTCCACCTAGGCCGACACACAACAACAACCAGGTTAAGGGTGACTTGACCATCATAAACAAACGGTGAAAAGTTCCTTTTTGAACAGTTGGCCAAAATCATTGTTTTAGTTTATAAGTGAAGCCTAGGCTTGACAAAGTTCTAGGCCTAGTATAGTATTACCTCGCGCGAAGAAAAAGTTAGTTAGATATAGGCACGTACTTGAACAAGAGAGTATGATGCAACATGTAACTATGTCAACACTCAAATCAATGGTAGATTTCAGGGACCAACACAAAAACAACCTTAAAATACTGTACTTAAATGCCAGAAGTATTCGTGGCTCTAAACTAGATGTTCTAAACACATTGATTCTTGTGCAAATGCCCAGTTTGAGGTCATTATAATAACCGAGGTCTGGATATCTAATGATGAAACTTCCTACTTTAATCTCCCACACTACACTACAATAGCGAGTTTGCATGTCGACCAACCAGGAAGGGGGAGGTGTAGGGATCTTTATTAGAGATAACATTAACTACAATGTTGTGAACAGATATAGCGATGATGACAACAGCTACATTCAAGCTGAACTAATAAACCTAGCCTGGATAACGAAGTACACTATAGGTGCAGTTTACCGATCCAATAACCCTAAAACCACAACTACAGAAGACTTCCTAAATCTCACTGACACGATCTTGGATAATTACAAAACGTCAGGCATTCTTGCTGGAGATATAAACATAGACATAAAACCAACTTCAGATAAAACCAACACAACACTTAAACAGTATCAAAACATACTGAATAACAATGGATTCTATGTAGCTAACACTAAATATCCCACTAGAGTGACAACTAAATCTTCTCATCTTATCGACCATATCATATGTAATACATCAGTGAATCCACTGATTATCTCAAATATATCGAACAGCTTCTCAGATCATGATATGTTGGCAGTTGAAGTGCTGAAAAGAAACACCCACATAAAAGACAAAAGAAAGTTAACCATACCAATAATAGATTATGCTCTGCTCGAAGATTGCTTAACAAATTCTCCAATAAAAATTGATAACAATATGACTGCAGATGACATGTATGAAGAATTTCAGGGTAAATTAAATCAGCACATACAAAACAGTACACATGTTAAAACTAAAAAACCTATTGACACCTCAACGTGTCCATGGATGGATGCTTACTTGATTTCACTTATCAGTAGAAGGAAAAAAATGTATAGAGAAGTGAAGAAACATAACTTTGCTGAACCTTTGCACAATGAATTTAAAAAATTTAGAAATCAGGTGACCAAAGAAATAAGGTTTAAAAAAGCAAACTACTTCAACACTAAACTTAATAGCAATCTAAAAGATCCCCAAAAAATGTGGAAGGTTTTGAATGAAATAATGTATAACAAAAATAAAGGAGGCTCTGTCACTCCTACAATTATTGAAAAGAATGATATAAAAATTACTGACCCTTTCTCTATTGCTAACGAATTCAACAGCTATTTTATAAATGTTGGGAATGACTTAGCCAAACAAATTCCTACATCTCCTAATGATACCGTAACTTACACTCACTTACCAGACAACAGCCATCAATCTTTTTTCCTTATTCCAACAGACAAAATCGAAGTGTCTCGCACAATCCAAGGACTAAAAAACAGTAGAGCAACGGGTAAAGATGGCATTCCCACAAGTATTCTTAAACGCTATCACAAACAGCTATCCGAACCATTGAGCACTATAATAAATAAATCAATGACCTCAGGTAAAATGCCAACAAACCTCAAAGTTGCTAAGGTTATTCCAATATTAAAGGGGGGAAGTCAACAGAGATAGGCAATCACCGGCCCATCTCAATCCTTCCAGTAATTTCTAAAATCATTGAAAGGATAGTGAAAGTGAGGCTAGATAAATACTTGCACAAGATAAAATTTCTGTATAATGGTCAATACGGCTTTCGCAACCATTCTGGTACGGAACCCGCAATTGTTGATCTTATCTCTAAAATACAGGAAAAACTTGATAAGGGTGAATATGTAAGTGGCATTTTTGTAGACTTACAAAAAGCATTTGATACAGTCAATCATGAGATTCTCTGCAGCAAGCTTGAGAGGATAGGGGTAAGAGGTGTAGCCTTAGAATGGTTTACAAACTACCTCCAAGACAGGAAACAGTTTGTTACTATTGATGGAGTGAATGGAACAGAAGAAAGCATTAGTTGTGGTGTTCCGCAGGGTTCAATTCTTGGACCTCTTCTTTTTCTTGTGTATATTAACGACCTTTTTCAATCGGGCATATTAGGCCATCTTCAATCTTTTGCAGACGACACCAGCCTGTTCTACTTTGCAACATCTCTTCAATCTTTGGCTATCGTAATGCAACACGATTTAAACATACTAAGTGAATGGCTTAGGTTAAATAAGCTCTCCCTCAACATTTTAAAAACCAACTATATGGTGTTTAAATCTCGGAATGAGAATGGAGACAATAATAATTTACAACTAACAGTTAATAACACACCACTTACTCAAGTATCCATGGTTAAGTACCTTGGGTTAATGCTGGATGACCAACTGTCATGGGAAAAAACACATAGCTCATGTGGAAAAAAAAATTTTACCTATCACAGGCATTATGAAAAGAATTCTATAATAATAAACGTATCTACTCTTAAGAGTCTCTATTACTCATACATACACAGCCACCTGATTTATCTTAACACCATATGGGGAACAGCATCCAAATCAAAACTAAACACTCTAATTGTCACTCAGAATAGAGCAATCCGTAATGTTTTCAACTATCCAAGAGACATGCATCGCACAGACATGTATAGGAACAATCAAATCCTACCACTTAGACTCGTAAACAAACATCAAACCCTCTCATTTGTGCATAGCATGGTAAACAAATATTCTCTATGTAATTTAGACTACAATCTAAATAGTAACAAACATGCTTACAATACTCGCAACAAAAATAACCTTTACATTGAACACGTCAACACTTGTAAGTTTGGCAGCGTAAATATAAAACATAGAGGTTTCATCCAATATAACAAGCTTCCTACAAAAGTTAAAACGCTAAGGAACCGAGCATTCAGGAAACAAGTTAGGGAAAGTCTATTGTGTAATGAACTTGAAGACTGTTTTGAGTGAGTGTTTTCAAGTTTGGCTACCTTTAGGGTACCACCATAATCTACAGTAGGCCATTACCGTAGTTTGTTGTCTTGTGAGTGACTTCCATCCTAATGTTAAAAAGTCTTGTCTATCTAGCTTGTAGTATCAAATATTTATGTGAAATACTTTATCTTAACGTTAAAAGCTTCTTGTCTATCTGTCATGTACAATTTAAATAATCATCTTACTATATTATTTATCTTTTTATGTTCTTGTTTTTGCTTTTCTAGTGGGTTTATATAATATATTAGTGTAGGCCTAGATCATACTAGGCCTACTAGTAGGGTATTCTCTACTATACTGTAACAGGAGCAGCTGTACTCTTAATATAAAATACATTAGTATTTAAGTAGTTTGTAAAATTGCCACTGTAAAGAGCGAAAGCTCATTTTGGTCAATAAACACATTACATATTTTTAAATATGAACTGGAATTTAACTTTATGAAGTTCTAGGGAGCTACTCGGAATGCGTGTTTCGTGGAACTTGTCCTTATTTTTAAATATGAACGGGAACTTAACTTTATGAAGTTCTAGGGAGCTACTCGGAATGCGTGTTTCGTGGAACTTGTCCTTATTTTTAAATATAAAACGGGAACTTAACTTATGAAGTTCTAGGGAGCTACTCGGAATGCGTGTTCGTGGAAACTTGTCGTTATTTTTAAATATGAACGGGAACTTAACTTTATGAAGTTCTAGGGAGCTACTCGGAATGCGTGTTTCGTGGAACTTGTCCTTTTTTTTAAATATGAACGGGAACTTAACTTTATGAAGTTCTAGGGAGCTACTTGTCCAGGTCTGGAATGGAGAGATTGACACTGGGATAGATGGGTTATTTATAAATGATTTGTTGTGAGATTGTGTGGCTCGTTGGTCTTGTTGTTAGCGTATCTGCTTCCAATGCAGAAGGTCCAGGGTTCGATTCCCCCTTAAGTCAGAAGTTTTTTAACTTCTAATTTGGACTTACGTCTATCAGATCTTGTCTTAGGAGTTTGTAAACGGTGACTTTGGAGCCGTCCTAGCAACGAAGCACATAATAAATTCAAAGTTTTTCTGAATCGGCCTTGTTGATTCTGGCGTTGATGCGCTGGTGTTCTTACTGTTCATACCACTGATTGCTATATTTATTTTTTCTATTAAAAATATCGATCTTTGGTTGGTTATTGCTCACTCGTCGATTGCGTCGGGGCCTGCAGGGTTGGCTTGGTCGCTTTGATTTAAAGTCCCCCACTGAAAATCAGTTATATAACTGAGTGGGTAGACTCTAAATAAAATTTATTTTATTTATTTATTTATTATAGATCTTCTTTTGGGTAGTTGAACAAAAGATAATTTTTTTTTTTTTATTTTTTATTATTTATCGGGTTGTTTCGTAGCGGCGGTAGTGATATTTTTCTGTCGACGTTTCGAAGACCATGTTGTCTTCATCTTCAGGACTTGGAATATGATGGCTATCAATATATCTAATAATCAATCAATAATATCTATGAAATATCATATTTCAAGTCCTGAAGAAGAAGACAACATGGTCTTCGAAACGTCGACAGAAAAATATCACTACCGCCGCTACGAAACAACCTGATAAATAAAAAAATGTCATCAACGGGTAGCGAGACATTTGAAAGTTTTAAAAAGATAAATAATCTTTGGTTAAATTACATTTTCAGCGCGTAGGCCAACTAGTTTATGAATTTCTATGACCCGTAAAAAAATTGCCAATTTTTTTAAAATTTTTGAGCTAGGTCCCATCGACAAAAAACTGTTATAAAAAATAACATGGGGACGATCTTTTTGCCCCATGACTGTGGAGGATTTTGAGCTAAAAATATTGGCTTTCTGTAAATCCGTTTTGTTTTGTTTTAATAATTTGGGAAATGGTTCCTCTAATTATGCTTCCAAGATGGGGTGGATTTTGGAATGCATATTTTCGTGTTTGTCTGTTTGAGTGTATATTTGTGCACAGTTTCAAGACTCCGTTATAAAGGTCAATTTTAGATTGGTATCGTACGATTGGTATCTCTAGTATCTATGAAGAAGTCGATTTAAGAAATTTCCCCAAACGCCAATTTTCGCAAATTTCAGGATAACAATCTTTTTTAAAAATCGTGTAAAGTGAAGTCACAGTTAAAAGATGTTTTACATTATGACATGTGCTTCACAATGACATTGTAAAATGCACGAATAAACTGAAATGAAAAATGTAAATATAATGTTTTAAAACTCTCATGTAGTATTATGCTCTACATAATTTTTGGGGTTCACAATCTGCCTTGTTGTTTTCTTTCCACCTCTCATTTTTTTAATCCCCGAACATATTTGACAAACGAAGACGGACAATTCTATTGATCGCAGCAGCTGAGCTTCTAAATGAAGCACTCTTGCTTTCCTCTCTGGCTTGTGGGTCTCGAGGACGTTGCTAGGGGGCGCCTAAGCAGGGGAGGTGGGCTACAGAGACAAAGGGGCCATGCATGCGTCACACGACTTGCTGACAAAAGAAACGAGAAGAGGGGGTGGGGGGATGGACCCTCAGGGTGTAAATCAGAACAAGGAACAAGCTATGTATTACTTCCGGTAACCGAAACCTTTCTTTGTTCAGCTCGACGACTGCGATTAAAACCTTGCGAATTTCAAAGATAAAAAATCGATATCTTGTATATTCTCAATGTTTACAAAAAGGGGATAAAATAATCTTATTCGACCTTGGACTTATTTACAGCTAGTCAGTATAATAAGACTGTGCTCCACAAGTTGTGGTTGGGATCAATTATCAAAATAAATTAATTGTTAAATAATAACGATATCGAAATTTGTATCTTTCGTTTATTTATGAATGGCGGGAATATTCGTATGGAAGATTTTGTATTTTATCGCTAGGTGGCAGCATGATATATTTCCATTGATGCCAACATAATTTAAGCGGCACATATGTTGGCAGCATTTATCTATATTTGTTGCTGTTCGTTGGATTTCGTGTTGTCGTAAAATTCATTTTGTGCAGAATGGCTGATGCTTCAAATGGTAAGTAAAAGTGATGTTGTTTTTTCAATATTTTGATTGGTAATGAGGGCATTTTGGTTAAAGTTTGTTATTTTAACGTGTTTCGTTCCCAACATCGTATTTTCCCCTTGGAAAGGCTTAATTTCATATTTACGAATATGATATGTCATGGGCTTGGTGCTTGCCCTAGGCTTAGCCCTATGCTTTGTCTTGTGATTAATGTGTTGGTAAACATATTTCACATGCTCTGATTGCAGATTCTCCTAACGATCAGCCTTCAGAAAATTCAAGTGATGTCAAGGTAAATATAAATCTGCACTATATTTTGTCCTATAAGCCCTCTAGGCCTACGCTAGGCCTAAGTCTGCCTAGGGCCCTAGGCCTCAAGACATTGGGTGGCCTAGGGGCCTACCTATGCTTGGAGTCTATTATGCTAATAAATTACTCTTTAAGAGTTTTAAAAACTTTTTTCTGTTCCCAGAGCCCTATTGTAATGAAAATTGATGCACCAGAGGCAGACAAAAATGTCGAAGAAGAAAATAAACCTGATTCCTTTTCCTCAAGTAGTAGCCCTACCAATAATTTTAAACCTGCTTTCGGGAACAGTTTTGGCTCCACATTCTCTAATTCTGTAAGTAGCCACCGTCCCTATGGTCTCGGTGTTCCTAGTTCTATGTCATTTTCTGGTATCCGTTCCAGTTCCTCTCCATTTGGAAACATGAGTTCTTTTGGATTTAGCAAACCATGTTCCACAACCTCAAACTCCTTTTCAAGTTCTCCGAAACCCCTTCTCTTACGTCCTTCTCAGTTAGCCGTCGGTAACGTTGAATCTACAAGTAGCGCCGAAACGTCGTCAGAGGAGCGAACGGTAACGACTAGTGAAACGAACGAAGCCGACACTAGTAACACTTCAGCAAATAGTACAAGTAAATTGAAAAAAGACACCAATCAAGAGAAAAATGAACCTTCTTCATCGCAGAACAATGTCACAAATTCCCAGGGTGGTTCACCTAAATTTGTTCCTCTTGGTGCAACACCTCAACAAAAAGATGACAAGTAAGATCCTGGTGTACAGTGTACACCGACAATGACTACGTTTACCAGGCGGGCTGGGGTCGGACTACTCGGTGCGAGCTTATTTTGCTTGATAAACACTGTGATGCGCACCCGTCTTGGCTCGGTTACAAAGCCGAGCCAGCTCGGTTGATACGATCTGAAATTCAACTGCTCAACACAATTAAGCTCAAATATACGAACTCGCGGCCATTTTCTTTGTAATCGTCCAATCACAGCCACTGCTTCCTACAACATCAGCAATAACTCACAAACAGCTGTGCATTGATACATTTAGCAAGCAGTGACATTTCAAAACATTTTAGCTCGGACACTAAGCTAGTCCGGCCCGTAAGCTCTTGATAAATATTTAGCGAACTGAGATTGGAAATCCAGCACGCACCGGGTAGTCCAAGCGCAGCTCGCCTGATAAACGTAGTGAGTCACTTATACCTAGCCTAGTTTAACCGTTACGTACGGTACCGGTAGTCGTAGAATTTTGTGGGGAAAAGTACGGCCTAGGCCTGTCGCCTGTAAAGAGTCTTCACAAGACATTCATGTATTCTACACAGTACACACTCATAAGTACGGTACCTACTCACTCACATTAATTTGTGCAACGCTACATGGAGAAAATTTGAAATTACATACCATAGGCCTAGGCCCTATGCAAATTCTAAAATGCACAAAGCACTGACATTTTTATAGGCAGTAGGCAGTACCGGTACTGAACAACATACAGAAACCAGAATAATTGATTTACCTAATAAACACTCTACATCTTGCTTAAGAGGGTATGCTGAGGCTAGAACGGAGGCGAGTTTAGGCGCTCAGCTTTCGGTCTTTTTCGGGTAAACGGTTTATAATATCATTATCAAATTTCACACTAACTTTTATAAAGAATAAATCTATGTTAGGTCCATTAATATTATGCATATTCCTAAATTAATTCATTGATTTTGAATTAAAATTTAGTGAAATCACCAAAATTTACTCAATTTTGGTCAACTTTGGGAATTTATTCCAAGTAAACAGATTTTTTTAACTCAAATTTGCATAATGGATAACAACGTATAAATCCATGTGAACGGGCAGGTCAATTTGGTTTTATCATAAGACTAGGAAAACGCTAAAGTCCCGCCGCGTTGATGGATGAGCTTTTTATAGGTTTTAGTTTGCGTGGGATATCTTTACTTTTGCAAGTGCTTTGTTTTGCTGCCTACGCATTGTAGGTGAATGTTGTCAAGTTTCTTTTGTTTCTTTTTAATTGGTATTATTTACCGTAAAAAACTTGTATTAAAAGCTTTATTTCTATGGATTCTGGCTAAATTTTTCCACTTTTTCTTTCAAAAGGTACTACATAACCATAACCTTAATGTCCATGTATAATATGAACGTTGTAGCCCCACCCGTTTGGTCAGAATTGGCCCAAATGGCACGAAAATATCGCACAAAAAGTAAAAAAACGTATATTAAAAGCTTATTTCTCTCGATTCTGGCTAACTTTTTCAACTTTTTCTTTCAGAAAGCAATACATCACCATTACCTTAATGTCCATGTGAAATATGAACGTTGTAGCCCCACCCGTTTGGTCAGAATAGGCCCAAATGGCACGAAAATATCGCACTAAAAATCGAAAAAAATCGTAAAAGTACGATATTCATGAGAAATATTTCTTCGATTGTACCCAAAAACGTGGCAAGTCTAAGTTCAGAGAAAACGAAGGTCGTGTCAAATTTTCATCAAGATCGCATATCGATGGTGAAGAACCAATACCTCCTATCTGCCATTTTCTGCCAAAATGAGATGTTGGTGTCTATGGATACAGAAAATTATTTCGAATTTTTTGGTGCTAATAGCTCCTATCTAACAATGCTTAAACATCTCCAAAAGAGACATATAGTACTACCTTACATCAATATCTCCTATCTGCCACCGCCAACTAGTTACTTTTTTTAAATCAGTTTTAATGCTCTCCTGAACAATTTGCTTTTTGGCAGATAGAAGGTATTGGTTCTTCACCATCGATATGCCGTTTGCCCGGTAGAGAGCGAACAAACAGACAGAAAAACAAAAAAACAAAAAAAAAAAAAAAAAAAAAAAAAAAAAAAAACAACGGAGCTAAATTTTTTTGGGGGGTCGGTGAAATTGAAGTCTTCGCTTCGCTCATCCAATAAACGGTTTGGTAGGAATTTCCAGAATTGAAATCCATGTTCTGGATTTCCCATTTTTCACGTTTTGGACTTATGTCTCGCAATGGATCTTTAAGGCTTATTTTGTGCAACCAATTATGGTTATCAATATAAAAGTACTTTATTAACATCCATTTAAAATTTGGTAATGATATTACCAACCGTTCAGCAGAAATTATCAACACCTGTTTGCGCGCATTTGAGTTGGGCCAAGCTCAGCGTACCCTCTTAAGCATAAAGCCGATGCACTGGAAGCTCCCGTTGCATGCTCCAGAGGCTAGAGTGGCACATTATGACACATGGTTGATGCGCCTTTAATGCAAATAATCTAAAACATAAGCTAAGCCTCTAATAAATACTAACTAGCTAGGGTCTATTGGCTTAAATTACAGTTGGGCATCAATTATCATGGTAGGCTTAGCAAATGAACTGATTCACTGTGTCATAGGTAGGCCTACATTGAAAACCTGGTAGCCTGTCTTAATTATTAAATTCATGACCCAATTGATCTTCAAAGATACTGGTGCTTGCCGTATTAGGCCGAACATTGTGTTACCGGTAGGCATTCGCATTTAAATTCATTTTCTGGTAAATTAATGAACTGTCATTCATTTTAGAGACTTGTGCATTTAATATTTAAGCCTAGGCCTATGGTACTTCAAGGCCTACATTGTTTTTAGATAAGTAGGCTATGAATATTTCCATATCATGGCCAAACACATGAAAATATTAGGCCTAATTAATAACAAAAAAGCCTGGTTTTATTCATCACTGGTAGTGGTAGGAGACACATTACATTATCATTCCACAACGGCGCTTACAAGTTGGAAAAGTGTAAAAAATGCAAAAATACTAAATTGTGTACTAGGAGGTTTGTTATAGGTTCCGCTCGCAGTGGTGTAACTAGCACTAGTTTTTCAGGGGGGGGCAAACATTTTTGTAACCTCCCAAAGATCAAGAGTCAGCACAACTAGTGAAGAGGTATGTGGGTACAGTCAGTGGTGTCATCCAAAGATAATTGTGGGTATATGTAGGCCTACGCTCTTTCCTGGGAACAATTGGGGATTGGAGTATTTTGACGAGTTTTTTTTTGACAAAAACTTTAGACGTAGGCATAAGCATATGAAAAAATTGTAAATAAGAAAAATATAGGCCTACCTACTTTTTTTTTATCATTATAATTATAATATCTAAGAAAAATACCTTTATGTCAAATAAAAATTGTGCCACCCTCGCCCCCTCTGACAATTTTAGGGGGGCGCTTGCCCTCCGCCCTGTAGTTAAGCCACTGACCGCATGAATAGTAAATCTTTCTTTAGGAATGCATTGGCCACTAGGTTGATCTTCAGGACGTGGGAGGCCAAAGGGTCAGCGCGGCATTCCAATGCCCAGTTAACGACTTCCTAGACATACGATACGAACGATAACAGTCAAACATTAACATTGAATTTAGTGAAATAAATTTACCGTAATATAAAATGTACAGCCTAGGCCTATGTGCACAGGCTAAAAACTAAATTTATGTGGAACTAGGCCTACCTTTGTAGTTGGTAGATTTTTTGGTAAAATTTGGCCATGATATGGAACTGTTCATAATTGTATATACCTGTAGTTTTATTTTTTAACACAATTTTCTAGGGTTGTGCAAACCCACTATTTTTACATTGAATTTGAACTTTTGTACTTCGTAGCCTAGGTAGTACTTTTAAAAATCGAACTTCTCGAAAATTTTGAACCAAACCGAACTCGAAAGGTAAAATAGTGATAAGACTGGACCAGCACGGCGGCACCTCCACCAAAAAAGTACCCGTGTGCAACTTCTCGATCGGCCCCTCCACAATTTTTGTTTTTAAATTTGTTGCTACTGTACCAGTGAACTGAGAACCATTTTTTGATATGTCGAATAATCAAATGTGTTTGCGCACCACTACAAATTAGTAGGCCTATAGCCTAAAAAAACAAACTGAGCTTTTTTTAAAGTTTGAGTTTTAATTTTGAATGTTTTCACTACATACTCTACTATTTTCCTGTGCAATGTATGGTTGGTAAGCCTACCTATATAATTCTTTCATTTTGATTTTTTACAGTGTCACAATTGGTGGCAGTGCAGTATCATCATCAGTAACCGGTTATGTGTTCGGTCAGAATCTCCACGCTAGAATAGCGGAGGCTGTCGCTGTGGAAACGGCTGATTCGACCAGCGGCAAGAACGATGGAGCAAGCACTTCTCAGGTGAGTGTGTTTCTCGGCTCATTCGTTTATTTTAGGGATGTCAAACGATATAAAATTTCATATCGATAATCGCGCTGAAATAAAATTAATATCGCGATTAATCGCGATAATATCGTGGACAAAAAATATCGCGCCGATATAGTCGCTTCAGTCATATCACGATATATCGGCGTATATAAAACACGTTTCTCGCATGCGTCTATTTGAATTGCGCGCCTTCACTGTACTAGCGTGGCTATTGGTTGGCGGAGCGGCCAACCGGCCACTCGATACCCCTACCACGAGACAGCGTGTGCAAGAAGAGCGGTGAAGCGAGAGAGAGCCTAGCTTCGAGCGGTCGGCGGGGGGCGGGCCCATCGAGGGCGGGCCCGTCGTTGCTAGGCAACAGCCAGCTGACGCCTGCCATTGCGCAATGCGCAGTAGAGAAGTTTACGTGATTGGGGCGATGCAACAACACGTGGTAACTGAAGAATCAACACATCCGTTGGCGCTAAATTCAATTTGAAGCAGCAGATGCCCGATAATATCGCGATTATCGCTAGGAATTAATATCGTACGATAATCGCGATGCAGCAACTCATATCGCGATAATATCGATAATCGATATTATCGATAATTATCGATATGCGATTATCGTTGACATCCCTAGTTTTTTAGGCCTAGTAGCCTACTCCTAATTTTGTTGTGTCCTAACCGAAACCTCATGATTGAAAACAGGAAATAGACACCAAATAAGATCAGGGATGTAAACCGGAAATATTTCCCGAATAAGAAAATATTTCGGGGAATTTCCCAAAAAAATATTTTCCAAAAAAATTCCGGAAATATGTTGTTTGTTTTTTTTTTTTTTTTTTTTTAAAGAGGCAGTTCACTCTATCTTTGGGGCATTCAGCTATTAATATTGGTAGATAAGTGCAAAATTAGTTAAAAATGTCTGTTAATAAAAAAATCAGAACGTTTCTGCTCTTTCATATGACATTCTTTAACAGTGTTTTTAATCTAGTTGTAACTTTGTCTCAGGGGCCAGGGCTATCCCGTATTATCTGCCCATCCTTCAAATTGATGTTTTATACCCTTTTGACAGCCCTGGAGCCTAAAGTTACCATTCAATTTTTTCCCCGGAAATATTTTTGGAAATTTTGCCCAAAAATTTTTAGTAGAAATTTGACATCACTAGCTACATGAGCTAAGCCTAGGGTGTCTGGAAAAATTGGAACAGTCAGGGAAATTGTTAGACCCCTATATTTATAGAATTTCTTTTGTTTTCCCTAAAAATCTCTTAAACTCACCAAGTCAAAACTATAAATTCAAAAATATTCCCGGATTAAGCCTCCGGACTCCCATTTAAATCTACCATCATTGCCAATTATTTTTGGATGAGCGAAGCAAAGACTTCAATTTCACTGACCCCTCAAAAAATTTAGCTCCAAAGTTTGTTTTTTCCCCTTTTTTCTGTCTTATTTGTTCGCTCTCTACCGGGCAAGTGGTATATGCGATCTTGATGAAAATTGGGGGGACCTTCAAAATCTCTGAGCTCCTAGACCTGCGACGTTTTTTGGTACAATCGAAGAAATATTTCTCATGAATATCGTACTTTTATGATTTTTCCGATTTTTAATGCAATATTTTCGTGGTATTTGGTCCGATACTGACCAAACGGGTGGGGCTACAACGTTCATATTTTACATAGACATTAAGGTACCGGTAATGGTGATGTATTGCCTTTTGAAAGAAAAAGTTGAAAAAGTTAGCCAGAATCCATTGAATAAAGGTTTTAATGTGAGTTTTTTTGGGTACCTATATAATAATAATAATTAACAAGTATCAATAGAAACTTGACAACAATCACCTACAATGCGTTCAAAAAGCACTTGCAAAAGTAAAGAGATCTCATGCAAACTAAAAACTTGCAAAAAAGCTCATCCATCAACGCGACTAAAAAAACTAAAAAGCGTTCGCAAAGCGGCCTAATAATTAGGGATGTCAAACGATATGAAAATTCATATCGATAATCGCGCCGAAATAAGAATAATATCGCGATAATATCATACCCAATAAATATCGCACCGATATGGTCATTTGAAATCATATCACGATATATCGGCATAAAACTCGCTTTTCTAGAATTTGAGTCAATTTGAAGTGCGCGCCATCTCAACGCTGGTCGGTGGATTGGCCGCCACCTACGACGGGCTAGTGTGCGAGAGGGAGGAGGGAGCGGTGAAGAGAGAGCGAGAGAGAGCGCAAGCGGTGATGCTGTTCCTACATACAAATACATCCATAAAATGTTAAAATTACCCGTGCAAAACGTTCCCGTATGTCACGTTTTCCCGCCGAATACGCGATAATTGCCGATTTCCGATTTAATGTCTTGCGGCGAGCAAGCGTGAGATACGTTTCCATCAATTTCTAGCACTCGAGATTGTTCCTGAATCCCGATCCACATATTTTGATTGAAGCAACGCCGCAAAATACAACGTTCGTACCAGCCTTGCCTTGTCATCCATCATGTGCGCATGCGCTGGCCGTGCAAGGTCGGAAGGAGTGGGCGGAGTTAAAGCTGCATGACTGTTCGAGCGTTTCACGCGGCGCAGTTGGCGCGGCAGCCAATAAACACAGTAAACACATTGGCGCACTCAACGCGCGAAACGCCGAGCAGTAAATGCACCTGTTACATAACGTGGAGTCCTGACTCTAGTGTTTTGTTTCGGCCTAGGCCAAGTGTTTTACGCGGATACGCTACTGAATTAATAATTATCGAGATATCGCCAGCAATATTGATATCGTACGATTATCGCGATACAGCCACCAATATTGCGATAATATCGATAATTATCGATACACGATTATCGTTGACATCCCTACTAATAATGTTGGAAGGCAAAATTATTTAATAAGCCTAGTAGGGCTAACTTAGGCCTACAGTATTTTCTTGATCAGTAGCCTGGTAAAAATTATTTGTTGCCTGTAAAAATACAATTTTCAAATTTCAATCTGGAGAAGTTGGGAGATTTGTTAAGCTAGCCTATATTAAGCAGACATCTGTTCTTTTCAGGCGGCGACCAGCAACGGTACGAGCGCGTCCGAGATGCTCTTCACCTCAGTCATCAAGAAAGACACGGGGAGTTCCAGCAACGTAAGCACACCGATTCTATGACCAACCTTATTGATTCTTTAGCTCAGTTCATATCTATAGGTAGGGACCCTGAGAAATTGCAAATAAAAAGTTCTCATTTCATTATAAAAAATCTTCAATTTCATTTTCAGTATATATAGCCGAAACTCAGGTAAAGGCAGCATTTCGTCATAAAAATAGTACTGCATTCACTACCCTTGAGCGAAATGAACACGTATTACACATGAACAAATATTTAGGCCATACAAAGTTAACTTAATTGGAATTAGCTAGGCGTGTTCGTTAATAATATTATCAACTGTCTTTATGACAACTATAACTAAGTTAAAACAGAAATGTGTTTTAATGCCCAATTTGTCAAAATAATTGCATATTTTGGACTAAAACTTACAGAATAATTATGTTATGTGTATGTACCGTATGTTATGTTATGTACATTTACATATTGTGTTGATATATTTTAATTTTACTACATTTTAGATTTAAATTTATGACAAATCCTATACTTTTGTACTTATGTGAAGTCTTTGGATGCTAATAAAAATGAAATGAAATGAATGAAATGAAAGTTCCTGATTTTGCTCTAATTTAGCATAAAAACATGATTATTGGTTGCCTTATTTTGCTACTTAACAATAAAACAGACATATTTAGCATCATTTGCATTTAGTGAAAAAAGTCATTCGAATCTATAGGCGCTTTACTGTAACTATGGATTTGCTGACTTTGAATTGAGGAATGCGTGGTCGGAACTCCATTCCTTTGGCAGTTTATTTCCCAATAGTAGGACCTGATTGTTGTTGTCAACTTAATAGTGTGTACAAGCCTTGGATTTGGTTGTTATTTCACATTTCTGAGCAGCCTTTTTCAAACGACTTAGTTCTTGAATTACAAGCAGACATTGGGATCTTGTTTGGGATATACTTGAGTTCCTTTGCCTAAAGCATGTGCTCATAAACCGACCGCACATTCCTAAATTCTACGTCAGCAGATCCAAAATTACGGGAAACGCAACTTTAATACCGCATTAACTTGATTGTACGTAGTTTGAAATCCAGTTTTTAGATTTAAAAAATCGAAAGCTGTTTTGCATTCAAATGTAGGTTGTACTATTATTATTAGGTAGGTATGTAAGTTATTTTGTACCCATCACCTTGTACAGTTTGACCACAAAATGTGACGCAATTATCATACTATACTATCTACCAAGGTCATGGGATTACAAGGAAATAAACTACTAGTAATTTAAGAGAATTACTACAATGTTCTCCTCAGACCCACCAAAAATTCATTGCTGCCCGCTATAGCTTGACTATAAAAAAAAATTAGGTTATACATATTACAATCATTGTAGGCCTAGAGGCACACACATTAAATTTGCTCAAACATAATAAAAAAAACTTGCAGGATTATGTTTTGAAACATAGCCTACCGTACTTGAAAATGATTTGTTTCTGTTTTTGTGGTGGTGCCATGTTGACAGCACAGCAGAGGCTACTGTAGAAGGCTATTGTTTGATAATGATAATAAATAAAACATTTAGGCCCTATCTTTTGTTTTGCAACACTGTATTGACCTAGATGTGTTGATAAGCTTCAGCAACTAATCTATTCTTGGAAGTTAATTGTATTATCCTTACTGCTGATCCGCCCAGGGCGACAGTGGATGCCCCGACACGCCCAGCAAGAGTCTCTCTGAGGCGGCTCGAGAGTACGAAGAGTCGCGCGCGGTCAAGCGCAAGTACGACCAGGTCGCGGTGTTCACCGGGGAGGAAGACGAGGCCAACGTCGTACAGGTAGGAACAACATTTATTAGCAGAGAAGAACAACAATTTACCTTTGTGACAGAGCTGTTTAACAGTTTTATTTTTTAAGTTTTTAAGTCCTGTCGCTGAGGCTGGCGCGGAGACGAGTTTAGTCGCTCAGCTTTCTGTTTTTTTTTGGGGGGGGGGGAAAGTGGTTTATAACAGCGTTATGAAATTTCACACTAACGTAAATAAAGAATAAATCTATGCTATTCAGTAGGTATGCGTATTTGTAAATTAATTAATTGATTTTGAATTAAAAATTAGTGAAATCAACCAAATTTATTCCAAGTGTACAGATTTTTTAACTCAAATTTGCATACCGGTACTGCCTGTTTAAAACGTTTAAATCAATGTGAACGCACAGGTTAATTTGGATTAATCGTAAGATAGCCTACTAAACGGTTTGGTGGGAATTTCCAAAATTGGAATCCATTTTTTGGATTTCCCATTTTGGACTTAAGTCTCGCAATGGATCTTTAAGGCTTATTTTTTAAAACCAAATGCGGATATCATTATAAAAATACTTTATTAACATCCATGCAGAATTATGTAATGATTAGGGACATGAAATTTTCGCGACGCGTGTTTTTACGAAATTCTACAAATATTGAAATAATGCATTTTTTTCAATTCAGTGTGTTTAATGGCAGTTTGGGCTATTAGATAACGTTCGCGATTTTTTACCATTTTAACCGTTTTCCGCGATTTTTAATGATTATTCTCGTTATTCACGAATTTTTCCGCGATTTTACAACTTTTTGCGATGTTTTCCCAATTTTTAGTGTTAAAATCGCTAAAAGTGCAAAATTATTTGAAAATCCCGCTAGATTTCGAGTTTCGATCATAATCAAGATGGCTGACTGTGCAATCGATTATTTCGCCAAAAGTTCGACTAATCGATTTTTCGTTCGATAGTCGTTCATACCAGCTGATTGTGATGCTTTGTGGCCTAAAATTATTGTTGTCATCCTGTGATGGACTGCAGATAAAATGCCGAAAATAACCGATGTTTTATCTCGCGCGCGTGTAAATAAAGATAAATACATGTTATTTGTTTGATTTCAATAGACCTACACATTGTTTCTTGCATAAGATGTGTTTTCAGCACAACAAAAGAGTTGACAGGCTGCCTGGGACTACCTAACCTCAAATTCGCGATGTCTGAGGCACTGAGTTAAAGCTGTTAACATTCAGTTAACTGTAAGAACATCGTTGATTTGTCTAAATTTTGAGAACAAGTGCCCTAAACATAGCCCTAAGCAATTCAAATACGACTGGACCCTAGACCTAGGCTGGACATAGGCCTAGTATGGAGCAGGTTTAGGGCCTAGGCCTAGGGCCATCTTCAGGAAACAACACAGGATTGGACTTTTATGATTCCACGGTTGCATCTAGGCCTAAGCTAGGCATAGTCGACTTATGTCTGCAAAAAAATGCACAGAATTTAACACTGAGATAATATTTTAGAACCTTTGCCCCAACCAAGGCCTAGGCCTACACATCTCAAGCCCCGAGCCTAGGCCTACCTTACACGTCACACTTCAATTTTGTATGACATTCGTTGGTATGTAGGCCTAGTAGTTCATTTCCTAGGCCTAGGCCTATATCACGAAATCAGGGTCTAGTCTAGATTTTTAACTGGGGACAGTAGCTTAGGCCTAGGCAGTTCTGTTAGTGCTAGCTATTTTGCCGTAGGCCTAGGCCTAGCCTAAGTCTAGATTAGGCTAGTGTCTTCCACTACATTCTTTTTAAATATAAATTATAACAATATGCATGAATGACACACGGTGACATGCAAATTATCAAATTTATTCACCGCTTTATTTACCGCTTTTTGTCGAGTTTTGATTTTAACACCGACTTTTTGCACCGCTTTTTAATAATTTTTGTACCGCTTTTTGGTGGTTTTATTTACCATAAATGTATGTCCCTAGTAATGATATTACCAACCGTTCAGAAGAAATCGTCAACACCCGAGTCCTGAGTGCACTTGAGTTGGGCCGAGCACAGCGTCCCCTCTTAACAGTTTGGATTTATTATCTCTTATCATTTTTTGCCGCATATAACTGCATTGCTTGCTTAGGCCTCAATAGTTAATAGTAGGCCTACTGGACATTTATTTCTAGGACTATTTCGAGAATTTCCACTCAGTTATATTTTTCTAAAGTTTTTGGCAGTAGGATAATTAATTAAAGTTGTACAGTTTTTTGTTTCAACCAACTCTCAATAGACGATTTTGTGTCACCAGCGCACAATATTGTGCAAGCAAAGGATTATGGGAGAAAGTGAGGTTACATGCTCTGGTGTGTGGCGTGCTGTGTTTGTAAACATTTATTGCAGTCCGCCACGCGCCCAAGCACATTGCTTTTGCTTGTAAACTCTTGTTTGCACGGTCTATTAACCGCACTGTTTCCCGTTCTTCCAGCTGAACTGCAAGTTGTTTGCGTTCGACAAGGCTGCCGGTCAGTGGGTGGAGCGAGGGAGGGGGACTCTGCGGCTCAACGACAAGGACGGACCGAACGGCGTCCAGTCTCGGGTCATCATGAGGACCACCGGCTCGCTGCGCGTCGTGCTCAACACTAAGGTAACTTGGTTCTAAGAGTCAGAGCTTTGTGTACGATTGGACCAAGTTAAGTCGTAATCTCAATGAAATTTGCATGGGAACGCTACGATTTGAGACGAAAATACGCGTTCGTACTTTCCACTTTTTTTTTCCCCCCTATGCCGAAAGCTTGATTTATCAATCATTTTCTTCCTGGCTATCCAGTAAATATGTGCTCCCTTCTCTGGCCCGCTCAGGTTATTTGGCAGGGCGTCAATGTCAGATTTGTGCGGCGCAACTGAGGAGGTGCGCTCTGTCCTGAAAACCCGATGTACATAGTTTGAAGTTGCTGGTTCCTTTGTGATTTGAAATCGACTCAGGTGGTGCTGCTGGACGTCATGTCCTGTGGCCAGCCGGAACTGCGCTGTTGCCACCTTTCTTGTCCAGGATTTGTCTGGCCCTTTGAGGACCTCGTCCAGCAATGGTTTGTGATACATCTTGGCCTCTTGAAGTCTTCCATAGGATGTCTTGAGGCCCTCCTTGGCAAGGTTTTTGGCAGAGTTGTAGGAGATACTCGCCGTGTCAGGGGCAGACTTCTTCGAGCCCAACTTGGCTAGCGCGTCGGCCTTCTCGTTGCCCAGGATGTTGCAGTGGCTGGGCACCCATTGAATTTTAAGCACTTTTCCATGCATCATACACTTCGGGTTTCCAGATTAGTGAAACTCAAATACGGGACAGTACTTTGCGTAGTGATACTGGGGCCTGGGGCGAAGCCCCAGCCGGCGGAGGCGAAAAAATTTTTGGGGTTGTGTTTTTTTGGGGAAGGGCCTAAAACGCATTTGAGAGTAATTCAGTGAAAATTTTAAAGCAATATTGTGATTGAAATAGGGAGATAATCAGATAAGGATGTACAGAAAAGTAAGTAGATATATATTTCAGTTTCATTTTTAATAATTAGCTAGGGCCTATATAGAACCAAAATTATTATTACTTTATTGATAGGCACATTTCATTGATGATCAGATCATTGATATTTATTGCTTGATTTTGCACTTTAAAGAAGTTTCGAATTGTTTCATGTTGTTTATCACTGCCTCACTCACTGAGTTCGAATGCGTTTGTCACACGCACGCCGCGCCAGAGGTTAAGATTATCACGTTATGGCTAGAGACACTCGCTACAATGACTCACCGCGATAATGATGCACTCGAATAACACCCACCACCTAACTGCAGGCAGCAGCGGCAGACTGATCAGGCACCAAGGCCGGCGAGGGGAAGGATTAGTAACTATACGCCCGCGCGTATTGTTGAAAAAGCGCACACGGACTGCTTTATTCTAAATACGTGATGTACTGATCAATGGGTTAGAGCATACGGGACGCGGGAAACACCCATCAAATACGGGATTTCCCGGGTAATACGGGACACCTGGCAACCCTACATACACTTCACTATAGATCAAGATAAAACAAATTGTGTATATTCAAAAAGGTGATGTACAAACCCTTGTACATGGCTTGTTTTTCTAATTTTGCCCCCGTTTTGCCACACACAATTTTTAAATATTGCCCATAAATAGCAACTTTGTGTGGACTTTGTGGACTGGCACAAAATAATCTGTGACTTAAATGGAAAAAGGGCTATGCACGAGGAATAGGTATTCAGTTAACTGTCGGTGGGTAAAAGCAGACCAAGAAAATGTTGATTTTCATCCATGTTATTTAACTAGGAAAACGCTAAAGTCCCGTTGCGTTGATGGATGAGCTTTTTTGTAAGTTTTTAGTTTGCGTGGGATCTATTTACTTATCAAGTGCCTTTTGAACGCATTGTTGGTGATTGTTGTCAAGTTTCTATTGTTACTTGTAAATTGTTATTATAAACCTTAAAAACTCATATTAAAACTAGGGGTGTGCGGATAACCGAAATTTCGGTTCGGTTCGGATAATTCATATCCGAACCGATGCACGAAAAATTGGAACCGACTTCGGTTCGGTTTCGGATAGTTTGAATTGCGCGCGCAAACCTCGACTACTGGCACGGAGCGTGCTGTAGACTGCGCTATCACGCTCGTGGTGTGCGCACCAGAGACTGCGCAGAGCTCTAGGAGGCTTTGCTTGAGTCGACACCGCTACGTTGATCGTTTTTTTCGAGTTTGACGACCACTGTTCGACTATCGATATTAAACACGTCACACGACCTTGAGACTGAGGCGATGTTTTATTTATAATGGATTTATGTTGCTGTCCACACTGCCAACGACTGAAGTTACGCTAGGCTATTTTGTAATATAATTGGGCAAGGAGCCTTTAGTTTCTCACTTTTGGTATTATTCGAGGCAATTAGTATGCCTAATATGCGTGGTAGTAATATTTGCAGGTGCAGCGCAATCGAAATACGACGTTAACTACATATCGTTATGACTGGTTTAACCCTACTTCTGCCGTGAACAGCACATAGTCCTAGGGCCAAGGCCTACGTATTATTATTATGATTCCTAGTTACAAGTTTATACTCAATTTACGATGGAAAGTGACATAGAGCGGTAAAATATTGCAAAATGATGAATGCTCTTTGCTATCCCTAGGTCTAGGGCTAGCCTCAGAGCCTAGTTTAGGGCCTAGGCCTAGCCTACAGCAACTGCTATTGACTGCACTTGGGCCTAGGCTTTATCAATCTGCATTGGCTTCGAAAATTTGTTGTAGGCTATTAAAATTTGATCAACGTAACAAAGATCCTTGGTTTTTTATTAGGGCCTCTGAGGAGCCTAGGATAGGCCCTAGGCTAGGCCCTAGGCTACCTCAAACCTGCGAACAAACTCAAATTCTTAAATTAGGGCCTAGGCCTAGGCCAATGCTTCATTCATTGTTCAAATTATTTTGATATGGGAAAAAAAGTCAAGCTAGGCCCTTTCCCACTTATTTTACATATATTTCAAGCCTAAACTATCCGAACCGGAACCGAACCGAACTCAAAATTCAGGATTTCCTAATTAAAACCTTTATTCTATGGATTCTGGCTAACTTTTTCAACTTTTTCTTTCAAAAAGCAATACATCACCATTACCTTAAGGCTAATCTAGACAAAGAATTGATATTTTTTATATGCTTTCATTTTACACAGTATAATACATTATGACGTTTTTGATGTAAAAAAAGTGAAAATTTATTTTTATTGCCATTGTTTTGGGCTGTCCCGGAAATTTAAATCGCTAAAACGGAAATGAATGTTTAAGAAAAACGGTTTGTTAGAATGATATGAAATTTAAACCACGTTTTTGTAGTTCTTTTACAAGTGACCTGAAATAAGTTTCATTACATTATCTTTATTAGTTTATTTATTTTGATTTTTTTAGTGTACCACTGAAAACGTGAATCAAAGTCGCTTGTGTTCAGCCCATCGTAAATAGATCAAATGGGAGAGAAATGTGGCATATTTTACTTTCACCCTATGTGTGGAACCCTCAGCTTTGATTTCCACCTAACAACTTGTCTGTATCACCAATAGTGGCTGCTACACATTCATTGACCTGCCGTCTGTAATCCCTCCAAAAAATCGCCTCGCGTCGTCGGCAACCGATCAGCTCGCGATCTGAACGATGGCGTTTGCGGTGGCAATCTCGGGAACTCTTGTCGAGTGGCTGGCGAGCAAAGATCCGGTGAGCTTCGGATAGCGCGCGGTTTTGATTCGTTATCTCAAGTGTCAGCGATTGTAAAAGGCGCATCAGCTAAGTCTTGTGTCAGGCAGTGTGTATGTGTACGTGTATTGTGCGATATTGCTGTGGACAAGTATTTTATAATATTGTTATGAAAACTGCCAGTGGCGTAGGAATGGGGGGAGGAGGAGGGGAGGGCAAATTTAACGTGAGTAAAATATTAATCCCAGAATTTCCGTAGTAAATATGCACATACACATACAATTCGACAGTCACCTTGGTTAAAACGAATATGTTTGCCTGTATGCTTCGTCATAACATAAAAAATTAGGTTGAAATTTACTTAAATGGGCTACTTCACGTTCAGTTTTTTAGTTTTTAGATCGCAGATATTGCTTTTTTGCTGTAAAACATCGCTCACAGAGTCCGAGTGCAGTTAAAACATGACGAATAACTGTGGTCTGGTATGGTAAAAATCGAAAGAGCCTCTGGCGGCTCCACCCACGAGATCTGCAAATAAATTTGCCCCCACCACTTTCAAAACGTTTTTTACGCGCCTGATGAAAAGTAATATATTTTATCATGTAATAACATTTACCGCTATGTAGAGTTATGCGTTAGTAAAAGTAAATAACTAAATTATATACATAATGGGAAGGCGAGTCAATTCCCTCGTAATAAAGGCTGGTCAAGAAAAAGAAGCAAACAGCCAAATCAAATCTTTTTCGATTGTACTCAACTGTTTACAGTCTTTGTCAACGTATTATATTTCGACAAGAATGTTTGTGAACGATTTATGAAGATAAGAATCCGTTCCAGTTATTAAATCCAAACAACAATACTGATATCGTACCAGGGTTCGAACCCGGAACGAAGTACCCATACACCACGATTGCGTTCTATACGTTGAAGTTCACGCTACAATCATTCTTTATTGCTGTCAAGTATCTGTTTCAGGAGACGACGAAGACTGTAAAACCGATAACGTAAACAGCTCTTCCACTTGACTGAATTGAATATTATGCACGTTCTCTTTTTTCACGCAGCACTTAGCAGTCAAGGATATATTTTGTTTACTTTCAAGTGGTGTTGGAAAGCCAAGTCAGCTGTAGCTTGAACCAGACTGGAGATGGACTAGAGCACGAGAGAGCACACAAATAAAAATCTCATATAGTATACATCTTTGCTTGTTCAAAATATGATTTAAAATGTGTATGGCTACGCATTTAAAAAATTAGTTTTATAGAGAGTGTAACAGTAGTCTAAAAAGAATGTCAAATGCCTAGTTAGCAGAACTCAATCCCCACACCTGGAAATAACAGTCATAATTGCCGTTGGCGGGCATCGAAACGGCGACCTCTCGAAACGGCGACCTCTCGAATCGGCGTAAGCTACCTCTGTCTGTTTGAAATTTTGATGTCATGGTAAATGGGACTATATTTCGGGACAAAATCAGTCCGGCACGCGGGACACTTAGGTCTTATTCGGGACTGTCCCGTATTTTTTGGGACGTCTTGGTGACCCTAGTTTGAAAGCATGCTTGAACAATAATTCAAGTGTATGCGATTTAAAAAATATATAACAGAATACTCTGGTTAGTCTGATTTACACAATTAACAAAGGTCAAACATGTCTCTGTTTTTAAATGTTGTTTGGGAAGTTGATCACAATAGATATGAATGTGATCCACGTAAGAAGCCTGGATTACAATAGTTACCAACTCGGAACATTCATGGTGCACTGAAATTGCAACTCATTTTAGTTATGGAATCGAACCCGGGTCAGTAGCTTGCCGGGTGGTTATGGATTGTGTTTACACCTACACCACTGGCCTGACAGTCTGACGCTGTTGTGTGGAGGGGGGAGACATTGCGTTCAGCCGGCCGGTCTCTATCGCCGCTACAAGGTCACGAGGGAGTAATTCTTACAACGCACAAGACTATTCCGAGCATTAGCGCATACTATATTAGTGTGGGTTGTGGGTCTTTCACCACAAACGTCGATATTTATATTTTCAAGACTTTGCTAATGTGTACCGTTCGATCAACATTCTCAATTGGGTTTCCTATTGTATGTCATATTGCATATTCAATATTGTATATATTTCTAAACTAAACTAATTAATTTCAAATCAAACAGGTACATTGTGACTTCATTGTTAACGCCACTCAAGGGCGTCCGCAGAAATTTTGTCATGAGGGGGGGGGGGGGGAAATTAAAACCTGTAACTCCCGTAGGACAAAAATGGGGTGTGTGGGAGGGGTGAGGCCCTCAACAATAGCGCCGCAGGCGATTTTTTTTGAAAATCAGGTTTTAGAGTGCGTTTGGTGCGTTTTAGAAGAAAGTAGCTGGCTGAATGCAATACCAAAATAATGTAATTTTTGTGCAGTCGATACTCGAAACTAGAAAACCACCAAAAGGAATTGGAACGCTGTCCTGATGGAATCGATAATGTTACATCTGCCGAATATATTATCAGATTTAATGTTGAGTAGTAATGTAAAGAAAAACGTAGACCGTTCATATTTATATTTTATATTATCAGTCTCTAATTGGATGAGCGATGCTAGCGAAGCGAAGATTCCATTTCACTACACTGGAGAAAAAAATCCGTTTTTTTAAATTCTTTCTTTCTTTCTTTTTTTTTGTATTTTTGTGTGTTTGTAACACGATTTTGGCTAAACCAATACCCCAATTGCGATGAAATTTTAAGGAGGCCTTCGAAATCTCTGAACTTACAACTGCCACGTTTTTTTAGCGCAATCGAAAAATTATTTCTCATAAAAATCGCAATTTTACGATTTTTTTTCTATTTTTAAAACATTTCTTCGACTTATAACACCTACATGCTTTATCCGATTGTATAATGATTTTTTTACAGAACTTTAATTTTATGAATTGATGTATTCGTGTGAAATTTGAGCGTATAATCGAAAAATTATTTCTCATGAAAATCGCCAATTAATGCTTTTTTCGTTTAAAAAAAAATACGCTCATCCAACAACGCGCCTGAAAAAGCGTTTGCGGAGCTTGATAGTTAATATTTTAATAAAATTGCTTATAAATATAGGATTCCAAGAAGGGGGGGGGGGAGGGGAGTGCCCGCCTTGCCCCCCCTGCGGACGTCCTTGACGCCACTAACGACTACTTTGTGGAAAGAATACTTCCAGAATCCAGACCGACAACACTGTGGACAGATTTCATGCTTCCGAAACTCATCAACTTCTATATTAATTGTATTTTACCCGAGTAAGCCGATCCCCGTATTCCTAGAGGACAATGTGTTAGGGAACATGTCAATGTTGAACTGGCTCGACAGAACGAACTAAAAAACGGTCCCTGGTACCAAACCTCCAAAAAGAGTAATATCGAAGGAAGCAAAATCAGGAGTCAGGACCACATAAAAAACGAAAGTGATCTGACTCAAAGTTCAAGCAGCTTTTTTTAACATATTGTTCGTTGGAAAAACATGTGTTGATATTTACTAGGCCGCTTTGCGAACGCTTTTTTTGGCGCGTTGATGGATGAGCTTTTTTAAGTTTTTAGTATGCGTGGGATCTCTTTACTTCTTCAAGTTCCATTGCAAAATCAATTGTGTTAAGTAAGGATAATTTTTAATAAAGTAGTACTAATTGCTATGGTTATTAGAATGAAAAATATCTGGAGGCCCGAAGACTTACTTTTTGTACACATTATAGGTGATTGTAGTCAAGTTTCTATAGTTACTTGTTAATAATTAAGTTTTTGAGGTATATAACCTGTATTTCGATGGATTCTGGCTAACTTTTCATTTTTTTTCTTTCAAAAGGTACTACATCACCATAATCTTAACGTCCATGTAAAATATGAACGTTGTAGCCCCACCCGTTTGGTCAGAATCGGCCCAAATATCACGAAAATATCGCATTTAAAATCGAAAAAATCGTAACAAAGTACGATATTCATGAGAAATATTTCTTCGATTGTACCCAAAAACGTGGCAGGTCTAAGTTCAGAGATTTCGAAGGTCCCCTCCAATTTTCATCAAGATCGCATATGCCGTTTACCTGGTAGAGCGCGAACAAACAGACAGAAAAACAAACAACAAAACAAAAACAAAAACACCCGAGCTTTTTTTTTTTTGAGGGGGGGGGGCTCAGTCTAATTGAAGTCTTCGCTTCGCTCATCTAAAAATCTCGATAGTCGATAATCTTAAGTCATTATAGACACTCGAAACAAATAATTGCCAATCGGTCAAAAACGGCCCGAAACACGTCGTTCGTTCGTCGGAGGACGACGCTTTGCCCTAGTTGTGCAGGCAACTTGCATTGCATTGCATGCATAGTCTCGCACATTTTAGTGACAGTGACACGGCTCATGATGGTTGGTACGGGAGTTACAACGAACAGGTAAACAGTACTTGTTCATTATAGGGATCCCCCCGAAAAGGAAGTAGGTAAGTGCGGTTGGGGGGAAACGCGAAGCACCGTGGGGGGCCTAGCTGACACAGCAAAGCACTTCATGCTCCCCCCCCCCCCCACTGTTACTGGGGGGGCCCGTAACGGTAATGAACAACTACCAAAATAACACCTAGAACCAGTTCGAAAACTGTTTACTTGGCGCATCTGTCTGTGATCTCGAGGTCACTGAAGGTCAAGCCATCGCTTTTCTCCCAATGCACGCCTCTCACCCCCCGCGCCCTAATGATTGTATCAGTTCATTCCTTTGCTTGCGCCTGCTAATCTTATCACCAAACAACAAATACCAGTCATGGCCACACGTCGGACACTTCAATAACGCTGACAATTGAACGACGATCGACGGACCATGGACGATGCAATCGAACTTCACAGAGCCAAGACATCTAAGAAATGCGACCTTCACAAAGACGAGCATTGTTTACGCAACAATCACAGTAAGCCTACCTGGTCACGCGCTGGGGGGGGGGGGGGGGGGCGTTAATGACGCTGTGTCTTGTCTGTCGCGAAACGGGAAAAGAATTATAATTCATTTCGTGAGTGGTGTACTGTTATTTTCTATGTTACGTCGATCTGATTCATGCTTATCATTATTTTTATAAGCATTTTATAAAATTTATCATGTATTTTCGTTTACGAAAGCCTACTCGAGGACAATGATGCAGTTCTGACTTCTGAGATTATCCCATTTTCCAAGCATTGAGCGCGTTGCAGAGTGTAATAACACACGTTCATTGTGACTATTCTTGCGCACTTGACGTTTCGTTGCCTTCCTGCTTTTTCGTCAATCGTCGGCACCAGTCTAATATTGCGTTTCAGCCATATATTGTTAGATCATGTGTTTCAGCATGTTATGACGGCTGTCATATTGAGAGCTGGCAATATTTCATACGGCAATTTAGAAAAAATATAGACTATTGTAACTAAGCACACTCATTCCCTCAATCGAATCTGTTAACATTAGCGTTTGAGAATTGAGATGCTTTTAGATTTTTATAGACTCATCAGTCATAAACTAAACATAAAACTATTTATTTTGACAATGTAAATATATTATCGTATTCAGGCAAACACGCCTCTGAAAAAGACATTTAATCATTAATATTACTTTATTTATGATTCACGACAAGATTTGAATCGTCGGGTGTCGATTACCGACATAACTTTTTAGGCCTTTAGCAGATGATTTTCAGATGCAACCGACTGCGGATTGATTGGAAATTGAATCAAAATGCAATCAGTGAACTGTCGTTATATTCGTAGGCCTATGTCACACTTACAAAATAACATCTATCTAAATAACTGAGAAGTGGTTGGTTGTATCAACAAACTGTGTGTGTGTTGTTTGGGTCTAGCTTAGCTAGCTAGTCTAGCGGCCTGCACAGTGCAACTGCATACCGCTGTAATCACACCATGACTCATACTCTTCATATAAGGTCTTCTCCGCGCGATCGGATTTATCGCGAGATATAACTTCAAATATATGTTGTTTCTGTTTTTCTAGCGGTGGTGAGAACCCTTCCGCTGGTTTTCAAATATAACGCGGCCGGATGTAGCTAGCCAAGCGATGTTTTCGGTTTCGCAGTCTATCGGGAAAACGCTGAACTTTTAGAGGCCATTCGCCGGTAACGGAGCCGTTCGCGAGCTAGGGGGGGAACGCTAGCGCTAAATCAAGTGGCAGCGCGGGCTATAGAATAATCTTAATGTCCATGTGAAATATGAACGTTGTAGCCTCACAAGTTTGGTCAGAATCGGCCCAAATGTCACGAAAATATCGTACTAAAAATTGAAAAAAATCGTAAAAGTACGATATTCATGAGAAATATTTCTTTGATTGTACCCAAAAATGTGGCAATTCTAAATTCAGAGATTTCGAAGGTCCCCTCCAATTTTAATCAAGATCGCATTTGCCGTTTGCCCGGTAGAGAGTGAACAAACATACAGAGAAACAAACAAAAAAAAAGAAAAAGAAACAAAAAAACACCCGAGCTAAATTTTTTGGGAGGTCGGTGAAATTGAAGTCTTCGCTTCGCTCATCCAAAAAGTACAAAAGTACTGTACTCTAAACGGAGCGTCCGCTCGCAAGTCTCTTACTCTTAAAACTAGAGATGTGCAAACATGGTTTTTTAAAGTTTGAAAATTCGCGCCTTAAAAATAAAAATTCGCGATTTGTCGCGATTTACCAAAAAACACAATTTTCTCATGCACAACAATAAAAAAAATCTAAGTTTCAGGATAATTTGATTGATTTTAATGATTTAAAAGAAAAACAAGCTCATGAGAGTGAAGTTCAGAATCAGTTATAATTTTAAGCTCAATTTCAGCCTCCAGTTTTCAAAGTTTCCGACAGTTTTTACCAGAATTAATTTCGTCTACCCCACACCTCCACCAAATTTACGAAATTATGCATTTTTATGTGTCTTTTGATATGGATATGAAGTATTTTGAGCTTACTCTCGTTCAAATGATTATTACGATCTCACAATCGCGTTGTATGACCCGGCACCTCCACCATATGTACCAGCCAGTGTTAATTTAATTTCGACTTCGACCCGGCACCGCCACCAAAACTTTGAAATTTTTTTATTTTTTAAAATTTCGTGACCTAATTTGCATTTAAGGACATAATTGCTAATTTCGCCACTAGTTCGCGGCATCAACTAAAATTTCGCGAAAATTCGTGAATTGGAAATTGATACCATTTAATCACAATTCATGAGATTCATGTGCAAACTGAATTTGAAGGGATTATTGCAACTTTAAAAAAATTCGTGAATTTCGTTGTCACCATTTTTGCACATCTCTACTCTTAAGTAATTAAATACGGTGAAATGTTTAAGTGCGGTGCGTCTGATTGCATGGTTGGCTGCGCACAGTACTACCACACAGTTCATACAGGGACGTTACATTCCCGATAGATAGAAATCCGTAAAAACGGTTTTATTTTTTGTAGGGGTGTGCGAGTAGCACTTTTTCAATTCGAGTCGAGTTCGAGTAGTAAAAAACTCACGAGTTCGAGTAGTAAAAAGCAAAAAAAGAGCATGAGTTTCGAGTAGGCCTACACAGTGCATCGAATATAATCAACAGATGCAGGAAAGGAAGAAGTATTGGAAGAGGAAAAACAGGGCACCTGAATAGCCAATATAATACACAACTTTAAAAAAAAAAACAATGTAGGCCCTATACGTATGTATGCAATCTAATTACCAAATTAATATTATGCTGCAATACATTAGCATTGCCTTTGCAGGGGTCAAAATACTTCAACAATGCTATTTTACAAGATAGGCCTACAAGGTAGTAAATTTAAATTCAAAACTGTCTGTACCTACACAAGTTTAATTAATTAAATGAATGAAATGAAATGGGTGCTTGAAGACTCAACTGGTATTTATCTAATGTGCTTTATACATAACAACATACAAAAGCAACTTGGAGCCCCCCTCCCCCCCCCCCCCCCAACAAAGTAAGGAGCGAGCTACACAACTATATTTATCTCCAGATGATGTTAATAGTTCCCTTTAAAATATATTCTTGTAAATGCCACTGCAGTCCAACGCGTAATCTACTGTCAAATGTCAACATGTAATTTTTATCATTGGTAGTTAGTATAAATAAACACTGGAAGTGACGAGCTGGAACCTTGCTTGCTTAGCTTGCCTTCCAGTGTTAAACTGATGAATGAGCTGTCATGTAGAGCGCTTGCGCAACCGAACAGCTGCTGTGACGGGCGGGAACTGGAGTGGGTGGTCACGTGACGTGATGACCTTGAAACATCGCAGCGACCGCAGTACGCGCACCGGTCGGCTACTCGAGCCACGTCATTATATAATACAGTCTCAAGATAAAAATATGCTAGCCACCCGGAAAAACTATTCACAGATGTTGTTTCCGGTAATAAAATGTTTGAAATTGATTATATTATTAGTTATTACTTATTACTTATTACACACACGTAGCTCGGAGGTGGGCATCATATTTCTCAAAGAAGATGCATTGATTACGAAATTCGAGCTCTGCGGGTGGTCTAGAAGTGCCAACATTTAAAACTTAACGCTTGAAAAAATTATATTTTTAAGACAAAATGTAGCCATTGTTTTGTGTTTTTATATTGAAATTAAAGACTTTTTATAATAAAATGAAGACTTTTTATTTGCTATTCTTCAGGGTCCTTACTTATGATTGACGTTGCTGAAGTGACAAGATCACCGATGTCTACGTATCTTGGGTGGTGTGATGCACTTGATGTTACACATAGCCAGAAGGCTGATTCGTCAACATCCAAAGTTTACAAAGTTTAAACTCAAAATGCCGTAGCTGTCGAAACAGAAACAGTTGCATCTTGCAAGGGGATACCGTAACGACATATTGTTGTTCCGTTTCAGATCTGGGGCGGAATGACAGTAGAACGTCCGAGTCCAAAGAGCGTTCGCTTGACCGCCATGGATGCGACGGGACTGATTAAAGTGTTCCTAGTCATGGTAAGTAGCCGTCTGTTGTGTTGCTGGTTCCGGAGTAGTTTGAAAGGAAACTTGCTTAGCCTTACACTTTTCCAATAATTTAACTAGGAAAACGCTTAAGTCCCGCCGCGTTGTTGGATGAGCGTAATTGGTGCATTGAGCTGCCATGTGTTACGCGGATTTTCTGTTGTTCTGTGAAAAAATCATTACTTAGTCCAAGATTTTTTTTTAATTAAATTAAATTAAATAAAAATAAACTTAATTTTTTTAATTAATCATAATTTTTAAAAAAGAAAAAAATCATAAAATTGCAATTTTCATAAGAAATAATTATTCGATTGCACTTAAATTTAACACGAATATATTAATTCATGAAATTAAGGTTCTGTGAAAAAATTATTACAATAGGATAAAGCATGTAGGTGTTATAAGTCAAAGAATTGTTTTAACCCATTGAGCCACCAGTTGATTTTGCTTATTTTGCCCGAACGGATCCAGTTAAATCCGTATTACGGGGGATGGCACCCGGCCGCACCCTGTCTACGGGCCGAAATTGCATGAATGCACAAAATTGAAGGCCTAGGCCTATTGTTTTTAGTTCATATGCTTTGCTTTCTAGTTTATATTCCCGCCAGCCCTAGGCCTAACCCTACTTGTGTCATCGTCTTATTTTATCTTGGTTAGAAGTACTGTAAGTCTTCATCCACATCATTATTTTTGCTTGCATCATTTGCAAGCTAATCAACAACACTTCCTGAATCTCACAATATATCACGCTCATTGGAAATTCAGCACAATCGCCTTCAGATTCGCCATCTCGTAACATTCAGGAGCTTTACGTCAGTTTAACGAAGTAAACAACAGCTGAGAAGCCTATTTCTGTTACGGCGCACCGCCTTAACAATTTGTAGGCCTTCATATTATTTGTAGTAGTCTGTGAAATGGCCGTGTTCGAGAATTTATCATGGAAAAAACTCAACCATGTCTGTAAAAGAGTCAGCCTCCATATAGTGCTGCTATCTGTGTGAGATTGACTGAACTACGCCGGTTTGGCTCGAAATCAAAGACGAACGGAACGGACACGGAACTGTTCCGTATGTCCGTTTTTGGGTCACACTCGTGGAATACGAACGGTTCCGTAAGTCGGCAAAGAAAAAACCCGTAAAATTTCGATTTTCATGAGAAATAATTTTTCGATTATGCTCAAGTTTCACTCGAATACCAAAATTCATAAAATAAAGCTTCTGTGAAAAAATCATTACAATCGGATAAAGCATGTAGGTGTTGTAAGTCGAAGAAATTTTGTAAAAATCGAAAAAAATCGTAAAATTGCATTTTTTATGAAAAAAAAAATCCTGATTGCGCTAAAAAACGTGGCAGTTCTAAGTCGAGAGATTTCGAAGGCCTCCATAAAATTTCATCGCAATCGGAGTATCGGTTTAGCCGGAATCGTGTTAACAGACACACAAAAATACAAAAAAAAAAGAATAAAAAACATTCCGGATTTTTTTCTCCAGTGTAGTGAAATGGAATCTTCGCTTCGCTCGCTACGCTCATCCAATTAAACTGCTTACGACTTTGCTTACTTGAATACCATGTGATCAGTGGCAGCCCCTGGTTGGAGCTGCAAAGTTGAACGTACCCCTTGTTAAATATAAAATGTGAGTAGGTATTATGGACTACAGTAATTAGGCCTAATTTAAATTAAGTTTGAGTTGTACATTTATCTTAGTGAAGGCTAGGACTGCACCTACCGTTCAAGGTTAGCATCTACTTGACTTCCCTATGAAGGTTACACATTCATATAGGTATGTTTAGAAGTGCTAATAGTGATGACATCGGTTACCCGGAACCGAACCCGATTCCGAACGCTTTAGCGACCTGGTTCCATTTTTCCAAGGTCAACTGTAGGCCTATAGCGGTAAACTTCACGGGCACGTTTTCCCGCACAAATGGTAATTCCACGCATCGTTTCTTGTTGGTTCTATTTCCACGGAGCCCGTGATGACGTAGCTGGCTATCTATCTTTCCTCGCCAGCTGATTAAACAAAGCGCGGGCGCCGATGCCAGCTAACTCCCGGCCATACAGTCGCTTCCAAATAACACGCACGTAAGGCTGATACATTGTACAAAAATTGACCGTTAAAAGCCGGTTCCAAATCGCTTACGACGTGGAGGAACCGGTTAGATCTTTTTGGACCTGATACGTCACCACCAAGTGCTAATCTGTGCGTTGTTGTTCCAGGCGAGTCCCAAGGAGATCGAAACGTTCCACAAGTCTCTCCAGACCCGCGTGACGAAGCAACAACAGAACGAGGCAAAGACCGACGTAATCGACCCTCCGACTGCGTTCGCCAACAAGCGGCCGCTGCTGGACGTTCAGGACGCGGGAGGCGGGGACGGAGAAGCCTAATAGGTACCACGTTGGGTTTTTAGCATTTACATTTAGAATATTTAGCTTTTACTTTCCCAAGATTTAGAATTTTCTTTTTCAAGTTCATGGGTGTCAAATGATTCAGAAAATCATTGGAAGTTGCAAAGTATTTGTGAAAGGGCATGCTTGTTTTAGTGTACGGTGACTCACGATTCATGGGATCAGAGTAACATCAAGCGGAGAAGAACACTGATTGATTACGACATTCCTAGCTTGGTGCATATGTACGAAACCGAAATCGTATCGTAGGTTGCTCAAGGTCAAACCTTGCCTTTTTCCCCATAAATGTACCTCCGCACCCCGCGCACTATAAATAAATAAAATAATAAATAAATTGGATTTAGAGTCTACCCACTCAGTTATATAACTGATTTTCAGTGGGGGACAGTAAATCGAAGCGACTGAGCCTACCCTATAGTAGAGATGTGCAAAAATGGTGACAACAAAATTCGCGAATTTTTTTAAAGTTGCAATAATCCCTTCAAATTCAGTTTGCACTGAATCTCATGAATGTGATTGAATGGTACCAATTTCCAATTCGCGAAATTTCGCGAAATTTTAGTTGATACCGCGAACTAGTGGCGAAATTAGAAATTATGTCCTTAAATGCGAATTAGGTCGCGAAATTTAAAAAAATAAAAAAATTTCAAAGTTTTGGTGGAGGTGCCGGGTCGAAGTCGAAATTAAATTAATACTTGCTGGTAGATATGGTGGAGGCGCCGGGTCATACAACGCGATTGTGAGATCTTAATAATCGTTTGAACGAGAGTAAGCTCAAAATACTTCAAATCCATATCAAAAGACACATAAAAAATGCATAATTTTGTAAATTTGGTGGAGGTTGCCGGGTAGACGAAATTAATTCTGGTAAAAACTGTCCGAAACTTTGAAAACTGAAGGCTGAAATTGATCTTAAAATTAAAACTGATTCTGAACTTCACTCTCATGAGCTTGTTTTTCTTTTAAATCATTAAAATCAATCAATCAAATCAATCAATCAATTTTTTTTTTAAAGTTGTGCATGAGAAAATTGGGTTTTTTGGTAAATCGCGACAAATCACGAATTTTTATTTTCAAGGCGCGAATTTTCAAACTTTAAAAAACCATTTTTGCACATCTCTACCTATAGGCCCCGACGCAATCAAATATCATATATAATATCAGTTCATTCAAAGTGATCTTCCACTTCTTGTTATCTCTTCTTTCATACCAAGGTCCAAATCAACCAAGTTGTCACGTAATAAATATCGGACACCTGAATAGCTCTGTAAATGCACAAAACAAGTAGTAGATGACCAAAACATCTGTTGGAATCAAACTTCACAGGGTCAAAATTTCCCAGAAGTACGAACTTCACAAATACAGTAAACACTCGTCTAGGGATGGGAAAAAGCGTTTTATTTCGTAAATGTTTAACCCCTTGAACTAATTGCGTTTAAACGTTTTAAGCCCTATTTTCAAAATTTAGGTAGGCAGAGGCCTAGGTTTAACAACAAAAATCATAATTTTGTACTTATGACCGGCCTTTGAATAACTAACTCTGGTTTTATTCTCACTCTTGCATTTTATGACCCGGCATTTCCACCAAAATTAAGCACTTTTAGAAAATTAGCGACCTAATCTGTTAGCCCGTGTTTGTGTTGGCTCCAAAAGTGATAACAAAATAACATTTCATTAATTATTAGAAGAAAGAATATTTCAAACCAAAAGCTGAAAGTTCTCATGAGCACTGATGAATATGACAGTGATATAGGTAGAGGTAATGAGAAATGGTGAAATGAAAATAATTCATAAAAAAAAGCATTTTTTGCGATTTAACAAAAATTGTCGAAAACGTTAATAAAAATAAATAAAAAATAAATAAAAATGGAGCCCCTTAAGTAAGGGATGACAAAAAGTTAGAATCGATCATTGTGACCCAAGAATCGATTTCCCAACAAAAAATAAATATTTGTACACTCCATTATTTTGGTGGACTATTTCTGCGGAGTCCGTGATACGCGTTGTTATTTTGGCGGTCTATTTCCGTGACGTCATGGAACGCTGTTGCGTTGATGTCTGGTTACCGTACCGCATGCATAATGTTCGGTCTGGACCGGCACATCCACCAAAATTTGCGTAAATTCTGGCCTGGCACCTCCACCATCCTCCTACATTTTCCACACTTAATGGTTCCATTTTGTGAGTTAATTCGCGTTTTGACCAGTTCCATACAATTTTGTTTGTTATTTCGCGCAATACGCGAGATTTTGCAAAATTAATTTTTTTTAAATGGTTTTTCCATCTCTAAAATAATTATGTAATTGTCGACAATATTGCATTTTAGGCAATAAAATGGACATTTAAAAAAATTCACAAATTTTGTTATCACCATTTTTCACTACCTCAGACCTATAGATATATAGGGTTACAACTTGACAGAAATGGAATTCCGGTTGTGGCCTCATTACAATGGGGATATCAGATCTGTCTTTGTTTTGATTGCTGTTTAGTGTTAACATATCATATTCGGACACTGCTAAAAAAACTTCCGAAAAATCGGAATCAATCATTGTGACTTAAGAATCGAAAAACCTTTTTAATTGTGTGCACAGTTATTTCCGTGGTCGTTTTTCGCGGAGCCCGTGAAGGCGTGTCTTGCCTGCAGTACCTCACAATGACCTCACGGAACAATGTATTTCGCAACGTTGCATCGTCGTTTGTTGTCCGTACAAGACACGTGGTTCACCGCTCTGACTTCACTCTCACGCACAACGTTTAAACTAGTGATGACATCGATTAATCGTTAACCGGTTAATTTTTGTAGCCGGTTACCCAGGTAATAACCGATTATTTAAACCGGGATCTTATGTGGCTATTGTAGTCATTTATATTTGCTACGCTCTGTCTCCCACCCCGCCAGCCGGGCCACGAGTCGCCGCTACTAGTTACTACGTTGCACAAGAGTGGAGATGGGGTAAGGAGGGGCGGCAGCTGTTTCGCAGCTGGCAATCGGTTGCCACTCGCCTGCCTGACCATGCGCAGAGCCTCTGCGCAGAGCAGTGCGTCGCTCTGTCTCTCTCACTCTCTCTTTCTCTCTCTCGCTCGCTCCACTGGAATGTTTTTATCGCTGTCACGCCGACCAGCCCTAATATTTATGAATATATTATTGTTACATAGAATATATTATTGTGTTTGTAGTTCACGTCTTCACAAAAGTTATTAGTAACACTTGTACTCGTTCAATTCACATCAAATAATTCACAAATTCAATTGTTTGTTAAACTTTGTTTTATAACAAAGAGCACAACAAGCTTCACTAACATCCGTCCGGTGAGATTCCGTGTACTAACATCCGTCCGGTGAGTATCCGTGTACTATCATCCGTCCGGTGAGTATCCGTGTACTATCATCCGTCCGGTGAGTTTCCGTTTACTAACATCCGTCCGGTGAGTTTCCGTGTACTAACATCCGTCCGGTGGGTTTCCGTGTACTTACATCCGTCTAGTGAGTTTCCGTGTACTAACATCCGTCTGGTGAGTTTCCGTGTACTAACATCCGTCTGGTGAGTTTCCGTGTACTAACATCCGTCTGGTGAGTTTCCGTGTACTAACATCCGTCCGGTGAGTTTCCGTGTACTAACATCTGTCCGGTGAGTTTCCGTGTACTAACATCCGTCCGGTGAGTTTCCGTGTACTAACATCCGTCTGGTGAGTTTCCGTGTACTCACCGAAAGATAACGATATCTTATCTACTTTGTTTGTCTACGAGCTACGCCTAGGTCTAGAGTTTGCGAGATTCAACCCAGCTGTTCGGACTTGATGTTGACCTATCAACTATGTCGGCAGACGCCTGCGTTAAGCGGAGCCGAGTGAGCAGAGATTCTACTGCCTTGCTCCCAGTAGTTGGCCGGCTAGAGCGCTCGCGCTCGTAATAGATGATTTTAAGCGCTTTTTTTAATTAATTAATTAAAATCCAGTCTGTACAATCGGTTAACCGGTTGACTAAAATCTTCACCGCCGCATCACTAGTTTAAACAGTCAAGTGAGGAATCGATTTCTCCAATTTGGAATCGATGCAGACAGGAATATTCCGCCATGTCATCCCTACTACTTGTAATATGAGTGTTAATAAGTAATAACAAGAGATAGATGAAAATAGTGTTTTGTGAATAGATGCTTTTTTCACTTTAAAACTTAGATTTTGTTTTATTTCATTTAAGATATTGTATATAATTTTTGTATACACATTTTTATTCACTTATTATGGCTAATTCAACCTTGATGACATAATTTAAAAATATAAATATGAAAAAACTATGTACACAAGTTTTTTAAGGTTGCCAAAAAATAGATGCTACAAAACGCTATAAAATGACACTTGAAAATGTTACTGCTAATAACCAATAAACTCATCTTCTCTTGTTGTGGACAGCTGGTGACGAGCTACGTGACGAGCTCGTACGATGATCGTTGTGGCAGCCTCGACCGGGTCCACTAGACAGGAAGCTACACCATCCATCCGCTATCAGACATACGTGACTTACTGTTACTTATAGATTCTATTTGCGTATTGAACGGGTCACAGAAGTGGTGTAAACCTGCAACGAAAAATACTGCACTTCTTTGGTTGTTAACAAAGCAATTTTTATCCTTTTTATTGTCAGTTATCATTTTTTAAATACACATATCCAGCAATACCTATTTGTGAAAACCTTTTTATTTGTAGTTTGCAATACGACCTTACTTCTCTGCAATTTTGTGCAAAGATAAAATTGCAAAAGTAAAATTGGAGCATAAAGAACTACTCAGTCTACTGTGATTATAAAGCTGCGACAGGAGGCAATTAGTGCAATTACACAATCATGACGACTGTAATACATAAGTAGTACCTAGTACTTTTGTTATTTTTTAAAGCTTAACCCTTTCGGGTCAAGTTTTTTTATACATTTAAAAGGCGGTGGAGCAATTTACTATAAAAACTACATCGTAACACTTAAATGAGTGTGCAATAAATAAAAATATTCACCAAAAAAAATTTTTCAAAAAGAAAATTTCAATTTTTTTTTAAAAATTTAAAAAAAAAAATTTTCATGGGGTTGTAGTAACGGGTGCAAAACACCCTTGTCGGATCCAGTCCGACACATGACCGAAAAGGGTTAAAGCGGACTATCATTCAACTCAACTGCTGGTTGCTCCTATCAAACGCACGCACCTCTGTGTGTCGTATTCACTAAATATGGACGCAGGCGCCGCTGTGTGTCATATTCACACGATTATAGCCCCCCATCAAGTAATGGCTGCACCCCTATTTTGCTCACTGGCTACACATGATGGTCACACCCCACTTTTTAAAATACAGTCCTACCTGCGGCTTATTATAAATTGGGAGTGTGGAATTCCGTAAGATCATTCAGGCTTGGTACGGGAACTGTAAATAGTACCGTTGTCGTCCATTCTCAGAGCATTTACTCCTGTGTGTTATGAGTTGGGCCAAATACTAGGTCATTTTGGGAGTTGTCCTCCTTTGTAAATCAATTTTTTAACTGAATAGGATAGACGTTAAATAAATAAAATTAAAATGTTTAGCATTTACAATTTGAAATGCCTAAATTTATTGCCGGCCTCATCAGTTTACAGACTGTTATCACTGTCGGTAGTTGATTCAACCGAGTCTTGACGTTTGTTCATTCATTGCTAGACAAACATTCCTTTACTTTATTGAGACTGGTTTGGGTGGGAATTACTGATCATCACGGATTTGGCGTCCGACTGATTCATTATTGATTCCGATTTTAATTTGCTGTTAGCTAAGGATCCAATGATGATTTTGTTTGACATTACATTTACAATACACATGATATTTCCCGCACTAACTCGGACCGCCATATCACCATTATTCAATTAGTGCCTTGTGTTAATGTAATCATAATAATTAGGCCTACCTATGTATTTTGCAATCACCGGTCCGAAAAATATTTCCTGTTGGCTTTTCTCTTTAGACGTTCCATTTTGATCAAGGCCGTAGCCTTTCAAAGTGACAACGTTTTTACTTTTTACCAATATTGTCCTGGAGTAAATTTTTGGAATACGTATCGATTACGATTAGTGATGACATCGGGTAGTAAATATTGGAATCGGCTCCGAAGCCTTGGGAATCGAGTCCTCGATCGGCGATAAAGATAAGGTAAAATCAGTTGACCTTCACCAATGTTGAACACCCTCCTACAGACCTAATTTGTTCCAGGAGAGAGCAAAAAAAAATGTTTTGGCAGTAAGTAACAATACTTCATTGATTATTGGTTGTTTGTAAGGTTGACTTGGTTTTTGAATTTTTTACGTGAAAGTTATTTTCAGCCCACAACACTGTCCGACTGCCTCCCAACACTAGCTTGCTAGTCAGTCTTGGCTTCTGGCCAAGACTCTCGTTGCTTTGTTTTGTTTACGTTATGAGATAAGATAACGAGACCACAAGTGCAATCTCATTCATTTCATCAGCAAAGCAGCCGACGGCTCGAGTTACACTACAATGTCCAAACCAAGGTCGAGACAGAGTTAGGGAAGGAGTGCGAGCTAGCGCGTAGGCAAGGGGGACGGGGACGGGGAAGGAGTAAAGCACCAGCTGCGCGCAACTCAACAGGAGTCAGAAATCCAACACTATGAGCGGCTCCAAGTCCAACTTCAAACAAACCGCCAATATCTGACACAGCAACCCTTTTTCAAAGGAATCGCGAGTACCCGATGTCATCACTAGTATCGATAACTCAATAAGTTTTATTTTATCGTTGAGCACCTCCAGCTTGGCTTGAGACAGCTCTCCGTAGTTTTCTCTTATTTTCCCCCCCCCCCCCCCCATGCCCTGGAAATCTACCAACTATTCTTCTAGGTAGTCCTACGTATCTTGGTCTGATTCTTCTATTTACCTACCCAATATACTTTTGTTTTGATATTCTCTTATATTCCAGAGTGCCTCAATACATACATAGCTGGAAACTAAAACTTCAAGCAAACTTTTGTTGATGAATGCCATTACGTACAAAATGTTGTAGCCAAATATGGTGCTTCCTACAATACTAAAATAGTTCAAATTTTTCCTAGATTTGTGGTGTTTATAATACTAAAACAGTTTTCAATAATGGTTATTGCTGCTTGAAAATAGCACTGGTGTCACTGGGTCTTGATAACCCGTTAGCTTTGCTACAATCCTGTATAGTCTAGTTAAACAAACAACACCGTAAGTACAAAATGTAAAAAATAAAAATCCACCCCAGCTCTCTTTGTTGTCTGGTTCACTTCTGTGCCGGTCTGTACATGTCTATGTGTGAAGTCAACGCGAGTTATTTTGACTGTGTGATTGCTGTTGCCTATACAGTTACAAGGCAATGTAAGACTAACCTCTAAGGAAAGTAATGGAACGTGGAGGGGTAGGAATACTGTGTCTTGGGCTTGGTCTTTGCAAGCTGGTGTTGTGACGTTCTTAGTCAGCACTCAATATCCACCAAACAAACACTTGCTTGTCTCTATTGTATTAATCTCTGTATCTCTTCGGTCTTCTAGTCTGGAATCTCTTTGGTCTAGTACTATCTAGCCCAACTTTTAAAATAGTTCAGTTGCTACTAGGACTTTGTATGTTTCTAACTTTGATATTTTAGACTCATGGCTCAAATATTAAATGTGTGAAGGGGTAATTTTGTTGCGTCATAGTTTGACATTTCGGAACCTCTGTGAGCTTCATCATCAGGACAACTCGCTACATGAGTCCTGATTATGGAGCCCACAGTCGTCGCCCTCGCACACAAGTTATTGCAGATCGGAAATTAAAATTATCCGTTTTGTTCCTTTGTTAATTTTTAGATTGTGATTCTCGATGTAATTAGGTAAGCAGGCCGTGGTTTTTACCCGTTTTCAATCTAGGCCCGTTACAAATATAGCAACTTATCTACAGCTATGCACTGGAGTATTTTTGTTTGCATAAAGGTGGGATTCTGCTTACGTAATAGCAAAGTTTTCTTAGTTTCATTAAATTAAGTTACCGGTAGCTATCAACTGTTTGCAAGACTGAGGAATATATGGACTGAGCGAGTCGTTCACTGTCATTATTGTAGCATCGCTGTAGTTCTGATTCCCTCCATGTGGTTCACACGATGCAGATGCAGAGAAAGGTCTGAACGATCTCCTTTTCTTGCGCCTGAAATGAAGCAAACTAGGAAAAGTCTATTTTATGAGTCTGTAAATTTGATTCTCAATGATCTAAAACTTGATGAAATACAATTTTTAGACTTTTACATGTTCTTTTATATTTGCGATATCGGTGTATTTTGTATTTAACTTCTTTGTGATTTTTTTTGGGGAACTGCAGATAATAGAGTCTACCCACTCAGTCATATAACTGATTTTCAGTTAATGTTTAAGATGCACTGTTAAGTGTTCAGTCTAGTTTGGCTGCGATGTTGAGCGATTGCGATTATTTCCTAATCGAACAAGCACCAGCGACTCTGAACTTTACACCACTTCTGTGACCCCACGCTCCTAACAAACGCCAACAACTCTGAACTTTACACCACTTCTGTGACCCCGCGCTCCGAAGAGCGTCTGAACCGCACTGGTTTCCAATCGACACACGTTAATGCAAACACTGTTAAATACTGGTACTAACAAAGCAGACCTAGTGATACAACCTAATATTATTATGTACTACAAGATGAAGATGAACAAATACAAAAATGGCGGCCACCGAACGTGGGACCGTTATTCTTATAACAAACATTCCTCGACAAAATAGAAACATTTGGGTGGAAGGTTAATTTAAAATTAACTGGAACAATATCTAGAATTTTGTTAGTGGAATGATTTTGTTTATTATGTTTGAGAACCTGTTTTCTATTTAAATGTTTTTAGTCTGCTATTTTATTGTAACATATTAGGTACTACACACCAACCATGATTCATTAAAAACTCGGTACAAATTACTCCGGTGTTTGCTTTTCCTTCACATTTAACTTCCTTCCAGACTTAACTCCTAAACTTGAACAAACTAAGTTTCTATGAATACCAAATGTTGGTCAGATTGGTGAAACGGTTTCACTTTACTCGTTGACTTGGGAACAAAATATAAATAAAAATACCATAAAATATAATCATTATCAACAGGTGTCCTGGTCGCCTTGCATTACCAGTAAAGTAATTGTTTTATTTTAATTTTTCGTTGTATATGATATTTTTCCTTACCTAAGTTTTGGCAAAGGAACTCTTTAAATGAGAGAGTTTAATTTTCCTGGAACTTTTAAATGGTCACGTTCATATTTCTAGGAAAAGTTTTCCAAAAGTTCTTTGAAACGTTTCTGTTGCAATCTACGAATCGAGTAGTCCATTTTGCACCAAGTGCTACTTTTCCTGGCCATTATTTATTTATGTTATTGAATTTTACTTGCCCATAGGGCAGGAAGGCTAATGCAGGGCAAGTGTGGCCTTTTGTAGCCTGACACAGTGATTACAGAGTTACAAGTTTAACATACATGAAAGACAACAAGAGAACATGACATTTATAGAGTTGGACGAATCGAAAGGCAAAAGGCGGATAAGGGTACTTGAAGCGCGGTAGAGGTCTGAAGGCTCGAGGACGCGAAACGAGGTCGTGAAGCTCATTTCTGCTGCCTGCGTGAAGACGTTGCAAGTAAGCCCCTGCGAGGGTGTCGAGTTGAGAGCTGATACCACCGACGCCGGTTTACGTGTACACGTCTTCATTCCGCGTCATCGGAGGAAGCCGCGCGTCCTGGTCATTATGTATTAGTTACCTTATAATTATCTAGTTATAGTTTCATCATGATTCATGACAGTACCGCCTGCCATGCCTTATGCCAGCTGGACATAATTTGTACTGCATGTTTAATTGAACTAGTACTTTCAAGTAGAAAAAATTTAACTTTTTAGAGGTTAAGATGTAAAAGGTACTAGAACCTTTTAGAGGTAAAGATGTTGTTTTTTATATATATTTTTTATTTATTTATGCCTTTATGCCAATTGCCTTTATGCCAATAAAACACATCTTTTAGATTAAGACAAAGGCTTATTTTACAAAACAAACAGTATAATAGCAAAGTTTATAATGTAATTGAACAGAAAAGTATGTACATGTATTAGGTATTTTTTAAATTCCCTCTAATACAATCTCTCTCTCTCTATATATATATACACACACACTTGATGGTTTACATTGTTGTCTGATAATAACAGGAAGAAAAGTACTTCTAAGGAATGTAGACCCTACCTACATATAGACCTTTTGATGAGCAAAGATTACACATGGTAGTATTAGTATTTAATATTTAGGTACGGGTAATCATATTATATGTCAAGTCTTTACAAAATATTAGCGGTATAAAATAAGATATATGAAAGATCACTGATGATCGATTGGTCTTAATTTTTTTTTGGTCCATCTACCTAAATAATCTTTTCTATCGATCGTAAGTGATATTATCCTTCATAAAGTCTTGTATATCATAGTACTCTATTCTATGAGGATAGTCCTCAGGTCTTTGTTTAGGATCCTCAATAGGCTTTTGTCGTAAGCTGTCGGGGAGATAATTGAACAAGATTGATTCTGCATATGTGGGGCTTTTCTCATATGATGCTAGTCTGTGTGATACAATAAATATGTCATTTCTCCTCCTTGTGTTGTAACTATGGTTATTGTTGTTTCTTGTTAACGAGTTTTCTTTATGTTTTTTAAAAATATAGTATGATTTTGTATTGTAGAGGCATGCTAGTGTTAGAATGTTAAGCTGTTTAAAATTGTCCTCTACATGTGTCCCGTTTTTTTTATTTGACCTTTTTTTCTAATTGCTTTCTTTTGCATGATAAATATACGCTGGAATTTCTTTTTTGATGAATTTCCCCACACAATCAATCCATAGCTTAGGTGTGATTAAATTAATGCATAATAGGCAGTTAATAATAATGTAGTGTCTGCATATGTTTTTAATTTTTGCAATACATATAAATTGGAGCTAAGTTTATTTGCTACGAAGTCAGTGTGATCGTCCCAAGATAACTTGTCATCTATGTATAGTCCTAGGAACTTTGCAGTTTGAATTTGTTCAATGGGCATGTCCTCATTGCATAACCTGATATTAATTTCTTGGTCTTGTGCACTTTTTATTTGGAATGTCATACATTTTTATTTTTTTTGTATTCATGATTAGGTTATTTGGTGTTAACCATTGTGCTATTTCATTAAAGTTTATACTTTATAGTAGCTTTTATTTCTAGTGTTAGGATATCTTCTTGAGATAAAGTGGCAGTTGCATCATCAGCATATAACAGTAAATCCCCTTCACTAATAGCCTTTGGCATATCATTAAGATATTAAAAAATAAAGGCCCTAAAATAGATCCTTGGGGAACTCCCAGTTTTATTTTTTTCCTGATGGATTTTTTTTTTATGTTTTTAAAGTTAATGTAAATGTAAAAAGGGACTTCAACTTTTTAGAGGTAAATATCTAAAAAGGGACTTGAACTTTTGAGAGGTAAAAATGTAAAAAGGGATTTGAACTTTTGAGAGGTAAAGAAGTAAAAAGGGACTTGAAACTTTTGAGAGGTAAAGATATAAAAGAGAGAGAAAAGATATAAATATATTTGAACTTTTTAGAGGTAAAGATGTAAAAGAAGACCGTTTCTTGTTGTTTTTATATTATGTAATGACTAATGACAAGGACAAACAATAAATACAATTAATGCATAACCAAAAACATTTTCTATGGCATATGAATAAGTTCTACCATCAGGGAGTAGAAGTAAATCAAAAGGAATGGCTAATATAAGTTAGTTTGGAAATTTGATTTTCATACTTGTATTAATTTTATTAGTAGCATATTGATTATTTTAAAGTGGCTTTTACAGGACATGAGTTTTTTTTTGCAAATTTCTGTTTGTTCGGCCGATTTGCATAAGAGTTGTTTAAATTTTTTTACAATTATGTCAATGAAGTAAAACTGTAGTGGCACCTTTCGAAAAATAATTTTAGGTGGAAGCTATTTATTTATTTATTTTTTTTGCCATTTTTTGTTTTTCTTAAAAAGTCCGAAATCTACCATTTTGTGAATTGTTTATGGCTGACAAACAAACAATATTGATAATCTACGACTCTAGGGCTGTCCATGTATACATCGGGTGTGAAGCCTCCTTGACGTTACTATGTTTGTAAACCTTGGATTCTCCCCTCCCTGCTTGTGGATGGTTCTACCAGCAAGGGTATTTCCTCCCTCTACATCCCAAGGCCAGAGTAGTGCATTATTACCTAACGCTGCCGTCCGCGGTGGCGTATTCGGTTAGGGCGTAGGTCCGAGGAATACGGCACCAAGGGGACGTGGGTTCGAGTCCCGCATAAGGCATGAGTTTTTTGTAATTGTCCTTCACTCTTCATCTATCACAACTCATCTCTCGAATATGAAAATCGCAATTATAGCATCTTAACTGGCCGAAATGAACCTAGATTTTAAGGCCATTACACCTAATTAAAAAAAAATTGCCTAACGCTAACGGTTGACGCGCCTTTAAACCAGACAACATCCCACTCCACGACGTTTTGTACTTGTTTGTGTTCCCGCGCTCACAAGTTCAACCACAGTACAACAGGCGGTGATCTCAGCCCAACAACAGGTGGTTGGAGTAAGGTTATGGCGGCCAACCCTCGAGAGAGCAGAGAGACGCTTCTGTCTTATTCTATGCTGTTGTCTAGGAAATATCACGTTAAACATTCATATAATTTTGTTTTTGGAAAGCTTTTCAAGTAGTAGCTAGTGTGCGCCTAAGATGGCCTAAATAGGTGGCCCTAATCATGGTAAGTTTTCAAACTCTTAATTGTTAGGCCTAGGCCTAGGGACCGCGATCCACCTTGTGGGCTAGGCCTAGGTAGGCCTCCCTAGGCTTTGGTTATTCAATGACCTAGGCGGAGGCCTAGCCATGATTGGATACACAAAGGCCTAGCGTAGGCTAGGTTGATTTGAGTCAATTTTGATATAACGTAGGCCCAACCTAGCCTAGTTTTTTAATAGTAGGGCCTAGTAGGCCTAGGCCTAGTAGCCTAGCCCCTAGGCCTAGGCTACCTATCTTTAATAGTAGTAGGGCCTAGTTGCTATAATCAATGGCTAGGCCTAGGTACTACGCTTACGCCCTTTGTTTTTTTCTTTTTTTCGCATAGCTAGGCCTCGGGGAGCTTCTTCGGTTCATGGGCCCCAAAAAACGAACCTACCTACCTACTCCTTCGGTTGGGGGGTCCAAATACTTTTTGCGATGTTTTGTGTGAAGCAAGTTTGTTTAAAATTAAATATAACACCAAGTAGGCCCTACATTGTTAAACATACACGCTTAGCGCCTACTCTCCTCCTAACCTACGATTCCCTACAAAACATCGTAAAAAGCTTTTGGACCGCCCCAACTGAAGGAGTTCCCAAAAAAACAACTTGGTTTTCCTTGTTGTTTTATGCATATTTATAGGTAGGCCTACTGCGTGTAAATCTATGGTAGGTGACCCTAGTATTTATGCCGTACCTATAGGGCCTACTGCCATGTATCAAAAGTATGTTAGGGGCTTGGGGTTGGGGGGGGGGGGGGGGGGCGCAAGGCGCCGTGGGTGCTGGCCAAGCTGATTACGGCTTAACAAAAAGTTTTACGCCTCCCCCACTAAACAACTTGGGCTATAGGCCAGGCAAAATTTGTGTTTTAAGTGGTGTTTTGGTTGTGTGTGGCGTTACACGGCATAATTACCAAAAGCCAAAACTATAATTATATTCCTACCTAGACAAAACCTTTTACGTTTCTACTTTTGGCAAAACTACTTTTTTTGTTGAAAGTCCTTTATATTTAGGCCTAAAATAGAAGCTTTAAACCCAAAAAGGTTTTTTTTAGGCCAGATATTTCCCCAAAATGCGCTTTTTTACCTCGCCGAGAGGAATCTTAGCCCGGGGGATTGTAAACCCGACCCGAAAACCCCCCCCCCCCCTAGCACTTAACTTATGGGTGGTTCGTAAACTGCAAAGAACCCCGGTTCATAACCCCGATCCCCAAAAAAGAGACGGGCCCCCGGGAAAGGTTAGGGTTAGTTCAGGTTATGGCCGGAAAAATTTCAAAAAGGCTTTTGTGGATGATAAAATAAAAATTTTTTGGGGCCTTTGTGCTGTTTTTTTACAAACAAACATTAACATGGAAACGTTTTTACGTTGTTTTTTTTTAAGTGTGGGCTCCTCTGTCGGAGCACCCAATTTGTAAACAAACCCACCCCCCGAGTGGGCGGGGGGGTTTACTGGGTTTGAAAATGCTGACCCGGGTAAAGTAAAAATACGTGCAATAACTGACTCGGGGCTTGACAATTTAAAAAAAAAATCTATTGTTTGGGAAAAGGGCCCAAAATTTATTTGCCCAAAACTAAATTCAAGGTGACACAATAATTTTCGGGGGGGGGGGGGGGTCTTTTTTTAAATATTTTCCCTTTTGGAAATTTTTCTTTTTTTTAAAAACAACAGCCAAAAGTCATTAATTTTTTCCATGGGCTACCCCCCCTTTTATCATACCTTTACTTTTCGGTCATAAACCCCTATTTTTTTTTGGGGGAGGGTTCTTGGGCCTTTTACCTATCTCATCTTCTTTAAATTTTTGAGGGGGCTTAGTGGGTGATATTTTTGGGTTTGTTTAAAAAATTAAAACGTAAAAAGGGTTTAGGCCAAATTTTGGGGTTGAAAACTTTCCCTTTGGGTTTTTAAATTGTGGATTGCACATTACATGAACAATTACATTAGAACTGGGCAAGGCTTGGCTTTGGTGGGAAAGCCATGTTTGGGGAGAATGCGCTAGAGAGGGGGAGTTCTTTCCCTTCCCAAAGTATAGGGGGCAGCAGTAAACAATGGGAAGTGTCTATAAATTTGGGCGAAAGGGTTTGAATACCCTTCACCCCTTTTTTCCCTTTGGGGTTTTAAGCCCAATAATATTAGAAGATTATTTTTTTTGGGGGCTGAATATTTACACAATACTACGCACATCCCTCATAAGGAAAAGTTTGCCTGATTGACAATCACAACTATGGTTGTACATAAAAAGGGAATTAGATGTTTTTTAATGAGATACATGCTAAAAATTTAGGGATATAAGCTAAATGTTATAACTAAAAAAATTTTGGGGAAAATGAAACTTTAAAGGGCAAATTTTTAGGGTTGAACCTTTGGGTTAGAATTTTCTCCGCCTGGAGGTCCAGGTGGCCTCGGGTCCCAAATGGTATTTGGGTTTTCCACCTAGCCCCGGATGGGAATGCCCTTTGGTGAGCCCGCGCTCACTGGTCCCAGGGCCCCCCCGGGGGGTTTCCGGATCAAAATCCCCCGGTGGGGCCCTGGGGCCCCTGGTACTAGGGTCGTTTGTTCCGGGGGCCCCATTCGTGTAGGTACCGGTCTGTCCCCCCTTGGTTGCTGGGGCTTTTGAATACGGGTAAGGGCACTTCCAGCGTTGACAACTGGTGGCTTTGTCAGGGTTTGGTGGAGTCCTGAGCCGATATTTGGGGGGACATTTGGTACTTGCCCTCGTTGGGTACAACGTGCCCCCGCTTTCTGGTCCACGTTGTCTTTTGTAGTTATTTTTTGGTTAAACCCAATAAAAGGGTTTGTTACGAGGCCCTTTTCCCAGGGGGAAGTTTCTGTTGCGGGGGGAAAAAACCCCAGGGCGGGTTTCCACTGTTACTGTATTTTGGAAACGTAGACTGCCTCTCCCACATGGAAAGTACGACCCCAAAACAGGAGGACGGGTTTTGGGGGGGTTGGTAGTTGTGTGATCAGGATGCAGCGGATCCCGAACTGTCCCAATTCTTCTCCCCATAAAGGATTCTTGGTGGGCTTTTCCCCGGTTACTGTGCTCGGCGTGGGTGTGTTGAGTCAACAGGTGGGCCCCGCAATTTGTATTTTGGGTGTCTCCTTTCCCTCTGAAGAAAAACTTTTAGGTTGTCTTTACAGTTTGCACCACTCGTTCTGCTTGTCCCTTTGGGTTTCCGGGTGGATGGTGCAAAAGGTAAAGTGACGTACCTGATTTTTGGTTGGAAGGCTCAAACTCTGTTGGCACAAATGAAGTACCGTTGTCAGACACAAGGGTAGTTTGGTAAGCCCTGAGTGGCCCAGATGTCGCGCAGGTGGCGGATCACTGGTGTTTTAAATCATGGTGGGCACCACTCGAAAAAAAAAAAAATTTAGTCCACTTTTGAGTATAAGTCACAACGATAAGGAAAGTGTGTCCTTTGGGAAAGGTCCGGGAAAGTCCACATGAATCCACTCATGGGGTTTCCCGGGGGTAGGCCCTGGTTAAGGGGTGGGGGGGTTTTGGCCCTTTGCCCGGGGCGTGTTTGGGGGGTTCTTGGCAAACGGGGGGGGGGGGGGGGGGCATGGGCCTTTACATAGGGCTCAATGTCTTTGGGCCATGCCTGGCCACCCTACATATGTACGGGCAAACGACTTTTATAACAAGGGGAAATTGGGCCCGGGTTTGGGACTCGGGGTTTAAAATGTTAGGGCATTTTTTCTTGCGGGGTTTCTGGTATCACCAAATTGTTGCCCCAAATTAAGGGGAGGCCCTTATTTTACGAACAAAGGGGTCCGCCGGGACAAGGGAAAGGGTTTTAACTCTGGGGTTCTGGTTTTTGGGAGACCAAAACCATGTAGGGTGAAATGGATTACTGACTTTTAGGGACCTTTTCATGGAGATGAGGTCAGGGTATGTTAGGGTGCATTTAGAGTCGGTTTTCTCGCTGCTTTTAGTAACAAAATCTCAGTAGCCGGGGGGTGCGGTGCCGGTTTTCCCCGGGCAGGCCAGTTGAATCGGTTTGTGGTAGGGGACCCTTTGGGGCCCCCCCAAAAAAAAAACCCCCCCAAAAAAGCTTTCTGTGTGCTTTGCTTTTGGGTTTGGTTTTTTTATGATTTGTAAATTTGTTACCTGCAAGCTGAGAGCCAACGCGGGAGCGTGCAGGGCAAAACCCTCTGGTATAGGTTTTCCTTTGGGGTTTAACAGGCTTACTAGTGGTTGATGATTTCCGTGATGATGGGGAAAATGCCCGGCCCATAGACAAAACTGGTGATTTAAAGTTTACCCCATTGATGAAGGGGCAAGGCCTCCCTTTTTATTTGTGAATAATTCACTTCGGCGCGTGAAGGGGTCCTGGAGGGGCCCTACGAGAATGGCCCCCGTTTTGGGGGTTCCAAAATGGTGAGGGGAAAATGCCCCCAACGCCACTGGGGATGCGTCACAGCCAGGAAAAATAGGCGGGGTATTGTCAAAGGGTTAGTACATCCCCCCGCTGGGAGGTTTTTGGGCCTTGGGCCCCTCCTCAATGCTTTTGGGGAGCCTCCAAAGTCCAGGGGAAATTTACGGGGGGTTTTTTACACTGGCTGCTAGACTGTACAGGAGGTTCAAGGGGGGGGGAAAACTCGTTCGGTATGAATGCATTTTAGAAATTTTAAAGGGAAACCTAAGAAGGGGTTGTAACGGGCCCATACGGGTGGGGATTTACCCCCAAAAAGACCTCGATGTGTATTTATTGCTAGTATTTCCTGAAATTGTCTTGTTCCCCCTTTTACTGTTTGAAAAGCTGTAGGGCCCGATTCAAGCTTCGTAAAAAATCGTACCCCCACCCAAGGGTTTAGAGTACAGAGGGTATTGTTTGGGAAGGGTACCTATCGGTAATAGATTAGAGTTAACCGTTTTAACGGTAGTCCCCCCACAGGACTACTGCACCATTTCCCTTTGGTACTACTACAACGGGGGGAAACCCATTTAGAAAATTCAAGGGTTAAATAGCTTTTTTCGGGTTTTGCAAACGGTCAATCTTTCCCCCTCAACTTTATTTACCGTGGGGAAAAGGTACCGCCCTTGGGTTTTAAAAAAAACGGTGTATCCCTGGTTTGTAGAGGTAAATGATACGGGGTCCCTGGTTTAAAAAACCTAAACCCTTCCTTGAAAAGGTAAAAAGGGGAAATTTTCTTTCGGGGTTTACGTCGGGTGCTTTGGCCTGTGGGATTTTTCTTGGGACTTGGTTTTTGCCGTGATATTAAAGCCTTTGGAAAAAAAAAAAAAAAAAAAAAAAAAAAAGAAAACCCAAATTTCGGGGGCCTTAGAAGACTGGTCCCCGCCCCTGCCACAACTATAGAGGGGAGCGGTGGGTAGTGTTCCTATGGGGAAAAATGTGACTTTAGTCAATCCTAGAACCTTTAAGACCCCTTTAGACCCGGTCGTTAACCCCAAGTCTGGGGGATCTAGTCCGGTTTTTTGGGTTTCCCCCCTAAAATTAAGGTAAGGGGTTTTCCCAATAAGAGAAAAACCCGGGGGGGCGGAGTCTACCTCCTTGGGAGGAGTTTCCCCTCCACCGTCAGTGTGGGTAATTTTATTTTTCCGGTGCTTTCGGCGAGTAATCTTTTTTTGTTTTTACGTTCAAACTTTAAGATCATACATATTGGGATGTCACTGGACCCACTGGTGACGCTAAAATTCATTTTCCGCCTGTTACTCCTTGGTTGTTGATTTTGTTGGGGGTTTTCTTTCGAAGAAAAAACCCCCTTCCATTTTCGGGGTTTTTCTTTTCAGACACTAGCAATGGGCTATTTTTTGGGAAAAATGGCATGTGGATCTAAAATCGGCAAGTCTGTCCCTGATGGTCAGAGCCACAGCGGGATGCACGAACTTTTCCCGTTGGTGTGGTTTTCGGTTAGCTACGGTCCTGGGGTTAGCCCCATTTGCGATTTTGGGTATTTTGGCCTGTGTTTAGTACTGAATTTCACTTTGGTGTTCTGGGGGCCCGCTGTATTATCGGGACTAAGCCTATCGCTATTGTTTCTTTTTTTGCCGGGGGGGCCCTGTTGCGTTCAGGGAGAAAACGGGGGAGGCAGTACACATGTCTTTGGGGTTCGCTTGTATGTCAAATCTGTTATTTCTAGAAGCCCACGTTGAAGGGGTTCCCTTTTGTTGTAGGGGAAATTTCAAATTGGGGGCTGGGAAAAGGGCCTTTTTGGTTTGTTTTAACCCCAATGGGGGGCTTTTGGTACGTAGCTCAGATAGGGTAATCTAGGGGAGATTCTCCCTGCTTTTTGGGGTCTACGGTTTAAATTTAAAAAAGTTCCACGATAAAAACCCAGGCTTGACATCGAACTTATTTTTTTTATGATTACAGTTGCTGGAGGGGTTTTTCTTTTTAAATTTTGGGGCAAAATTTTCCCTTTGGGGGGTTTTTTTTAAAGGGGTCATATGATTTAGGGACCTATAAGGGGTTTAAAAAGGAATTTTTGGGTTTACGGTCCGATTTCCCTAAAAAAGCATTTGGGTTTGGGGGGGGAAAAAACTTCAAGTCTCCCCCATAGGGGTGGTCCAGCTTAATTTTTTTTGGGATTTGAACTGGTCGACGGCTCCCAAATAAAAACCCAATACTAAGGCCCAGCGATGCCTTTGGGGTTTGCCCTTTTTTCTGGTGACCCCGGTAAAGGGGGAGGGCCCAAAAGGTTTATGCGCGTTAAAGGGGCCCGGCCTTTGGCTTTAAAGCACATGGTAATTTTCTCGGCTAGGGCCTTTCAAAGTCGGGAAATCCGATCCTGGGGTCGCCACGAATTTTTGGGTTTTCTAAACATTTTTATTTCGTAATAAAGGGTTTCAATAAATTGGTTGTAAAAGTCCTTGGTTTTTTTGTGGTTGCCATTACATGAATTTTTAAATTAAATTAAGAACAAAACCCCCCCAAAGGGCTTGGCGTGGGTGGAGGGCCATGTTTGGAGAATGCGTAGGGGAGCGTTTGTTTTATAAATTCAAAATATAGGGGGGGGAGCGTAAAAAACTTTGGAAGTGTCTATAAATATGGCGCAAGGTTTTTAATACACTTCAGTAGGTATTGGCCGAGTTGTTAAAGCTACCTACTCCACTAGGCCTACTGTTAAAAAAGTGTTGTACTATATCTGTTAAAGAATGGTTCTATATTACGCAATAGTTTTAAAGTGTCAACAATTGTTTGAATTTCACAAAATGGAGAAGGTAAACAAGTCTTAGATCTCTATTTTCTCTACAGCAGTGAATAATGGGTAAAGTCGATAGGTCGATATCGATCGAAATGCGATTGTAGTGATGGAGCCTGTGGCAAGTGCTTGGTACTACGTCGATCGTCTATCGCCTTTTGATAAAGTAGGTTTCAACTTAGTGAAATCTTACGCGATTCTAGTTTTTAACTGAATTTGTTGGTTGTCCTAACTTTAAATTATGGTTGCCCGTGCCTGGATTGTTAGTTGCCCCGGTCAACTCGGGCATAGGAATTTTCGAGCCCTGTGATTGGACGGGTTACTCTGGTGAGGTAAACGAAAGAGCCTCAAATATCCTTTTGGAATTGTCCACCCTTAAAGTGGCTGTCAAACGATCAACAAAGTGGCCCAACTCCCATTGCCCAATTTATTGCTATCACTGACACACGAGACACAATAAAGAGAAACTGCGGTGACAACTACTACTGTTGTGATTGGTTATCAACGATCACTTGATACTTCGTAGAAATCTGATTGGAAGTTGCCAACTTATAGCCAAGTAGTTCAGAATGTTGAACATTGTTGGGGTGTTGCGCTTACTCGACCTGACTGTCTAACAGGCAGTCGGCAATATGCGTGTTATCAAATGCTCACCAACTCACAGCAACATTGTGGGGCAACAATGTTGATCGTTTGGCATCTGCGCCAGAAGTGCTTGCTTGGTTGAGGTTACCTAGGCCCTATGTTGTTTTGTTTACATTCCTGTATTGAAGGGCATACAAGATGACATATTACGTGAATAGACAGCAATGACATTATAATATGCCTACAGTGGCGTAACTGAAAATGGCGGGGTCCGTATGCAAGTTGGATTATTGGGCCCCCACTTTTTAGTGTTGAAAACTAAAATGCGGTGCTCTAAGTGTAGTAGGCTAGGGCCTATAGGTACCGGTAGTAATTATTTCTGGCACTAGAGTACGTTTTTCACTTCATCTTTTAGTTTTGTTGGTACTAGTGATGTCATCGGGTAGTAAATATTGGAGTCGACTCCGGAGCCTTGGGAACCAAGTAGGAGTCGACTCCCCGATCCGCAATTAAATTTTTTATTTCAATCTCATCCAATTTATCATTTATGCAAAAGCTATTTTTAGCCCACAACTCTTGTTGCACATCGCTGTCCGGTTGTTCCCCCCCCCCCTCCACCCGCTACGTATCACTAGCTTGCTTGTCTCTTGGCCCGGCCAAGACTCTCGCTGATTTGTTATGTTTACGTTTTGAGATAAGATACTTAATGACTAACGAGACAACAAGTGCAATCTCATTCAATTTATCATAAAAAAAAAACCCGCCCCACCCCGGAGTCGAGTACCCGATGTCATCCCTAGTAGGTACGTTTGTTTTGCAATTCGCTTATCCTATTATTTGTAAGTTTTTAGTTTGTGTAGGACCACTTTTCCTTTGCAAGTGCTTTTTGAATGCATTGTAGATGATTGTTGTCAGGTTTCTAAGTTTCTATTGTTAGGGGAGAAGGTGGAGGGTTGGGACAGGAGGAGACATGGGACAAAGGCTGTATCTTTGGAGGGAATTTCAATTTCTGGTGTCTGGCACCATCTGTTGGTGGCTTTTGCAACTACTAGAACAAATATGAAGTTTCAAAGAAATCCACCAGGTGCAACAAGTGTTATTCCAATATGGCTGAATTGGCATGTCCAAAGTAGGCCTAAATGTCAATAGTAGCCTATTTATGAACAGGATATTTTATTGGATGAGTGTAGCAAGCGAAGCAAAGATTCCATTTCACTACACTGGAGAAAAAAATCCGGAATGTTTTTTTCTTTTTTTTTCTTTTTTTTTCTGTATTTTTGTGTGTCTGTTAACACGATTCCGGCTAAACCGATACTCCAATTGCGATGAAATTTTATGGAGGCCTTCGAAATCTCTGAACGAAGAACTGCCATGTTTTTGAGCGCAATCGAAAAATTATTTCTCATGAAAATCGCAATTTTTCGATTTTTTTCGATTTTTAAAAAATTTCTTCAGCTTAGGCCTATAACACCTACATGCTTTGTCCGATTTTAATGATTTTTTCACAGAACCTTAATTTTATGAATTTATGTATTCGTGTGAAATTTGAGCGCAATCAAAAAACTATTTCTCATGAAAATCGAAATTTTACGTTTTTTTTTCTTTTTTAAAACAATTCTTTGACTTATAACACCTATATGCTTTATCCTATTGTAATAATTTTTTCACAGAACCTTAATTTTATAAATTCATATATTTGTGTAAAATTTGTGCGCAATTGAATAATTATTTCTTATGAAAATTTCAATATGACGATTTTTTCCTTTTTTTAAATTACAATTAATTAAAAAAAAAAAAATTTAGGTTAATTTTTCATTTAATTTAATTTAATTAAAAAAAAATCTTCAACTTAGTAATGATTTTTTCACAGAACAACAGAAAATCCGCATAACACATGGCAGCTCAATGCACCAATTACGCTCATCCAACAACGCGGCGGGACTTAAGCGTTTTCCTAGTTAATAACAAGTTATAACATGGTAAGAACTTAACTAAACTGAAAACAATGATGTAATCTATCAGTAGAAATAAGAGACATCTCCCTGGAACATAATATAAATGGTATTAAACCACTTATAATGAGATAGTGTTGTGGGTGGACACATGGGACAGCATTAGCAGGGGAGACATGGGACACTTTTTAGGTTAGGCCTAGCCTACAATGTGCTTGTTAAAAACTAATAGAACTCAAGTAAGCACTGATATTTGGTGCATGCCACTAAATTCCATCATGGGCTTACCTACAGACAAGTGAGGGTTCTTACTTACAACTATGCAAAAGCCAACTTTGCTAAAATCCCGCCATCATGGAATGATAATAAAACTGCTGGGGTTGAATGGCTCAAAGGGTTCATGCATCGTTACCCTAACTTATCTCTCAGAAAACCATTTCATTTCATTTGTATTTTATTTATTACTAATTTTTACATATTTGACATGTTATTTCAATAAAGTTCTAGATGATAATAATATGTTGTAACCTATTATTGTATCAGTGTCCCAAGTCTCCCTATACAGTGTCCCAAGTCTCCCCACCTATGGGAGACTTGGGACAGTTTGCAGACCTCTGGTATTTTACTTCTGCACTTATCGTCAACCATAGTACACCTTGTATACATTTACCATAAGTAGGTGAAAGATAAGGGAAGATAATGCAAAAGAGTTTACTTCAATTGATTAAAATTGTTTTCTGAAAAGTGTCCCAACCCTCCACCCTCTCACCGACTTGTTAATTGTTATTGGATGAGCGTAGCGAGCGAAGCGAAGATTCCATTTCTCTACATTGGAGAAAAAAATCCGGAATGTTTTTTATTCTTTCTTTCTTTTTTTTTGTATTATTGTCTGTTTGTTAACATGATTCCGGCTAAACCGACACTCCAATTGTGATGAAATTTTCTGGAGGCCTTCGAAATCTCTGAACTTAGAATCAATCGAAAAATTATTTCTCATGAAAATCGTAATTTTACGATTTTTTTGATTTTCAAAAAATTCTTCGACTTGCAACGACATGCACCGACATGCTTTATCCGATTATAATGATTTTTTTCAAAGAACCTTTATTTTATGAATTAACCACTTGCCATACTACCACGTCTGCCAGACGGGCGTCAGGGGGTGTTGCTTTGTCAATAGTGGATGGCATGTGAATCAATGTCTTTTGAGGAAAATCAGATTTTTAATATATTGTGTGTTTTTTAGAATATTAAAAATTGTGGGGATTTTTTTTTTTAGAAATTTTTGGGGGGGAAATTATCCTGTGGAATAGTGACCAAGGGTGGGGGGGGGGGGGGGGGGAGCAAAATGTCAAGATCGGATGAGAACCAATCAAATTACCTTAAAGGCTTGGCTAAAGACCCTAAAATGGTTATTTTTATTTTTTTAGAATGTCATCCAAAAAATGGGGGGGGGGGGATGGAAGGGAGGAAAGGGGGGACAAGTAGACAGTGGGGAGGTGGGTGGGAAGAATTACTTTGGAAGGTGTTTTTATGTGGCTAAATGTCACTATCAAATAAAATCCAAACAAATGACTTGAAGGTAATAATTTTTTTTTAGGGGGGGGGGAGGGGGTGGTGGGGAAAAGGGGGGGGGGATGGGCAAAGGGGTAGTAGTCTGTAAGGGGTTGGTGATGTCAAGGCTGGAAAGGATTAACAGATGGGGGAAAAAAATCATTTTCATTTGTTTACTTTTTTGGAATGATAAAAATATCGGGGGGTGAGTCCCAACGTGCTTTACTTGGGGAGGGGGGGGGGGGGGAATATGGAGATTTATGTCAATAGTGGATGAAATCTTCCAAAAATTTCCATTTAGGGAAATAAAATACTAAACTTGGGCCTATTTTTGAAGATTTTCAAAAATTTAATGAAACATTATTGGGGGAGGAAGGGGGGAAGAACAAAAATCGGTGGGTGCTGAAATGTCAATGTGGGATAAATTAAAAAAAAATCCGAAAAGGGGAAGAAAATTTTGAATTTTTTTTCCCCCCATAATATCAATGTTAAATAGTATTTCATGGCAAAACAAGTATGTATTAATGGTATGCTAAGGGGTTAATATATTCGTGTGAAATTTGAGCGCAATCAAACAATTAGGCCTATTTCTCTTTTGAGCACATTAAAAAATAAATTATTCTTTTATCTTAAAAACTGTAGAAGAAGTAGGAAAAAATGTTAGCAAATGTGCTAGAATAAAAGTTTTGAGATAATAGCATTTAATGTTTATTTATGTTGTTTTTTGGTAAATTTGAGTGTAACATAGCCTAAAAGGTTCAGTTAATTTATTTAACATGAATTCACTGGGCTTTTATAACCTGTTAATCTAGGCTTCTTTAAAATTGACTAATATTGTTATGAATAACACTCTATACAGCCCTAGATTAGGCCTAATATCAGTACCGGTAAGCCATTTTCCCATGCAAAATAGCATGCAGTGCTCAAGAAAAAAATTAATTTAATGCTTTTAGCAATATATCAGCATAAAATAAATTTATGTAGTCAATTAATAATAAAGTAAACTTAAAAAACAATTAAAACAATAATAAATGCAAAATTGCTGGTTTTTCACACATGTTCAGTAAAATAACCCCTTAAACAATTACGCTCATCCAACAACGCGCCTGAAAAAGCGTTTGTGAAGCTTCCTAGTTATAAACCTAAAACAAACTCATATTAAAACCTTTATTCTATGGATTCTGGCTAACTTTTTCAACTTTTCTTTCAAAAAGCAAAACATCACCATTACCTTAATGTCCATGTAAAATATGAACGTTGTAGCCCCACCCGTTTAGTCAGAATCGGCCCAAGTGTCACGAAAATATCGCACTAAAAATTGGAAAAAATCGTGAAAGTACGATTTTCATGAGAAATATTTCTTCGATTGTACCCAAAAACATGGCAGGTCTAAGTTCAGAGATTTTGTAGGTACCCTCCAATTTTCATCAAGATCGCATGCCGTTTGCCCGGTAGCGTGCGAACAAACAGACAGAAAAACAAACAAAAAAAAACCTTGGAGCTAAATTTTTTGAGGGGTCCGTGAAATAATTGAAGTCTTTGCTTCGCTCATCCAAATACAATTAGAAATATTCTTCTTTAGACTAGGAAAACGCTCAAGTCCCGTAGTGTTTATGGATGAGCTTTTTTGTAAGTTTTTAGTTTGTTGGGATCTCTTTACTTATCAAGTGCTTTTTGAACGCATTGTAGGTGATTGTTGTCAAGTTTCTATTGTTTCTTGTTAATATTAAATACCTACCGGTACCTCAAAAAACTTAATTTAAAACCTTTATTTAGCATGGTTTCTGGATAATTTTTTCAACTTTTTCTTTCAAAAAGCAATACATCACCATAACCTTAATGTCCATGTGAAATATGAACGTTCTAGCCCCACCCGTTTGGTCAGAATCGGCCCAAATGTCACGAAAATATCGCACTAAATATCGAAAAAAATCGTAAAAGTACGATATTCATGAGAAATATTTCTTCGATTGTACCCAAAAACGTGGCAGGTCTAAGTTCAGAGATTTTGAAGGTCCCCTCCAATTTTCATCAAGATCGCATATGCCGTTTGCCCTGTAGCGTGCGAACAAACAGACTAAAAAACAAACAAACAAAAACATTGAAGCTAAATTTTTTGAGGGGTCAGTGAAATTGACGACTGGTGATGTGACCGCCCCCTGACGTCACGAAAGCAACATGGCGGGAGTTTGTGGGATAAAACTCTCATGGCTCGTATTGTTTACATGAAGTTGTTTGAGCTAAAAATGGTTCAATATTACTGTGTTCCCCGCTGCCAGAACCAAGCAGGGGCACCGGGAATATCTCTTCATTCCATTCCAAAAAATACGGAAAAAAAAACAAACAGTGGATAATACAAATAAGACGAGATGAATGTCGGTGTAGTCAAGTGTCTTCATTAAAAATCGGGTACTTGTTCGGATGTAGTGCCCCAACTTTTAAAGTTTTTTACTCTGTTTTTCTCCAATAAAAACAATAACAAACAACTTCAAATGATTTTAATATAATAATTAGTGATTTATATTTAAAAAAAATATACTTTCATGTTTCATTTCATTCTGTTTTACAAACAAAAGTAAGTTATAAGTATAGCAAGGAGTGACGCGGCCTTGGCCTACCATGGTGAGATTTACTCACTGCAAGTAGCCTAAGAACATAATAAAAAAAATCCAAAATAGAATCATCCCTGTTTTGCTGTTAGAGTAAAAAAAAAAAAAATTAAATCACTCAATGTCACTATTTTAAACGAAAGTCTTTTTGTAGTGAAAGTGCTTAATATTTAAAATAACGACGTCAAAGGTTTTGTAGGTGGAGTATTTTAGTGAAGAAGGTTGGTGCTTAGGAAAATCAAGATTTAAATAGCCAACAATTAAGGCCGCCAATGACAGTGAAATGTGCGAGTGTTTGTGTTCAATCTGTGTTCATTATTCTATATTGGTAGAGCCTATATTTTCAGAGTGCCTATAGTGTTAATTGGATGAGCGTAGCGAGCGAAGACTTCAATTTCACTGACCCCTCAAAAAATTTAGCTCCAATATTTTTTGTTTGTTTTTCTGTCTGTTTGTTCGCACGATTCCGGGCAAACGGCTTATGCGATCTTGATGAAAATTGAAGGGGACCTTCGAAATCTCTGAACTTAGACCTGCCACGTTTTTGGGTACATTCGAAGAATTATTTCTCATGAATATCGTATTTTTACGATTTTTTTCAATTTGTAATGCGATATTTTCTTGATATTTGGTCCGCGGCCGGGCAAACGGCTACTCCGATCTTGATGAAACTTTATGGGAACGTTTGAAATCACTAAAGTAAGATATGATATGATTTTGGGGGCAATCGAATAAATATTTGTAATGAATATCGTACAACTTGCGTGCAGCTTCGATATGACCTGGCCGCCCCGCACCTTTCGACTGCTACATGCACGCACACAGCAGTGAGCCTCGCCTTGCTGTCGGTCTGTTCATTTCGTACAGCTTAAAAGTAGTCCTACGCAAACTAAAAACTTACATAAAAGCTCATCCATCAACGCGGCGGGACTTTAGCGTTTTCCTAGTAAATAGTTAATAATGAGTTCTTCTTGATATATTTCTCATTCGAAGTTGTTTTTTATCGGTTTTTATTTGAGAAAAACAGTGTTTAAAAGATTAGACACTCCATTCGAACAAGTTAAAAGTAGGCCCTACCGAAAATCAAATGAGCGGGAAACCACCAACTCGGAAACTATCATTGATCCACCGTTCATATTAAGAATAAAAAGTGTTCCAATCACATAGTAAAATATTATTGGTTAGTTTTATTTCTGAAATGCTTGGTAAAGTTTAGGGCTAGGGAAAATGCTTCTTTAGGCCTCCGCCTAGGGCCTACGGCAGCAACAGAGTAGGCCCTAGGCCTATAGGCATCACAAGAATAAGGCCTAGGCTAAGGCCTTCCCTGGCTGCCTACGCCCAGGCCATGGCCTAATGTAAATATTATTTCAAAAGCCTATGCTCTACCCTAAACGAACCAGGAATATAAACTATAAAGTGTTTCTGAAAGGCACCTAGGCCTAGGTTTCTACCTGGAGCCTGTGGCAAGGCTGGCGTAGGCCTAGCTTTTTGCTCGTTTTAAACCTTTTAAATTATAAGCTACCACTAAAAAACATCAATAGATAAAACTCGAATATTATATTTATCAAAAGACGTAAGAAAAGTAGGTAGTAAATGTTTTAAATTTTGAATGCAAAATACAAAACTTGGGCATGTTTATATGGTTTTCAGAAGAATCGCATCTGCACACTTTTGAGCAGTCTAAAAGTCTTTCAAAAATAAAGAAACAAATAAACTATTGCCTTGTTTGGAGAGCCGTTGGCTTCCATCCTTCCCTACATACTTATAAAACACATTTATATTAAAAGGATCTAGTTTTATGAGCGATTTATTCCAAGTGTGCTCCCGTATGATTTGCATGGGATCCATCTCGACGGCAGGTTGTTGTCCCACAAACTCGTCACGTGACCGGCCGGTCGATTTTAGCTCCGCCCATCACCAGTCGTCAATTGAAGTCTTCGCTTCGCTCATCCAAAAACAGTGAAATTTGTTCTTTAGGCCTATGTTGTGCTGTCTTCCGGGAAATAAGTGAACTAAATAAAAGTGTGAGAACATTTTTAGATCTGTATTATGTAGTAAATGCATCATTGTTTTGACTAGAAGTTAACTCAATTCAAAACTTTTTCCAAACAGCATTGCTAAACATAGTAAATGACATATTTTTATTGTCTTATCTAAGTTTTAGTACCATAAGCCAATATGTTTGTATTTAAATACCTAAAGGACACATGTACATTTAAAAATTGTGTACTGGTAGTGGTACCTAGGCTTTAGGCCTATGTTAATAAATTGAAATTGAATTAAATTGATGTTGCTAGCAAAATTCCATAAATCTGGTTCAGTTCACCAGTGCGTGATTAACACACATAAAAGCAGAGAGATACGTATTTCATTCCCTTGATAGACTAGGAAAACGCTTAAGTCCCGTCGCGTTGATGGATGAGCTTTTTTTAAAAAAAATTTGGTATGCGCAGGATCTATTTACTTCATCAAGTTCCATTGCAAAATCATTTTTGTTAAATTAGAATTATTTTTATAAAGTACTAATTGCTAGGGTAATTAGAATGTCAAATATCTGTAGGCCCGAAGATTCGTTTATGAACCCATTGTAGGTGATTGTTGTCAAGTTTCTGTAGTTACTTGTTAATTATTGTTATACATTTTAAAAAAATAATATTAAAACCTTTATTTCTATGGATTCTGGGTAACTTTTTCAACTTTTTCTTTCAAAAGGTACTAAATCACCATAACCTTAATGTCCATGTATAATATGAACGTTCTAGTCTAGGGTGCCCAGATTTACAAACCAAAAAAGGGGGACGAATTTCTGGCGGCTGTAGCTGGGGTCTGGGGCAAAGCCCCAGCCGCCGGAGGCCTCTTCGCCGAAGGTTAAATTTTTTTTCACCATACTACAATTATTTTGTCATTTTTTAACTGAAAAATGGTAACTCGGGGGGAAACCTTGATGGAAAATTACAATAGAAAATGTTGCTTTGCAGATCGTACAAAACACTTTGTCATTATCAGTCTCGAGTTGAACAAGATAAGGAATCCTTCGTAACATCGTCATTGAAAACACACGGCATTTTGCGTACGGAAAAAAACATCTCGTAAAAGTGAGGTTATGAAGTAAAAATATGTTTTCAAATCGAAATTAGCTTCCTCACCATTTAATTGCTGCTAATAATAATTAAATATCGAATTGTGAACTTTATACAACCAAGAAATTGTACTGAATATCTATCTGTTTGAATACAATCAGTTCTACAAATAAGCAGGCGTAGTAGGCTTGCAAGCATGCACTTTCGGCAACTACGCTCGGGTGCTACATTAGCAGACTAAACACGCCTACTAGCGACATTTGGACACCAACTACGTGACGTCACTTCCGACTATCGAGTCGACTTGGCAAGCAGACTCGCACAAAAAGTCGATTCCAGACGCACCATGACTACATTCGTCTTGACTTGTGTGTTAGGGAGAAACAAGCAAGCTGTCACCTGTCGGCGGGGCGCGGGTAGTAGCAATTATGACAAAGGAGAGCGCCAGTGAGCTCCCGGGCCGGTTGGGATCAGTGGTTTGGATACGAGAGGTAGGAAGCGCGAAGTTTGAATAATGCATTTTGCATTTTCAACAAAAAGCGGGACAAAAGTGCGTCCCGCCGGGTAGTGTGGCGGGACACGGGACACACAGTTGAAAATCGGTACTGTCCCGCCAAAAGCGGGACGTCTGGGCACCCTATTCTAGTCCCACCCGTTTGGTCAGAATCGGCCCAAATGACACAAAAATATCGCACTAAAAATCGAAAAAATCGTAAAAGTACGATATTTTTGAGAAATATTTCTTCGATTGTACCCAAAAACAATACACCTCTAAGTTCAGAGATTATGAAGGTCCGCTCAAATTTTCATCAAGATCGGATATGCCGTTTGCCTGGTAGTTAGCTAACAAACGGATAGAAAAACAAACAAACAACAAAAAAAAAAACCCGAGCCTAATTTTTGTGGGGTCAGTGAAATTGAAGTCTTCGCTTCGCTCATCCAATGAGCGAGTCCATCAGGCTGACTTGTAGCATTGTAACCATTTGCTTATTGTACTCGTTTCAGACCCAAACAGATGGTTGATTAGGCCATCAGCTATGGACAACCAGTATGTTGATGAGGGCAGTATTGTACCACCGCCTACCGTACATGATCCTCTGCAGCAAGGCCCAGCCTGGTTCATCACTCACCCGGGGGAGAAGCCATCGAATCCCGCGAGGCAGCCTACAGAGACTACATCCGTCAACTTACCCTCGGAGATCTCTTGTCACTCACAGTTGTACAATTCTTACACAACAGAGTTTCTCCTTCCAATTAAACAAGAGCCCAGCAATCCTCTTCTGAAGAGCCTCTAAAGATTTCACCAATGTTTTGTTGTGACTGGAACGGCTGAATCATTTTGTCCAGAGAACTTCCAGTTTGAGACAGACCCACTGAAGCAAGAGCAAAAATGTTTCAAACTAGAATCGTTTCCGTGCAAGATTGAAACAGCTTGTGAGAGTGACGTTTATAATCTTCAAAACATACCCAATGCAGATCCAGAACTGAGATATCCCACAGCAGTGTGTCCCACTGGTCTTGGGGCATCGGACATTGCGTACATTCAGAGTAGTCTTACCCATGGCATTGCTTATTCTCCTGCATGCAGATTGGAAAACAGGCTTCCTGTGTCAACCCATCCTGATCTAGACATTCCTCTCTCTTACACAACCGGGCCACTTCTTCCAATTAAACAAGAGCCCAGTGATCCTCTTCATGAAGTGCCTACTAAAGATGTCGTCAGTGTTTCTGTTAGTGATCTGGAAACGGCTGAATCATTTTGTCCAGAGAACTTCCAGTTTGAGACAGACCTACTGAAGCAAGATCAAAATTGTATCAAACTAGAATCTGTTCCGTGCAAGATTGAAACAGCTTGTGAGAGAGACGTTTCTAATCTTCGAACCACAACCAGTGCTGCAACTTTTTTGCCTTGCAGTAGTGAAATGATTGCTTCCTCTCCCACTAGCTGTGAGGAATCGACCTTACATCAACAAAAAAGTACACATTTCATAGCCAACTCTAATATGTGCAGGCTGGAAATGATTCCTGCATCGTTCCAACCTGATCTGGACATTCCTCTTCATCCGAAAGTGGCTACCGACACTCCATGTGGTGAACTACTGTGTTCTGGTCAACCTAAACAAAGTGCCACAATAAAGTCATGTTCACTTCCTAGTGTTACATCCTTGTCGTATTTAGCAACTCAACGTCTTGAAAGATTAGACGTTCCACCGCATCAATGGGAGTTTAGCGTTGCCTCGACCGATACTTCGAGAACGGATGATCCCAAACCACGGGCACATGATACTTTCCCTGGCGGCAGAGCATCGTCGACCTCAAAACCGAGCAAAACAAAACAGCAATCACCCACTGACAACAATCTACCTCGTTCAAACAGGACCAAGAAACATAAGCCTGTGAAACAAACACCAGACAGATTCCCACATGAGGTTGCAGGGAATAAACAATCTCATACATTGATTGCCCAGCTGGAAGGTAATAGTCCCACATTGTGCTATTAATTTTTTTTCAATATCTATGACTGTGTTTGTTTCTTCATGTAGGCAGGCCTACTGTAAACTTAATCATGTTCAATGTTGTCTTCAAAAGCATAGGCCCTAATCAAGAAAAATCTTCAAAAGTGGGCCTAGGCCCTAGTTAGAAAATTCCCACAGGATAATTCAGTCATCAATGCAACTTATTTAAGAAACAGGAACAAAGATAAGTAAGCAATTGCATTTTAAACAATAGCCTAAACATTGTATCGCACGTGCGTTTTTCAACTACCAACTAAGGTGCCTAGGCTACATCAAGTTAAAGTTCTTGTATGATAATTTAATATTGATACCTGGTATGGTAGTAGGCCTACATAAATTGGTTTAATAGGTTGATTGAGCTTCCAAATTCCCAAATAGGCCCTAAAGTAGGCGGGGCTATTTATAATTGTTTTCCTCATAGGCATAATATATAGTAAATTGATTATTCTCTTATGTAGGCCTATAGGCCAAGTCCTACTCAATTTTGTGAATATTATACATTTACTTATGTCTGGCTTATGAGAGTGAGATATTGAGTGCGTTCCGTTACCTGCTGGACGTACTGAACCAGTAGCCAGCTTTACTGTAACCGTTCCGTTAACTGCTGTCAGCAGTGTGCTGAGCGTCCCGTAAATTGCTGGCCCAGCGCCTTCAGTAACTGGAAGTGCTGGAGGTTTCTCGCTCAGTATCGCCAGTAAACCAGCTAGTGTCATGGCGGCGTTGAAATGTCAGTTTGCTTCCAAAGTTAATAAATTGCTTTATTTGTTCATAAAAAATGAGATATTTGATATTGCACTGGAATAAAAATGACAATAATAATTCGGAATGAGCTAAGAATATTTATTTGCGAGCTAACACTTCTTTTTTAATTCATAGCTTGCAATTAATGGGTCGATGACTTTAGGCCTAGGCCTAGGCTAGATAGCGGCTTTAAATATTCCGCCAAGACAATAATTTATTTGTTAAATCCATAACCCAGAATAAACGTGAAATCTTTTCATTTCTCTTCAAGTTTACCCTAAATAATTAATATTATGTTTTAAATTGACTGCACGATTATTTTTCTGACAGCTGCAGTGTTTGTGCTGTATGCTTTTACTGGGAACCATTCCGTTTTCTAGGCCTACTGACCGCGCAGGCTAGCACTGTTGTTTACTGTGCTCCCAGTAGAGCCAGCAGTTATTGGAACGCATTCAATGTTTTGCAATGAGTTTGGGTTAGTTATAGATGTAACCCCAGCTAAACAAGTAGGCCTAGTGAAAGCCGTCATATTCATCTTTTAATTTACAAGAAAGTGGGCATCCTGCTTGTTGCTATAATTCAAATAGGTGAGTTTTTTGCATATTGGCATGCACCTGTGTTCTCACTGCTAGTTAAGCACTGGTTGTTTTAGGTATTGCACAATTGGAGCAGTCCAGCTACTCGGCAGCAATTAACTTTGCTCACAAACTACCTTCACTGAAACAAGAACAACTGGATGACGTGACGGAAGATCAGCCTAACGAGGGTTTTATGGAAGTGGACGTAGATCGAGGTCAACCCTCCTTGGATAGTTCTGACTCCACAAGTGAGTATAATCGTATGATTCTGTTGAATGTGTTATTTAGCCTCATTAGTCATTATCTAAGTTAGGCAAAGGAGCGTAGTGACTATTAGAATGTAACTTATGAATCTATCTCTATGTTTTGTGTATGTGTACCGTATGTCTGTTTGCGGTGAATTTAAAACCAGGGAAAGGAGGTTATATGCCTTATTCCTCTGATAATGGTCCTGCTAATCTAGGTACCCATTAAGTAAAGGCGCCGCAGCCAAGCAGCAACTACAGAAATGACAACAACAGAAACAACAAAAAAGACGGCATTTATTATGCAGTTCCCATCACAGTTCCAAACACAATGCACAAATTGTTTTTGATAAATACAAATAAAGAATGGTAAATAATGAAACTTGCACCAGTTGTATTCACCTGCCCTATTGCCATAAATTGTTGGCCTATCCAACTCTTTAAGGAATTACTATCTCAGTGTCGGCCCTCACTAGGCCCACACCACACTTAATTACTTTTAAATGTTTTTCAGGTATACTTCAGTTAACTGACAACTCCAGGACTACCAACTGTTCTTCTGTTTTGCTACACTATGAAAAAATAGTTGGCAAGCCTAAACAAACCAAAAGTACTGGCAAGACTGGTGATAGTAAAATATTCAGGTTTGTAAAGAATGAAAGTGTAAGCCGAGATCTTAGAAACTGTCAAGAGAATGTTACATCATCACAGATTTCTTTGCAAGGAGGTGTAAATATTGATGTTGAAGCATCGCGCTCTGGTGAACAGACCAACCTACAGGATGATTGTCTTCGTACCTCGGGCAGGAGACAAGAGGACGTGCAGTGTGTTGCGTCGTCTTCTCAGCACAACGACCTCAAAGACCTCGTTGCCATCCACAGCCGTGAGAAGAAGTGGGCCTGCGACCAGTGTGACAAGAGCTTCACTTGGTCATCCAGCCTTACTGACCATAAACGATCACACAGCGGACTTAAGCCCTATTATTGTAACGAGTGTCATAAGAAGTTTGTTACTTCATCTTACCTTGCAACACATAAGCTAACACACAGTGGACTTAAGCCCTATTCTTGTAAGGAGTGTCATAAGAAGTTTGCTACTTCAACTCAGCTTGCAGTCCATAAGCTAACACACAGTGGACTTAAGCCCTATTCTTGTAACGAGTGTCATAAGAAGTTTGCTACTTCAACTTGCCTTGCAAAGCATAAGCAAACACACAAGAGGACTTAAGCCCTATTATTCATTTTAGTTGTAACTAGGGTTGCCAGATCAGGGAAACTGAAATACGAGACAGTACTTTTGCAAGATGGAAGTGGGAGCTGGGAAAGCCCCAGCCGGCGGAGGCGAAAAACTTTTGGGGTTTAGATTTTCGGGGATGTTAAAATGCATTTGAGAGTGATTCTGTGAAAATTTTAAAGCAATATAGGTACTGAAAGAAATAGGGAGCTAATCAGATTAGTGTTTTTTTTTTTTAATGAAGTTGCTTCCCATTTTTTTCATGTCGGCCTAAGTAGGCCTACATGGCCGAGACCGTTTTTTTTTTTTTTGGGGGGGGGGGGGTCGTCGCAGCTCCATCATTCATTTGTAATGTTTATCACTGTCTTTCACTTACTCGCCGAGTTCGATTGCGATCGTAGCTCATCGCATGGTTTGGTTATTGTTATTACAATACTCTCCTATAGTTATCACACGCACGCCAAGCCCGAGGTTGAGAATATTGGGTTACGGCCAGAGTGACTCGCTACAATGACTCACCGCGCATCTTTGCCCACCACCAGCAGCGGCAAACTGGTCAGGCACCAACTGATAGGCCGCGGGGAAGGGATTGGTAACTATATGCCCGCGCTTTTTTTTGAAAAAGCTGTGCACTTTATTCTAAATACGTGATATACTGATCAATGGGTTACAGCATACGGGACGCGGGAAACACCCATCAAATACGGGATTCCCGGGTAATACGGGACACCTGGCAACCCTAGTTGTAACGAGTGTCATAAGAAGTTCGCTTATTCATCAAATTGTGCAAACCATAAGCAAACACACAGTGGACTTAAGCCTTATTCTTGTAACGAGTGGCATAAGAAGTTTGCTACTTCATCTTACCTTGCAAAGCATAAGCTAAGACACAGTGGACTTAAACCCTATTCTTGTAACGAGTGTAGTAAGGAGTTCACGACTTCATATTACCTTAGAGTACATAGGCTAAACACTCACAGTGGGTTAAGAGCCCATGCTTGTGATGTTTGACATAAGAGATTCATTGACCTCTCAAGCCTTGCAAATAATATAAATATCCAACTAAGTAGGTTGTAGCTATAATATTGTCATGTTTGGGGTAGTTTCTACCCTTGTTACTGGTAATTTCACTGATTATTTCTTATGTCAAGTGATTTAGGCCTAGCTTAGTGGTTTCATTATTTAAGAAGGTTCCACCTGTGGATTGTCGTTATTACTATCAAGAGTGAGTGTTGTGATTGCGATACAGAAAATGTGATGACATCGTAAAAATTGGACGAGAGCATAGATACTATTAATACCCCCGACGAGAGTTAAACAAGTCTGTTAGGCCCATTGTTGCTACCGTGTTTAAATTACAAAGAATGCAAACGTATCACAAACATGTGTTGCTGGTAATTAGTAACGAGGTCGAAGGGAGAGATTCACTCTCTAGAACTTGAAGGCGACGGTGGGGACTTGTGATTGGTGTTCAGACATAGGGTAATCAAGAAGGGATCAGGGGAAGTAATAAGGTGAGCCACAAGAGGAGGGGGGATAGGCCAAAGTGTGTGTGAGGTCGGGGAGTGGAACTTTGAGAGCTAAAGGAGGAACCAGGGTGTCTACAAGACTGGAAAACCTGGAATTGTCAGGGAATTTAATAAATCTGGAAAAGTCAGGGAATTTTTTTTTCTGGAATTTCACAAGAAATGTAAAAAAATCAATATTTTAGTAATTTTAATAACTTGTTTGTTGCTGAAAATAGAAATTATCAATTTAAAAAAATCAATTCTTAAATTATTTTGCCTTGTCCGGTGTTTAAAATTCCCCCTGAAATCGACATTGAATTTATTAACAATTTTAACTCCGTTAGAAAGCGCGGGAAAGCCAAATTTGCAGCCTGGAAAAATGTAATTTTCCGTCTGGAAAACCTGGAAAAGTCAGGGAATTTTGTAATGAAAAATTTGTGGACACCCTGGGAACATCAAGAGAGTGAGTTGGGAGTGCCTAGAGCTGGGTGAGACCGGGAGGCAGCCATTCCAAGAGGCAAAGAGAGGAAACCAGGTGACAACCTGTCAAGGGGTCGGAGCCAAGAAGTCGTTGCCGACATACCAGGGTCGAAAGGGAAGAGTGTAAGCCATGATTTCATTACAATAATGTCAATAGTCGGGGGACACAAACTCACATTCAATCAGGTAGAATGCATAAGCTCAGCTGACGGGCAAGATTAGGTTGATTGTTATATGCAAGTGCACCTCCTTTTTGTTGAGACAATGGTTTTGATTGTGTTAACCCTCTCTGTACATGTCCCAAAATCCACGCCATTTATACCTAGCGATTTCGGTCAAAGTTGGGGTGAGTAGGTAGACCAGTCGAGAAATCCAAATTTATGCTTAGAAATCAATGTTAGCGGCAAAATGTGAGACATTTGGGTACCGGGCTGATTTATAGGTAAAAACCCCAATAAATCCGAATTTGCCCGGTATCACCTCGGATTTTGGCCCGTTTGCCCAGAATCCAAGATGGCGTCCAACAAGGTGTAAAATCCGGATAAACCCATTAAAAGTACTATTTTTGTTCATTGAACACGCCAGTGGGGTTCATTTTACGGTTTTAGGGGTCGCGGAGAACGATTGAAAGTGTGGCGTAAAATCCCCAGAAACGGAAGTACCATTTTCAAAATGGCGGCCACTTTGATGGAGAAAATTGGGTCCATTTTCCCCTTTGAGTAAATACCATTTTAAACGTGTGAGACATTGTGGTACCGGGCGGAATTATGGGTAATAAACCCTGCTGAATCTTAATCTGCCCGGTACCACCTCAGATTTTGACCCATTTGCCCGGAATTCAAGATGGTGTCCTACATGGTGTTGAAAAGCGCAGGAAAAGTCCTATTAATTTTGGGTAAACACTTGAGGAGGGTTCATTTTAAGGTTTTCGAGGTCAAGGAGAACGATGGAATGTGTTGCGGAAACGCAATAGAACCGGAAGTACCATTTTCAAAATGGCGGCCACGTTCATGTGGAAAAAACGGGTTTTTCCGTTTTTCGGGATAAATACCATTTCATGTATACGTAAAACCGTAAAATGAACCCCACTGACGTGTTCAATGAACAAAAATAGTACTTTTAATGGGTTTATCCGAATTTTACACCTTGTTGGACGCCATCTTGGATTCTGGGCAAACGGGCCAAAATCCGAGGTGGTACCGGGCAAATTTGGATTTATTGGGGTTTTTTACTTATAAATCAGCCCGGTACCCAAATGTCTCACATTTTGTCTCTATAGTATTAAAAATCTTAAATTTTTTTACCAGTCTAATAGCTACGTACCCCAGAATAACAGTTACTTTGGTAAATTCCAACTACACCAAGGGCTAATCGAATCATCCCTTAACTTGACATGGTGGAGGTTTGCCAGGGTTGTATATGATAGTGCATTTGTATACAAGGTATAAAATGGGTGTGGGTTTTCGACAAACTGTTAGTCGTAAACGTTGGTTATGTTTTATGGGCTATGTTGAGTGTTTATGTGCTTGAAACTCAGTTTGGTGTTATGTATTTGTATTTGATAAGCAAACATAATTGGTTATGTTCGTAAAACATAAATCGTGTGTTAGATTAAATGTGGCAACATCGCACTGAGTGTCCGTGACTAAGTTCTTGTCGCCATTCGTGCTGGCTGAGTGAGTCTCAGATTTCAAGGCTGCCTTATCTTACGTGTGAGTGAATTATTTTTCTACTAGCCGAGATAAAGGCTTCTGCTACGAGCGTTTATGTTACTATGCGTCTCGTATCTAGGAATATTAACTTGCCTTGGATGTTTATGTCTTTTACAGTTTGGACATAAAATAAAATTCTTTTGTGGTCATTTTTTCAATTTTTTGTAATTAAATAAAAAACTCTTGTATTATATATTCTTATTACGTTTTCTAGTCAGGATGGTTTAGTTTACAAATAACGACGGATTACTTTTTTTAGTTGACTGTTTATTGATACAATGACAATACAGTAAAGTGGGGGAGTCCTACTTTTTAGGTCCCACCAAAAAACTTAGAAATCTTCTACCTAGTACCAACCTAACAACATGATACATGTAGTTGTTGTTGTTGTCAGTTTCAAATACCTTTATATAACATCCCCTTTTCAAAACTGAAACATTACTATTCAACAACATAATGGAAGTACAATTATTTGTTTTACAATTCTAAAGATAGGGTTACAAGATAAATTGCTTCTTAAATTACAAACTATTTATAAGTCATAAATCATAATCAAAGTTGCTTAGCGCTGATATCTAACAGATAACGAGGCAGTTGTTTCTTTCGAGTTGGCCTAGTTATCGGTTGAGACAAAGGAGGTTCTAAAACTAAAGGATCAATGGGAAATCACTGGTTCTGGAAGGTGATTTGGTTCTTGGAACAACTCTTCCGGGAAGTGGCTGTGTTCTATGGGAGGAGGGTTTACAGACTGGTGCAAATCTCTTCGGTTCCTACGGAAATCTGCGTTGTTGGCCGTAGTAACGTGTACGACCTAGGCGATTCATGTATTCCCTTTACGATGGTTTTCTCCCATGTATCTCCACGTCTAATTCTGCAACTCTCTCCTATTTTTAGTTCTGGTAGAGGACGAGCCGATCTATCATAAAATTATTCTGACGACATTGTTTTAGACGAAGGGCGTCCGAAACCTGTGTTTCTACTCTAGGTTCTAATAGAGACTTGGATATCGGCAACTTTGTGCGAAGATTTCTGCTCATTAGCAATTGTGCTGGAGATCTGTTTATGTCCTTAACTGGATTTTGATCTGTATTCTAAGAGCTGTATAGATATCTGTCCCTTCTGCATGTGCTTTACGGAGCATTTTTTTTCCAATCTTAACTGCACTCTCTGCCATCCCATTAGATTGGGCATATGTTGGGCTTGATGTGATTATTTGGAAATCCCATTCTCTTGCAAATTGTTTGTATTCGTAGCTCATGAATGGCATATTGTCGGAAACTACGCACTCTGGGATACCATTATGTGAGAACCATTTTCATATTTTGGATCACACTTACTGTTTTGCCTTCGCACTTAATGATTTCTAACCCTTTTGAATAGTAATCAATTATCGCCAGGAAATGTCACTCCATATACTCTAGGAAATCGGCAGCAATCTTCTGCCATGGCCGATCAGGAATTTTATGAGGAATAATGGCTCTTTTGGAGTTGTTTCTTTTGAAACTTCTCACAGAATCCAGCACTTGGACCCTGTGTCCTCGATTTGCTGGGTCATGCCAGGCCAATAAAGAATTCCTCGTGCTCTCGCCTTAACATTTTTCCATGCCCTGATGGCCCTCATGAATTGAATTTAACATTTTCTCACGCATTGTTTTGAGGTACAAGTAACTTATTTCCTACAAACACTAAACCTTCCGACACAGAGATCTGTTCCTGCAGTTTCCCAATAAGGCTTTACACCTGGTTCAACCTCGGAAACTCGTCTGGCCATCCTTCTGTGTGGTAGTGAATTTTTGCTGAAGGACTGTGTCAGCTAAAGTTCCCTTTTTGATTTTCCTCCCTCTTTGCAGGACTAATGGCTAAATGTTTTTCTACGTATTTTACAATGACGTAAGTTCTGGATCATCCAACCGGGTCCATTAGATAGGCCCTTGATAGTGTATCAGCCAAGAACAACTCTTTGCCAGGGACATACAACACTTTTTAATCATATCTAACAATTTTAAGCAAATTCGCTAAGCAAATGACACTAGATTTAGCTCCTTTTCACGATAACGACAAGTGGTTTATGATCAGTATGTACATTTACGTTTCTACCGTACACGATTGGTGAATTTTTGTACACCGTAAACTATTCCAAGCATTTCCTTTTAAATTTGAGCTAATTTTTCTCTGCTGCGTGAGACTGCGAGATGCATATGCAATTGGAAGAGAATCTTGCATCAAGCATGCACCTAACCCTCTTTCGAGGCATGGGTTTTTGTAAAACTAGGGTTTGGCTTGATCATAATATTGCAAACAGGTGCATTGCACAGTTTCTCTTTTAAACTAGCCAATGCTTTCTCATGTTGAGGCTGCCATTGCCAATCAACATCATTTTTAACAATTCCCTTAATGGGGCAGTGGTATGTGAAAGTTTGGGTACAAACTGAGCTACATACGTGACCATGCCTAGAAATGGGCGTAATCTTCCTTACTTTTTGGGGCGGGCATCTCAACCATTGCTCGAATTCTGTCCTTGTCGGGTTTTTGAGTCCTTCCGATGTTACCAGATGTCCTACGTATTTGACAGAGTCCACTCGTAGTTGCATCTTCTCCTTGTTGAACTTCACTCCATACTGCTTGGCTCTCTCTAGCACTGCAAGAAGTATCTGATCATGTTCCTCTACAGTTGTGCCTGCAATTATTAAGTCATCAAACCAATCCACACTCCCTGAATATCACCAAATATTTTCATGCCCTTTTCTTTTGGAATATTTCTGGTGCCGAGCTGACACCAAATGGAACCCTTTTTTCAAAGCGATATCTACCGAAAGGGGTCTGAAAAGTACAGTAGTCAGCACTAGAATTGTTTAATTGTAATGCCAAAAACCGTCTTCCCATGTCCAGTATTGTGAACACTTTTTTTTCCGTTCATACGAATCGCGACATCTTCGGCAGTCGGAAAATTTCAAAATGTTCCCGCTTAATCGCCATATTTAAATCTCTAGGATCAAGACAGAGGACGTAGACTCCATCTTGTTTCTCCACTATAACGAGACTACTGACCCAGTCAGGGAGGGTGATCTACTTGGATACGACTCCCTTTTTTTTCAAGAGTGTTTAAGGTTTCTTTCAGTTTGGGTTGGAGCTGAAATGGGACCTTTCGAGGGGCATGAATAACAGGATCTCCTTATCGTTTAAAACCTGTTATGCTCACCTGGGATTTTCCCTAATCCTTCAAACAACTCACTGTATTGAGCTACAATACCCTCTTTAGTCTGAATCCACTGTCCAAGGTTTCTAGCTACATTAACCTTGTCCCTTTTCTAATAAGGGTTTAGTTTCTGACATCCTACTATGCCTAGCAATGGTTGTGACTCTATGTCAGCAACAATAAAATCTAATTTCATAGGTTCATTGCTACCCTTGGTAACAAGCTAACTCTACTACACCTCTAGGCTTGATTCTATGTTCCCGAAGGTGACCAATATTGTGTTGGTATCTCTTACCTTGTTTTTAGAAAATAGGCCTAGGCTGTCAAAAATTTTACCTGGTAGACATTCACCTGAGCACCTGTATCTAGCTTGAAAGTTACATTTTTATCACACAGTTTTAATTAGTAAGCCACACATCCTTCTCAACTTGTGATACAGACTTTTTCTTCTAGTAAAGTGAACTACATACTCATTTTCTTCAAGTGGGCACTTCTTTAACCTGTTTAGGGTTAGGTTTCTTGTTGAAACACATTGAACTATAATGATTATTTTTATGACACACATAACACTCTTTACCAAAAGCAGGACAAGCCCTTGGTAGATGTTTATTACCGCAACTGCAACAGTCAAAAGCTTTGGTCCCAGTTTAGTTTTTGGTCGGTTCACTGTAGTATTTATCAGTTTTTTGGTTCGCTAGTACTGGCTGATTTTTTCTTAGGGTTGCGATTGCGCTTTGTTTCACAATGTTTATTTCACTTGGAACTAGGCCTACCTGTGGGTCTCGGAGCTGCTCGAGTTGTTGTTTTGATACCTCAGCCGCCCGGCAAATAGTGATGGGCTTTGTCCAAGGATAGGGCCCGTCTCGGAGTAACTTTTCTTGTAGCGAGAAATCCCGGATCCCAAACACGATTCTAGCTCGGAGTAGGTTGTCCAACTGATCTCCGAAATCACACGTGCCTGTTTGGTACGGAGTTCCGTCAAGAAGCTATCAAACGGCTGTCCTTCTTTCTGTTTTACATTGAAGAAATTAAAAATGTTCCATTATTATATTCACCTGCGGCAAGCAGTGTTCTTCGAATTTTCTTATACTACCCCGTACTTCTTCTTGTCTTCTGGGGTTTCAAAAACGAAGTTTGTTAAAAAAGGGTTGGCGTCGGGTCCAATTAAGTTTATCAACATAGCTATTTTTCGAGGATCTGGCTTTGTATCCAAACCTGTGGCAGAGATGTAGGTCTCAAACTCTTGCCTCCAAGCCTTCCATTCTACACGTGGATTATCTTTAATTCTCAACACGGGCGGAACACGAAACCCTTCCATTATTATTCTTGTAATATATAATGGTAGGCCTAGGCTAGGCTATGCGCGGAATGAATATTCACTCGTTTTTTATATTTTTTTCAACATGTGGTCGGCCCCGCCTAACCTCACTTTTTATAAAAACATTTTTATAATCGCGCTCTACGAGATAAACTTGTAAATAAACTTAAATCCCATTTTAAGACACCATTATTATATATTCTTATTACTTTTCTAGTCAGGGTGGATTAGTTTACAAATACGACGGATTACATTTTTAGTTGACTGTTTATTGATACAATGACAATACAGTAAAGTGCGGGAGTCCTACTTTTTAGGTCCCACCAAACAACTTAGAAATCTTCTACTATACCAACCTAACAACATGGGTACATTTAGTTTTGTTGTTGTCAGTTTTTTAAATACCTTTATATAACATCTTGTCTCTATTTTTGTTTAAAAATGTACTGTTTTGACTGATAAAATTGAGTTTGTTTACGAGTGGGTTGCCGGATGACCGTACCCTCGGGGCCCTATAAAGAAGTCTTAACCAACCAAATAGAAGGAATGTTAACTTAACACCTCAAGAGAGATTATTAGAGTTTGCACGTAGCCAGCAATTACATCAGTCAAGATTGTTTATAGACCAAGCTAGACAGATTCCTTTACCGATCGAGAAATCTGATAGTGAGGACAGTGACAGTCTGTGAGTGACAGTTCTGATAGTGAAAGTTCTTACTCGCATCACCAGGGGTAGTAAAAGTAGTCGTTATCTTTTGACAATTAGTGACGGCACTGTGTCGGACCTTGGGCAATCAATTGTTTTTGTTGACTACTCCATGTCGAGTTTGATGCCAGAAAAATTCAGATACTTCAATTTCAATTTCAATTTAGTTTAGTTTAGTTAGTAAATATATTTCAATTTTAGATATGGGAAAGTTGATGCGGAGCAGTGGATTACAGCTTATGACATGGCGGCTTCAATAAATTGTTGTTTCGGTGAAAAGAAAGTCAAGAGTTTGTCATTGTTCTGGACAAGTTTGCAGTATCATTGGTATTTGTCTTGTGACGTCACGTTATCTGTAGGCGCCAGTTAGTGAGAGTGCAGGTCGTCCAGTATTGGAGTGGCCTCAAGTCAAAGCTCATTTTATTAAACCTGGGGTGTTAAAGAGAAGGATAGTCACCATGGGATGTTAGAAATGTTTGCAAGGGTTCAACGCGAAGGGAAACGGCAATTGAATTCGTTTATGAAAAGGATAATCGATTCGTTCATGCCAAAAAGATAGAATAAAGTGGTTAATAGCAGGTTTGCGGCCAAAATTAGGAAAGTCATCAACATTTCACACCTTTGATGATTTGCCATCAGAACTTCGTCGATTAGAAGAATTGTGCTGATGAAAGAGTGGTAAAGTCTGAGGAAAATCATCTGGTTGTGGCAATAAGGACTAAAAATAAAGTCAAGGAAACAGAGGCTATAAACCCCCTGAAACGGAGTTGTTAATGAATATGGTGGCAACTTTGTCACGTAGGATTCAGGACATTACAAGGGAGAGGAACACAGCAACACTGTGGTGTAGGGCAACAGGCTTCTTCTTCGGGTCCACAAAACACTAGTTTCAGTCAACATGGTGGTTATTTCCACAATTATCCTAAAATACAACCGGGGGCTATTCCTCCAGCTATTTTCTCAGCTATTCCATTACAACAGGGTAATTTTCAAGTTTAGTCAGATGGTTGGCATAATCAGGCTAGTTATGTTCCTAATAGGGGTGGTTGTATGAGATATTATCAACAGTCCATTCAACATTCTTCTGGTAATCGCATTGTGTTTTTTTGGCCTATGGTCAGGTCATGGATTTAGAGATTGTCATCGGTTGAAAGCTTTGCAGGAAAGGGATGGAATAGAAAATGAATCTGAGAATCAGTCAAAAAAAAAATATCAATTGAAAATACATTGATTTTATCATAAATAACAAAGCTATAATGAACAAACAAAGAGAACATTACACAAATGTTGGATCACATTATGCTACACTTTGTCAACAACATTCGATCCCAACACTAGCAATTAAGTCGTCGTAGTGCAACTGACTAAATTTTCCTCTACAAACTTCTCCATAACTTCATCGACACGGACCTACTTCAAGATATAAACTTTCACATCCATTCAAGAATTACAAGAAATTACGTCCCCTTCAAAGAACCATGTGCTCGTATTGATGTTTTTAAATTTTCCCCCATCAATCGAATTCAAGACACCTACTACAAATTATTAGCCATTAATCCAGAAATTGACATCAACCACATGAAACTTCAATTATTTAAAGCAGCTGTTTATGCCAGTTTACCAAATGACTCATTTATAACTCTTGTCACCTTTTCACCAGTTTTGTATTTTATAATCTCATTTTTCTTTTGTTTTCTTATTTCATCTTGGACTTTCAGCCATTTTTTATATATAGTAGACGTACCTATACTTTTGTTATTCAAGTTTTTCTTGTTGTATTTTGTTGATTTTGAAGTACTTGTTCATGTATTTAATTATTTGTACAACGTGTTTGTATTTAAATTGTATTTTTAATTGTTAAGTTTTAGTTACCCAACACTTGTGGAGTAATTCCTGTTGTTGGAGATTAATAACAAAAAAGGTCAAGTTTCCATAGTTACCGTACTTGTTAGTTGTTATAACTTGTTTAAACCTGTAAAAAGCTTATATAAAAATCTTTATTTCTATGAATTCTGTCGAACTTTTTTTCAAATGGCTCTACATCACCATAATCCTAATGTCCATGTAAAAATATATGAACGTTGTAGCTCCACCCGTTTGGTCAGAATCGGCTCAAATATCACAAAAAGAACATATTCAAAATCGAAAAACAAAATCGTAAAAGTATGATTTCAATGAGAAACATTTCTTCGATTGTCCCTACAATCGTAACATAATCCAAGTTTAGTGACTTCAAACGTTCCCATAAAGTTTCATCAAAATGAGTAGCCGTTTGCCCAGACGCGGTCGAAATATCACAAAAATATCGTAGGAAATCAAAGTTCAGAGATTTCGAAGGTCCTCTCCAATTTTTATAAAGATCGCATATGCCGTTTGCGCGGTAGAGCGCGACCAAACAGAAGAAACACTAGATCTATTTTTTTTGTGGTGAAATTGAAGTCTTTGTTTTGCTCAAAAGAGATTTACATCTTGTTTTGTTGGATATACTTGTTGTTGTTGTTGTTGTTGTTGTGAGCCTCCTCTGCTATCCACTGTTAGTCGGTAGCAGGTTTTTCTTTCCATTCTCTCAATTTCCTCTTTTCCATATTATCCTTTTCATTCTTCCAGTTTTGTGGATTTCCTATCTTTTTGTTTCCTTGTCTGTTGGTTCTGTCTGTTGTGGGATGTATACCGTACTTTTGACGTTTGCCCATGTTATTCTCATCAATATCTCTTCATTGTAGCACAGCCTCATCTGTTTTCTTCTTCTCATATTCTTTAGGCCTATCCTCTTCCATCTACTGCTCACCGTCTTCCTCATCTCAAGCAGGTTCACCACACAGTTGCTTCAACCAGTTTTTGAATCCTATGACTTTGTTTCTTCTTGGCATTTATAAAGTAGATAGAGATATCATGCGGTGTCAAACGTGTCAAACCCTGCGCAATTTTTTTATTCGTTTAAATTACTGTGTTTAAATTTCCCCGCACAATTGCAGCGCTGCCAACAACCTCGAGTGGGTGATCAACTGAACCAGCTGTTGCGCCATCACGATTCTCGTTCTCGGCCGGCCGCCGCTTCCCTTGGCCGCTTTAATGGCCGCGGGTTGACATTTGTAATGTTTCACCGTGTGTTTTACACGATATAGCGTTAAAATGATGCGAATACGAGCATTGAATGCTGAGTCATCTGAAGAAAGCGAAGGCGAAGAAGAAATTCCAACTATTACGAAAGAAGCTCAGGTAAATTAAAACAGTGTTTTTGTTTGCGTTTACATAACCTCAAATTTTTAGTCGGCCTAGGCATGTTATGGGCCTTCGTGCTTGCAAATGCTAGGTAGGCCTAGTTACGCCTAGCTAGGAATTTTTGACATTCACCCGTCTCTTTACTATTCATCGGGACTTGCGTAGATGCATGTGATAGGCCTAGGCTAGAGGCCTCCTTTCCGGACCATTGGTGTCTGGGCTGGTTACTTTGTTTGACCTAGGCCTTGCTAGACCTAGGCCCTAGCTAGGCATGCATATTAATAATGATGACCTGCTCTAAGGCCAACTCTAGGCTAGGCTCTAGGTGCAGATTGAGGCTTGAGCACTCTCCAAAACAGCCTGGCAATAGCAGTCTTGGGGAGGAAGTAGGAACGCGATCCTTTTTCAGGAACTTTTGTGGGAACATGTTCCTTTTCTTAGATTAGGGGTAGGCTAAGTATGTAGTATAGCGGACGTGGTATGGACAGTTTTTTTATGTGTACCCAGTTTTTTTTATGTGTAGGCCCTACCTACAAAACCTTTAACGTCGCTATTTTAAATCTAAAGTTAGGCCTACCTACTGATCAAAAACTGCCAGGTTGTATCAGTTTTTGATCAGTAGGTACTTTAGATTTAAAATAGCGACGTTAAAGGTTTTGTAGGTACCTACTTTAGATTTAAAATAGCGACTTTAAAAGGTAAAACTGTCCATACCAGGTCCGCTATAATACCCACGTCCGCTATACTATTTACCAGATCAGGAACTTGTGACGTCAAAGTTACTATTTCGTGGGCAATTGGAACAAATTTAACGTTCCTTTCGCCGTCGTAATCCCGGCGAATTCCAGAAGGCCTACCCGATATCGTAAACTGCAGCTTACTATGAAAAATATCTTGTGACATCTTGTGTTTTTGAAAATGACGCCCCCCTTGTCAGATGGCCTAGGACTCACTTTAATTGGATGTGCGCAGCAAAGACTTCATTTTTTTCCAATTTTTTTTTGGTTTGTATTTTTGTCTGTTTGTTTGTTCTCTATCAGGCAAATGGCATATTCGATCTTGATGAAAATTTGAGGGGACCTTCGAAATCTCTGAACTTAGACCTGCCACGTTTTTGGGTACAATCGAAGAAATACTTATGAAAATCGCAATTTTATTCGATAAAAAAAAATTATTCGTCTTATAACACCTAGGCCTACATGCTTTATCCGATTTTAATGATTTTTTCACAGAACCTTAATTTTAGAGCGAGCCTCTCCACTTGACTCTTATGGCTCGAATGTCTTTTTTTTTTTTTTCTCTCTGTTACTGCTTCGGTACAGGTCGCACCGTTTCTCTGATCGACCTGAAATTTTTGCACACAATGTCATGTACATACCACCTAAAGCGGGTTGCTGTAGGCTATAGTTTTTTGAACAAAATCCGATCGTTGGTTATAAAAAATATAAAATAAATAAAAAATAAAAATGTTCCGATCGTTATGAAATTTTGCAGGGTCAATAAGTAGGCTATAACATTCTCTCCTATTTTACAAATTTTCAACTAAATCGAGCAAGACCTTAAGAAGTGTAGAGAGAAATTACATTTAACACAAAGTAACGTTACCACATGGCAACGAAAAGTCGCACGGGAATTCTGGTCATAGACATCCTATATAATTGGCTAGACCCGCAGTCGGTGGTCCACTACCGGCACAATGAGAAGCCAGCTTAAAAAGACAGTTTACATGTTAATCAAAAGGGAGCGATTTGTGGCCAAATAGTTCTCAAGATTGCCGCCAGGTTGACAGGTAGCCCTAAGCATACTAGCCTTTAACACCAAATGATTACTAAATTCCCTTATGCAATCACTTCGTATTGTTTCTTTTGTTTAATACCATGCTGCACAAGCTAAAACCATATCAAACAATCCAGTAAAATACTTTTATTGCATTAAAAAGCATAAATTAAAACACCAAATCGCCATCTTGAAATGGGCCGGTTGAGTCTTCAATTTGCTACGCTCGCGCCTGTGCGGAGGTATAGGAGACTGCTAATCTAGCCTACTATAGGGGTTTTAATATCAATGATTCTGGTCACTATGCACTGCCACCTAGAAGTAATCAAGATACTATTGAGGAAGCAGTGTATTATTTGTTATCAAAGAGTTAAAATAGTTTTCCCAAAGAAATGATGTCAAGGTCCTCTAGATGGCGGTGAATTTTATCCATTCTCTCCTATTTGGATGAGCGAAGCGAAGACTTCAATTTCACTGACCCCCAAAAAATTTAGCTCGGGTGTTTTTTTTTTGTTTGTTTTTGTTTGTTTGTTTGTCCGTTTGTTAACTCTCTACCAGGCAAACGGCATATCCGATCTTGATGAAAATTTAACAGGACCTTTGAAATCTCTGAACTCAGAGGTGTATTGTTTTTGGGTACAATCGAAGAAATATTTCTCATGAATATCGTACTTTTACGATTTTTTTCGATTTTTAGTGCGATTCTTTCGTGACATTTGGGCTGATTCTGACCAAACGGGTGGGGCTAGGCTACAACGTTCATATTATACATGGACATTAACGTTATGGTGATGTAGTACCTTTTGAAAGAAAAAGTTGAAAAAGTTAGCCAGAATCCATAGAAATAAAGCTTTTAATATAAGTTTTTTGATTTTTTATGCGATATTTTCGTGCCATTTGGGCCAATTCTGACCAAACGGGTGGGGCTACAACGTTCATATTATACATGGACATTGAGGTTATGGTGATGTAGGGCCTAGTACCCTTTTAAAAGAAAAAGTTGAAAAAGGTAGCCAGAATCCATAGAAATAAAGCTTTTAATATAAGTTTTTTGATTTTTTGTGCGATATTTTCGTGCCATTTGGGCCAATTCTGACTAGGGTTACCAACTTGGGTCAACTAGAATTCCGGACAAATCTCGAATTTTAGTGGGCACACAAGGGGTCTGGGGCGAAGCCCCAGCTGCCGGAGGCGAAAATTTTTTTGGACCCTTTTAACCTTCATAACAGCCGGATACGTAATTTAAAGATTCAATGACTTGGATACATCCAAGTTTTAATTCTTCTTTTTGGGAGGCGAATTGCCTACCAGTTCCATTTCACGATGCAACAATCCGACAGAAAGCACAGGAAAATCGCTCACTGTACGTTCAGTGCCGACACGTCTGGCCACGGTCGCTAAACAAACGGACTAATACTAAACTGAAATCTCATGTTGTAGCGCCTGCGCCTCGCCAAGTGCGCATACAATACAAATGGGTTGGGGAGGGGTAGTGGGACAGGGCAGTCACCAGATTTCTCTATAGGGAACCTAAGTTTTGAAGGCGGGAAGGAAATTGGTTCTCTCTGGTCTCAGCGCCCATAAGAATTAGCATGGTACGAAAATGTAGCTCGCCGTATCTTTTGACTCGCGCAAAAGAAATTGAACTAAACCAATAACATCACAAGATGCATAATTTTGTAAAGAAGATAATGGCATTCTACTTTGCTCGATGACGCTTCCTAAATTCAAACTATTATGAGTTAAATGGACCCATGTTTCCGCGCTATCGCAAATGTACTCAGACTGAGCGGCAACCTAAGCGAGGCGCAGCCACGTTGTGTGCAGCTGTGGCATCCTCGCATACCACGCGCCTGTCCATAGTTGCTAAATGTACTTCGCATTCAAGATTTTGTTGGCACATTAAATGATATTTTATTAGTAATGTATAATCTAGTACAACCCAGTGACCTCACAGTAGCCACAAAGCAAGTCGGATACCAAATGTTATGCTGATGCCACGGACAAAGTGTTTTTACGTGCTTTTTCATGAGCAGTTTGGAAGGTTTGGCAACAGTGTAAATGTAGAGTTCACTTCAACTCAAAACAAATGTCATTAATATTTGTGATAGAGCAGAGTTATGTATATCTACGCAAAGAGGAAAGATTATAGTTTCTTACAGTATGAATATAATCCCGGTCCGTGGTCGGGTTCTCGCGCTATCGCTTACGAAACATTTAGCACGGGTTAATCGCCTATACCACGCTGACCGGAGAGAACCGGACAACGCCCACTTAGGTTCCCTATAGTCACGAGCACGACTAGCTAGAAGTAGGACTACGGCAAGGCGGCTACATGAAAAAAACTAACTTTTATTCCAAATTACCAAACCAACTGATGTACCAACTTTAGAGAGAAAAAACACTAATTCACTGCAATACTCTAAAATTCAATAAAACGTAGTACAAATAAGACTTTTTCACAAATTCCGGACAAAGTGCCGTCTGGAATGAGGCAATTTCTCTTTCCGGACAAAGGCATCAAAATCAGGACTGTCCGGAGAAATTCCGGACGGTTGGCAACCTTAGGGCTGATTCGGACTAAAAGGGTGGGGCTACAACGTTCATATTTCACATGGACATTAAGGTTATGGTGATGTAGTACCTTTTAAAAGAAAAAGTTTAAATAGTTGGCCAGAATCTATAGAAATAAAGCTTTTAATATAAGTTTTTTACGGTAAATAATACCAAATGACAGGTAACAAAAGAAACTTGACAACAATCAGCTACAATGCGTAGGCAGCAAAACAAAGAACTTGCAAAAGTAAAGATATCCCATGCAAACTAAAAATTTTAAAAAGCTCATCCATCAACGCGGCGGGACTTTAGCGTTTTCCTAGTTTACAAATTTTCAGCTAAATCGGTCAAGACCTTAGGCCTACAGACTTATTGAGTATGTAACATTATGGGAGTGTCGTATCGCAATTTTACGATTTTTTACTTTTTTTAAAATTACGATTAATTAAAAAAAAAGGGAATTTTAAATAAGGCCTAAATTAAATTAAATTAAAAAATAACTTCAACTAAGTAGCCTACCTACCGTAATGATTTTTTCACAGAACAACAGAAAATCCGCATAGGCCCCTAACACATGGCAGCTCAATGCACCAATTACGCTCATCCAACAACGCACCTGAAAAAGCGTTTGCGAAGCTTCCTAGTAACAATTAACAAGTAACAATAGAAACTTGACAACAATCACCTACAATGCGTTCCAAATGCAAAAGTAAAAAGATCCCACGCAAACTAAAAACTCCCAAAAAAGCTCATCCATCAACGCGACTAAAAAAAGCATTTGGAAGCTTCCTATTTAGTTATAATTTTTTTACAGAACAACAGAAAATCCGCATAACACATGGCAGCTCAATGCACCAATTACGCTCATCCAACAACGCGTCGGGACTTAAGCGTTTTCCTAGTAAATAAAAGTAGGTATTTTGGATGAGCGTAGCGAGCGAAGCAAAGATTCCATTTCACTACACTCGAGAAAAAAATCCGGAATGTTTTTTTTCCCTGTATTTTTCTGTGTTTGTTAACACGATTCCAGCTAAACCAATACTCCAATTGCGATGAAATTTTCTGGAGGCCTTCGAAATCTCTGAACTTAGAACTGCCACGTTTTTGAGCGCAGTCGGAAAATTATTTCTCATAAAAATTGCAATTTTACGATTTTTTTCGATTTTTAAAAAAATTCTTCGACTTATAACATCTACATGTTTTAGGCTATCCGATTGTAATGATTTTTTTACAGAACCTTAATTTTATGAATTAATATATTCTCTTGTGAAATTTGAGCGTAATCGAAAAATTATTTCTCTTGAAAATTGCAATTTTACGCTTTTTTTGTTTTAAAAAAATTACGCTCATCCAACAACGCGCCTGAAAAAGCCTTTGCGAAGCTTCCTAGTGATTAATTTACTCCTGATCACATTTGTTTTTACCGGTACTTAAATCAGTGATTGTAGGCCTATACGGAACGTGAAAGGAACTACTGGTAGGCCTAAGTTCCTTTTGTGGAACGTCTCAGTTCCTATTTAAAAAAAAGGAACAAGGACTGTCTCAGTTGCTTTTTAGGCAGTAGTAGTAACTTAACTTTAGAAGTTCCTTTTTTGGGGGAACATGCCCAAGACAGGGCAATAGCTTCCCGTTGTCGTTATAGCTACCGGGCAATATTAGGCCTAGGTCTTTCCCATTACCGTTGCCCGGCTGAGCCTCGTTTCTGGGCTGTTGTAGATCGACCCATTCAGTTCAGTTCAGTTTATACTTTATTTTGCTACATCACATATCAGACCAATACAGGAACTTACAACAATACAAACAGAATAACAAATAATGTACAAAATCGAATGCCAAGGTACAAAAGTAGTCAATACATAAGGTGCAAAAGATCTACAACTAGGAAGCTTCGCAAACGCTTTTTTCAGGCGCGTTGTTGGATGAGCGTAATTTTTTTAAAACAATAAAAAGCGTAAAATTGCGATTTTCATGAGAAATACTCTTTCGATTACTTTCAAATTTCACAACGAATATATTTGGATGAGCGTAGCGAGCGAAGCGAAGATTCCATTTCACTACACTGGAGAAAAAAATCCGAAATGTTTTTTTCTTTTTTTTCTGTATTTTTGTGTGTCTGTTAACACGATTTCGGCAAAACCGATACTCCAATTGCGATTAAATTTTATGGAGGCCTTCGAAATATCTAAACGAAGAGCAGCCACGTTTTTAAGCGCAATCGAAAAATTATTCCTCATGAAAATCGCATTTTACGACTTTTTTCAATTTTTTAAAAGTTTCTTCGGCTTATAACACCTACCTACATACTGTATCCGATTTTATGATTTTTTCACAGAACCTTAATTTCATGAATTAAGGTATTCCTGTGAAATTTGAGCGCAATCAAAAAACTATTTCTCATGAAAATCAAAATTTTACATTTTCTTCTTTTTTATGACAATAATTTGACTTACTACACCTACATGCTTAACCCTATTGTCATGATTTTTCCACAGAACCTTAATTTTATAAATTTATGTATTCGTGTAAAATATGTGCGCAATCGAATAATTATTTCTTATTTAATTGAATTGAATTGAATTGAATTTTTAAAAAATCTTCAACTTAGTAATGATTTTTTCACAGAACAACAGTAAATCCGCATAACACATGGCAGCTCAATGCACCAATTACGCTCATCCAACAACGCGGCGGGACTTAAGTGTTTTCCTAGTAATTCATAAAATTAAGGTTCTGTAAAAAAATAATTACAATCTGATTAAGCATGTCGGTGTTATAAGTCTAAGAAATTTTAAAAATAAAAAAAATGTAAATTTGTGATTATCATGAGAAATAATTTTTTGATTCGGATCAAATTTCACACGAATATATAAATTTATAAAATAAAGGTTCTGTGAAAAAATCATTACAATCGGATAAAGCATGTAGATGTTATACTTATAAGTCGAAGAAGTTAAAAAAATCATAAAATTGCGATTTTCATGAGAAATAATTTTCCGATTGCGCTCAAAAACGTGGCAGTTCTAAGTTCAGAGATTTCAAAGGCCTCCATAAAATTTTATCGCAATTGGAGTATCGGTTTAGCCGGAATCGTGTTAACAAACACACAAAAATACAGAAAAAAAAGAAAGAAAGAAAAAAACATTCCGGATTTTTTTCTCCAGTGTAGTGAAATGGAATCTTCGCTTCGCTCGCTACGCTCATCAAAAAAAAGAAAAAGCCTTATGTAGACCTACAAGAGTAAAAGACTCAGACCAGCACGGTAACCAATGGGCTATTCCACAGCTAAGTGTCCCTGACTAGAGAAAATGAAATATTTTATAGAAATGTATTTCATGAAAATTTAAGTAAATTAACATGTTGTGCTTTGGAAATAATTTATAAATGTCCATAAATTATATTTTTTCTCTCTTTTGCATGCATTTCAATTTTCACTAGACCTATAACTTACCACTGCAGGTTGAGATTTGTAGGCATTCCTAATTGACAACAAAAGAAGTTTTCTTCTTGAATGTTTTGCTAAAATAAGGAAGCTTAATCAAAATAGTTTTAAAATTTTGTATTTACTCCATAATTCATTGGTTCATTGGTAACAGAAATACGGTAACGGAATTACGGTAACGGAATTACAGTTCACTATATTGCTTTGAAAACAGTGTTAAATGTTGATAAAGTATACTCTTTTGTTTAGTAATCACCCTTTTCTTCATTAGGCCTAGACTATCATTAAGAGTTAGATTTAGGCCCTAACCATATGCAAGCGTTATTAAAATTTATCATTCGCTGGGGTAATTCCGTTACCAAGGTTTGTTATTCCGTTACCGAAAATAAATTCCTTAAAACAGTTTAAATATCAACCAAAATGCCAAACATCCTACAAGATTTTCAATAATTTGCATTACACCATCATTAAGAGTCAGATTAAACCACTTGCAAGCATTATTTAAATGTGTAATTTGCTGGGGTAATTCCGTTACCAGGGATCATAATTCCGTTACCGAATATAAATAAGTTACAGTTTAATTGTAATTTAACTAGGAAAACGCTTAAGTCCCGCCGCGTTGTTGGATGAGCGTAATTGGTGCATTGAGCTGCCATGTGTTATGCGGATTTTCTGTTCTGTGAAAAAATTATTACTAACTCGAATATTTTTAAAATAAAATTAAATAAAATAAAATAAAATATTTTTTATTTTATTTTTTATTAATCGTTATTTTATAAAAATAGAAAAAAAGAGTAAAATTGCGATTTTCACAAGAAATAATTATTCGATTGCGCTCAAATTTTACACGAATATATTAATTCATCAAATAAAGGTTCTGTTAAAAAATCATTACAATAGGATAAAGCATGTAGGTGTTATAAGTCAAAGAATTGTTTTAAAAATGAAAAAAAACTGTAAAATTTCGATTTTTATGAGAAATAATTTTTCAATTGCGCTCAAATTTCACACGAATATCTTAATTCATGAAATTAAGGTTCTGTGAAAAAATCATTAAAATCGGATAAAGCATGTAGTTGTTATAAGCTGAAGAAATTTTTTTAAAAATCGAAAAAAAATCGTAAAATTGCGATATTCATGAGAAATAATTTTCTAATTGCGCTAAAAAACCTGGCAGTTCTAAGTTTAAAGATTACGAAGGCCTCAATAAAATTTTATCGCAATCGGAGTATCGGTTTAGCCAAAATCGTTAGCTAACAAACAATACAAAAAGAAAAAAAAAATGAAAAAAAAACATTCCGGATTTATTTCTCCAGTGAAGTGAAATGGAATCTTCACTTCGTTCGCTACGCTCATCCAATTATTTTTAATGAAGGTAGGGCCTTATGTTATTTATGTCTAGTACTAGGAAAACGCTTAAGTCCCGCGGCGTTGTTGGATGAGCGTAATTGGTGCATTGAGCTGCCATGTGCTATGTGGATTTTCTGTTCTGTAAAAAAATCATTACTAAGTTGAAGATTTTTTTTATTATTTAAAATAAATAAAAAATAAACTTTAATTTTTAATTTTTTTAATTAACCCTCCGTCACTCGCGCGGAATTTCTTAACACCATCCCTCGCGTGGGGTTTCTCAAACCCCAAATTATTTTGGACTGTAATTAGTGCAGTAGGATGTTTTGGGTATTTCTTTCTGTGCTCATATGATTTATGGAACTCCTATATAGGCCTAGATGGCTGTTACTGGAAGGACAGTGAAATAAAATGCCAATGAACCTTTTTGTATGAAATATTTTTTTATTGTATTTTATCAGATTTAAAAAATAAACATTTAAATTGCAAGAAGAATTTTTCCAAAATTCTAAAATTTCAAAATTTAAGCCAAAATAGCATTGAGTTTCCCTATGCAGTTACTGTAACAAGATCACTCGCGTGGGGTTTCAGCAACCCCAGCCAAGTTCAGACCGGCAATATAACGACAATAAAATCCCTAATTGGATGAGCGTAGCGAAGATTCCATTTCACTACACTGGAGAAAAAAATCCGGATTTTTTTTTTTTTTTTTTTTTTTTTTTTTTTTTTTTGTATTTTTGTCTGTTTGTTAGCACGATTCCGGCTAAACCGATACTCCGATTGCGATGAAATTTTATTGAGACCTTCGAAATCTTTGAACTTAGAACTGCCACGTTTTTTGAACGCAATCGAAAAAAAATTCCTCATAAAAATCGCAATTTTACGATTTTTTTCGATTTTGAAAAATTTCTTCGATTTATAATACCTACACGCTTTGTCCGATTGTAATGATTTTTTCACAGGACCTTTATTTTATGAATTTATATATTCGTGGAAAATTTAAGCGCAATCGAAAAATTATTTCTCATGAAAATCGCAATTTTACGTGGTTTTTCTTTTTTAAAACAATTCTTTGACTTATAACACCTACATGCTTTATCTGATTGTAATGATTTTTTAACAGAACCTTAATTTTATGAATCGATATATTCGTGTGAAATTTGAGCACAATCAAATAATTATTTCTTATGAAAATCGAAATTTTACGATTTTTTTCTTTTTTAAAATTACGATTAATTAAAAAAATTAAAAATTAAAGTTTATTTTTTATTTATTTTTAAATAATTAAAAAAAAAATCTTCAACTTAGTAATGATTTTTTCACAGAACAGAAAATCCGCATAACACATGGCAGCTCAATGCACCAATTACGCTCATCCAACAACGCGGCGGGACTTAAGCGTTTTCCTAGTGATTAGAGGGTTACAAATTTTGCTAACGGATAGAGTGGACTTGAAGGTACTGAGAATCTAGAGTCGGTAAAACAGTCCGATGCAGAGAAACAGAGTCGAATGTAGACCCTGGGGTTTGTAGAACCCCATGCAAGTGACGGAGGGTTAATCGTAATTTTAAAAAAGGAAAAAATCGTAAAATTTTGATTTCCATAAGAAATAATTATTCGATTGTGCTCAAATTTCACACGATATGAATTCATAATATTAAGGTTCTGTGAAAAAATCATTACAATCGGATAAAGCATGTAGGTGTTATTTGTCAAAGAATTGTTTTAAAAAAGAAAAATCCCGTAAAATTGCGATTTTCATGAGAAATAATTTTTCGATTGCGATTAAATTTTCCACGAATATATAATTCATAAAATAAAGGTTCTGTTAAAAAATCATTACAATCGGACAAAGCGTGTAGGTATTATAAATCAAAGGAATTTTTTAAAATTCGAAAAAAATCGTAAAATTGCGATTTTTATGAGAAATTTTCGATTGCGCTCAAAAACGTGGCAGTTCTAAGTTCAGAGATTTCGAAGGTCTCAATAAAATTTCATTGCAATCGGAGTGTCGGTTTAGCCGGAATCGTGCTAACAAACAGACAAAAATACAAAAAAAAAAAAAAAAAAAAATTCCAGATTTTTTTCTCCAGTGTAGTGAAATGGAATCTTCGCTTCGCTCGCTACGCTCATCCAACTACTTTTATTTTTATTTTTTATTTGTTTATTTAACGTCTATCCTATTCAGTTATAACAAAGAAAACGCTTAAGTCCAGCCGCGTTGTTGGATGAGCGTATATGGTGCATTGAGCTGCCATGTGTTACGCGGATTTTCTGTTGTTCTGTGAAAAAAACATTACTTAGTCGAAGATTTATTTTAATTAAATTAAATAAAAAAAAAATAACTTAATTTTTTTTATTAAATTAAATTAAATAAAAAAATTAACTTAATTTTTTATTAATCGTAATTAAAAAATAAATAAAACAAATCGTAAAAATTGCAATTTTCATAAGAAATAATTATTCGATTGAGCTCAAATTTAACATGATATATTAGTTCATGAAATTAAGGTTCTGTAAAAAAATCATTACAATCGGATAAAGCATGTAGGTGTTATAAGTCAAAGAATTGTTTTAAAAAAGAAAAAACCGGTAAAATTACGATTTTCATGAGAAATAATTAATTTTTCGATTAGGCTCAAATTTCACACGAATATCTTAATTCATAAAAATAAGGTTCTGTGAAAAAATCATTACAATCGGATAAAGCATGTAGGTGTTATAAGTCGAAGAAATTTTTTAAAAATCGAATCTCTACACTATTGACATTTTCCGGTCTACACCTGCACCACAGCAAAGTGCAAGACAAAAAAATTAACCTAATAATATTGTTTTTATTGTAGGGGTGTGTGGTTCCAGGTTTTGGTTTGGTTCCGGTTCCTGATAGTCAGTCTTGGGGAGGAACGCGTTCCTTTTTCAGGAACTTTTGTGGGAATGCGTTCCTTTTCTTAGATCAGGAACTTGTAACGTCAAAGTTATTATTTCGTGGGAACTTGGAACGAATTTAACGTTCCTTTATAAGTTCCTTTCGCCATTTTAATTCCGTCAAATTCCAGTACCTGATATCATAAACTGCGGTATGAAAAATATCAATGTGGCATCTTGTGTTTTCGAAAATGGCGAAAAAAAGGCTCCTAGTCCAGTGTAACTTTAGTGTGGACCGGTGTGAACAGAAACATCAGTCGTGTTTTATATCGATAGTCGAACGGTCCATCAAACTCGGGAATAACGATCAACATAGCGGTGTCGACACAAACAAAGCCTCCTAGAGCCTGCTGCTGAAACAAGTTATTTCATCAGTAAAAGCATTCTATTCTGAACTATCAAGTAGTTTTTACGAATGTGCTAAACACGGCTTGAGTGGTTTCAAAAAACCAAAAAAGATTAAAACTTTGATTTGACAAGTGTTTTGTATTAGAAAACCGAAAAAGAACATATTGTAGGCCTAGCTTAAGTAAGTAGGAGGCCAATGATTTTCTTTGTAACAAATTATTTTTTAAAAAATTGTATGACTTGATCTTTATAGTAATTCATCCATTCTGAAATAATTTATTCGGCAAACGGGCAACAGATGCAAAATTTGATTTAAATTTGTATCTAAGTTAGTAAGCTGCAGGCTAAGACCAAAGGGATACCAGTTAGGCTACTGTAGGTCTGTAAAAAAATCATTACAATCGGATAAAGCATGTAGGTGTTATAAGTCAAAGAATTGTTTTAAAAAAGAAAAAACCGGTAAAATTACGATTTTCATGAGAAATAATTAAATTTTCGATTACGCTCAAATTTCACACTAATATCTTAATTCATAAAAATAAGGTTCTGTGAAAAAATCATTACAATCGGATAAAGCATGTAGGTGTTATAAGTCGAAGAAATTTTTTAAAAATCGAAAAAACAATCGTAAAATTGCGTTTTTTATGAGAAAAAATTTTCCGATTGTGCTCAAAAACGTGGCAGTTCTAAGTTCAGAGATTTCGAAGGCCTCCATAAAATTTCATCACAATCGGAGTATCGGTTTAGCTGGAATCGTGTTAACAAACCCAAAAAAAAGAAAATAAAAACATTCCGGATTTTTTTCTCCAGTGTAATGAAATGGAATCTGCTACGCTCTTCCAAAAACTGATTTACAAAGCAGGACAATTAAAAAAATCTAATTACATAGATGCAGGCACAACAATGAACTACAATTATGTAAATACCTACCTATTTGAAATAGCCTAGTAGGCCTAATATTACAACAATGCATTAAAACTCAACAAATTTGGAAATATAAAAAAAGGGTGAAGAATGAAATGAAAAAAGAAAAGAAAAGAAAAAGAAGAAAAAGGAAAGGAAAAAAGAAAAAAAATCATTAGGCTAAAAAGAAAAAAAAAGAAAATAAAAACTGATTTGTTAGACGATCCCACTCAAATCGAATATGAGGTTTGCCAAAAATCAGGAACAGCAAATTGGGGAATAATCAATCTTTCGCGGAAGAAACCACCGAACGCGAATCTTCATTCTTGTGTGCTTCTAGATGTTGTAGAAGCTGCAAAATAGATATTTTTACTCCACATTCACAGGTTTTTAACTAAATTACTATCTAAACCAGTGACACATGGCACTTTCAGCGTAATTCCGTTACTAGTCAAAAACCTGCCTGAAAACTTATTTAAAATAATTTTAAAATAAAATAAAACTTTTGCTAAATTTAGTTCAATTGGCTTGTTCACTGCGACTTTTACTCACCACGCTGTGCTATTGTACCAACCCCCCACCGCCGTCTGGATGCCTGTAAAGGCGGATGTAGACTTATTTCTCTATGGATGTAGACGGCGGTGATAGCCCAACTTGCGGGTGTCATGGCTGCTCATAGCTGTCAGCAGCCTACTGTTTTTACTGTCAGTTTGCATAGTTTTATGTTGAAAGCAAAATGCCCAAATTGCTGTGTGTATTCGTGTAAGGAGAAAGGAGGGCATACTGTCGTGTTTATTACTACAAATAAATACAACCACACTTAATATACTGACATGTGTCTTTATTCGGCCTCCTGCCTACGTAACCTCTCTCATGTCAACAAATCAACACTGGCTAGGCCTAAGCCCTAGGCTTTGCTGAGGCGTATGCAAGTAGGGCCTAGGCCTATACTTGATAATTTATAATACCATGATATTGATATGCCTAGGTCTACATCTAATGCTGAAGAAAAGCCTAGGCCCTAGTCCCCTAGGTAAAACAATACGTAAACAAACAATCGAGGAAGCATACAGATTTTGACAATGCAGAGCCTGCTATACATAGTTTATTTCAAACGCCGCCACGGTCTTAGGGCAGGGTCCACTAGATACCTTACAAGCAGCTCGGAATAAGTATCAAGTGGACCCTGGTTTTGGGGGTTAGTGCAGTGGCGCGATCTGCGCGGAGCTTTGCGTGAACAAGCCAATTGAAGTCCTATAAGTCAGTTTATAGAACAGTTATACAAGGTTAAACCTAATTTATGTAAAAATTTGTGCGCAATCGAATAATTATTTCTTATGAAAATTTCAATATACGATTTTTTCCTTTTTTAAAATTACGATTAATTAAAAAAAAAAAATTTAAGTTAATTTTTTATTTAATTAATTTAATTTTAAAAAAATCTTCAACTAAGTAATGATTTTTTCACAGAACAACAGAAAATCCGCATAACACATGGCAGCTCAATGCACCAATTACGCTCATCCAACAACGCGGCGGGACTTAAGCGTTTTCCTAGTCTAAAAAAAGTTCTAATACCTATTATTAAAATTTTGTGTTGTTAGCCGTTTTTTTCCCCACACTAACCGCCACTGGCCAGTACGGTTCACATACCCTATAGTGTTCGTCAAGATCGTGGAGCGCTAGCGGTTTCTTTCAAATCTTCATGAATAGGTTCCCAATCATGTACTTGTCAAAGGTACAATAAGGCAAATGATTGCTTTGGCTGCCGCCAAGAATTTTGTGGTTTCTACTAAAGATGCTGAAAACATAATTTCAACCCTTCGGTAGGCCGGGTCAGGTAATACTTTGTTTGTGTGATGCGTTGATGGTCTAGTCAATGTTTTTATCCCATTTGGTGACAGTAGTAGGACCTGTGTCCGTGCGTCCGGTCAGAAGCTCTTTTGAGGAAGTTAAGTGGGCGTGTAATTCTTCATGAATAGAGCTCTAGAATGTGCTCTACGATCTTGACGAACACTATACCTAATTGGCACTGCTCTACTTTACGTACCTAGGTAGCCTATACTTTATAGAGGTTCCTAGACCTACAGTCATAGGAACATGCATAAAAATTAAAAATACCTACCGTACTAGTTTTTATTGGCCTACCAAGAATGAAAACGAATTACTATGTTGATGACATGACGTCAATTGGTCTACAAAGATTTCTAGTCTAATTAGCACTATTACCGTAGTCTATTCTATTACACTCACAAACCTTCAAATGAACTGACTTTGTTTGGGTGTAAACGTCTTGTTTGAAAACTTGTGTTCTTTTTTATTTTTTATTTATTTATTGTTTATTTTATTATTATTTATTTGTTGTTTATCCTTGTTGTGATTACATTTTTGAACAACAAGAAAAGGCGTCGACACTAGTAAATATTTTACTACTAGGAAAACGCTTAAGTCCCGCCGCGTTGTTGGATGAGCGTAATTGGTGCATTGAGCTGCCATGTGTTACGCGGATTTTCTGTTGTTCTGTGAAAAAATCATTACTTAGTCGAAGATTTTTTTTAAATTAAATTTAAATTTAAATTAAAAATTTACTTAATTTTTTAATTAATCGTAATTTTTTAAAGAGAAAAAAATCGTAAAATTGCAATTTTCATAAGAAATAATTATTCGATTGCGCTCAAATTTAAAAAGAATATATATAAATTCATAAAATTAAGGTTCTATGAAAAAATCATTACAATAGGAGAAAGCATGGAGGTGTTGTAAGTCAAAGAATTGTTTTAAAAAAGAAAAAAAACGTAAAATTATCGATTTTCATAAGAAATAAGTGTTTGATTACGCTCAAATTTCACACGAATATCTTAATTTTATAAAATAAGGGTTCTGTGAAAAAATCATTACGATCTGATAAAGCATGTAGGTGTTATAAGTCGAGAAATTTTTTAAAAATCGAAAAAAAATCGTAAAATTGCGGTTTTTATGAGAAAAAATTTTCCAATTGCGCTCAAAAACGTGGCAGTTCTAAGTTCAGAGATTTCGAAGGCCTCCATAAAATTTCATCGCAATCGGAGTATCGGTTTAGCCGGAATCGTGTTAACAAACACACAAAAAAAAATACAAAAAAAGAAAGAAAAAAAACAAACAAACATTCCGGATTTTTTTCTCCAGTGTAGTGAAATGGAATCTTCGCTTCGCTCTCGCTACGCTCATCCAAAAACACTTGATATCTTTGTAGAAATCTTGTGCCGCGAAGAGCCTTGTAAAGTACGTGAAACTAACACGGCACTTGTAGTTGGTTTTCCCATAAGTACTCCTTACACATGGAAGGGAAATGACTTACTGGGCAGTCTTTGAGGGCGGGCAGCAGGTCGTTCCATGGGTTAACAACCCGGAAAGAAAAAGCACGTCGGCCGAGCACTCCTTTGGCTGGAGGCGGGGGAGCCTACTATCGTCGCCTCTCAACACGCGGCCCTGGATGATGCGGGCGCACACGTCAAAATCAGTGGCGCCACTGAGGCATTTTTTAAAAAACACCAGATCGGTGTATTGCAGGTGCATGGTCATTGGCATAACCTGCTTCTGGTCACAGGGTGGGGGGAGGTTACGACCATGTATGAAATGCAATGCCCTTCTCTGCACCCTCTCAAGTTTGGTAGTGTTCTCAATGGTGGTTGGGTGCCAGGCGGGGAGGCCGAAAGTCATGGAGGGCTTGACTAGCGACAGGTAGGCCATCCTCTTAACGCGCGGCGTGCACCCGTGCAGGTTGCGGGCAGCGAAACCCAGCACCTGCCACGCCTTGGCCCGCACGATGTCGGTGTGCACGTTCCATCGGAGGTCGCTTGTGATGTGAACGCCGAGGAGGCGCTGCTTGTCGACGTACTCGAGTGGGACACCATCTATGGTGTACAGGAAGTATAGTGGGGTGCGCGCGCGCGTGATGTCCATCATCTTGCACTTGAGGGCGTTGAGTGACATGCCATTGTTGTCGCAACAAATCTGAATGTCGTCTAGATCTGCTTGAAGGGCGTCTGCATCCTCTTGGGTGACCACAATGCAGTACAGGGTGACGTCGTCAGCGTACTGGAGCATTTGGATCCTTGCCGAGGTAGGGAGGTCGGCTACGAAGACGTTAAATAGCAGGGGGCCAAGCACACTTCCTTGGATGACGCCCATGGGCACGTCCCGGAATTCTGAGCGCTCGCCGTTGAAATGGACGAACTGCGTGCGGCCGACAAGGAAACTCTCGAACCACCTTAGCAAATTGCCCTTAATGCCATAATGCTCGAGCTTGGATAGTAGACGCAAATGCGGCACTTTATCAAATGCTTTAGACCAATTGAGAAAAACACAGTGAATGTGCGCTCCGCTATGCTCATCCAGCACCGCCGTCCATGCATCAATGGCGCCGGCGAGGAGAGTGGTGCAAGAACGTCGCTGTCGAAAGCCGTGCTGCGCCGCAGGGATGACGTTTTGGCTATTGAGGAACTCACTCGTCCGGTCTCTCACCAAACGTTCCATCGTCTTACCGGATTTAATGTTTCAATTTTTTAACGTTTTTTTAATGTTTTAATTTAAATCGAGTACTACCGTTTCAACACCACAGATGTATGACACGTAACATGTCATGAATATAATACTGTAACTAATACTGTTTTACAAAACTATACATACTACTCAACCTGGCTATACTGTACTATCAGCTCTTTCATGCTTCTTTCACATTACTTCATAATTCATAATACTTTTTCTGCTTCTTTTTAACTGTTATCACCATTTAAGCCAACAATGTAAGCCATGCAAGTGGCTAGATTAGGTATATTCTTGAATTTAGTATGTCTAATACATGCATTAATTTTCTACTATTTTAATAACTTAACTACCACACTGTTTGTTAAGTACTAAAGGATCAATTAAAACATGTTTTAAACTATGTAAAATTGTTAATTAAGCAAGGTATTAATAAATATATAAATGTTTCCAGGAACAAGCTTGCTTCACGTCCTACAGCGAAGCTCTGAACCTGCTCCGAGAAGACAAGTCCGATGAAGCGAGCGCCGTTCTACTGGAGCTGCTCGGTAGCAGCACCCTTGCGGAGATCACGAAGCCCCCGTGGTGATGTTGAAGTAACTCTTGTCTTGTTCCAGGAACAAGCTAGCTTCACGTCCTACAGCGAAGCTCTGAACCTGCTCCGAGAAGACAAGTCCGATGAGCTGAGCGCCGTTCTCTTGGAGCTGCTCGGTAGCAGCACCCTTGCGGAGATCACGCATGCCCGTGATGAAATGTTCGAAAGACTAGGCTTGTTTCCATGGAACAAGCTGCTCACGACCCTTGCAGGAATCTACGAAGCCTGCTCGAGGAAGACAGTCCGATTCCAAGCAAGCGCCGTCTAGCTGCTCGAGCAGCACCCTGCCGAGATCACGAAGCCGTGATGAGTGAAGGTACTCTTGGCTGTTTCCGGAACAAGCTTGCGATCACGTCCTGACAGCGAAGCTCTGAACCTGCTTCCGAGAAGACAAGTTCCGATGAAGCGAGCGCCGTTTTACTGGAGCTGCTCGGTAGAGCACCACTTGCGGAGATCACGAAGCCCGTTATGGGTGTTGTAACACTCTTGTCTTGTTTCCAGGAACAAGCTGCTTCACGTCCTACGCGAAGCTCCTGGAACCTGCTCCGGAACGACAAGCCGATGAGCGAGCGCCGTTCTACTGGAGCGCTCGGTAGCAGCACCCTTGCGGAGATCACGAAGCCCGGATGACGTTGCCTGCTTGTTGAAGTAACTCTGTCTTGTTCCAGGAACAAGCTTGCTTCAACGTCCTAACGAAGCTCTGAACCTGCTCCGAGAAGACAAGTCCGATGAGCGAGCGCCGTTCTTGGAGCTGCTCGGTAGCAGCACCCTGCTCGAACGAAGCCGGCTCGAGGAAGCGCTTCCGTGCCGGAACGCGTTGAAGTACTCTTGTCTTGTCGGAACAAGCCTTGCCAACGTCCTACAGCGAGAGGAACAAGCTTGCTTCACGTCCTACAGCGAAGCTCGAACCTGCTCCGAGAAGACAAGTCCGATGAAGCGAGCGCCGTTCTGCTGGAGCTGCTTGGTAGCAGCACCCTTGCGGAGATCACGAAGCCCCCGTGCCCGTGTGATGTTGAAGTACTCTTGTCTTGTTTCCAGGAACAAGCTTGCTTCACGTCCTACAGCGAAGCTCTGAACCTGCTCCGAGAAGACAAGTCCGATGAAGCGAGCGCCGTTCTACTGGAGCTGCTTGGTAGCAGCACCCTTGCGGAGATCACGAAGCCGGCCGAGGGAGCGGAGCCTGGCTTCCGTCGGCCCGTGCTCATGTTGAAGTACTCTTGTCTTGTTTCCAGGAACAAGCTTGCTTCACGTCCTACAGCGAAGCTCTGAACCTGCTCCGAGAAGACAAGTCCGATGAAGCGAGCGCCGTTCTACTGGAGCTGCTCGGTAGCAGCACCCTTGCGGAGATCACGAAGCCGGCCGAGGGAGCGGAGCCCGGCTTCCGTCGGCCCGTGCTCATGTTGAAGTACTCTTGTCTGAAGAATGTGGGCAACATTCTCGTCAAGAAGGGGGATCTGAAGCAAGCAATCGACTACCTGTTGCAGGTGATTAGCTTAGCCTACAACGACAACAGTCTCGGGACTAAGTTGGACTCCTGAACTTTACTGTCTGCATAAACCCCCTTCAGAGCCGGGGTAGAATAGACCCAGGGTATTCCTCCTCTGCTCATTGTATGAGGCGATAAAAGAGGCAGCAGTAGTAGGCCCTAGTGATATTGATCGATAGTGATATTTTTTAGCATTCTGTTTGGCTCTCATGTGCCAGCACATTTAGCCTAGGCCTACATACATGGTAGGCGAGTATTAGATGTTGTCAGAGTAGGACTTAGGTGAAAACAATGATTATAATATAAAAATAGATTTACTGTGTAAAACATTTCAATATCCAAGGTTAAACTAAATAGGGTAGGCCTAACCCAGTAGGCCTACTCTTACGTAATAGCATCATATACACTATACGGTGCTGAGATAACAATGAAAATGTCAATAATAAGTAGTACCCTAGTAGAAGCTTTTATTTCCAATACTGTATGCAGGGTACCTATACCATTAATTGCAAAAATAACGGTTAAAGTTGACCTATGTACAAGGCTGTGCAAATAACTAGCTAGGCCTAGTGCAATGATAGTGACCAAGGTATAGATAAAGTATCTCCACGCACAACACCTTGCAATCTTTACTTGTATTTTGTACTGGCTATGTTTTCCATATGCATTTAAAAACATGTTCTACAATGGTGTTTCATGAATAAAATATGAGATTATGTTTAATTGAGATTTGATAGTTTGTCAGTGAAATTCCAGCATATAAATTTAAAACGTTATTCAAGTCCAACGCAGAATGAAACACGGCTCTATCCCTCGTCTAGCAACGACCTTGCATTCTCTGTTTCAGGCGGCAAACCTCGATGGGACTGACGTCACGTTATGGTATCAAATTGGTCTGGCTGCTGTAAAAACTGTCGACTACGTCCTGGCTGTGGATGCATTTCTCGAGGTGTGTAAAACGTTAAAATACTCATCTCATTGTAAAACAATAAGTTATGAATACCGTATTGGACCGAATATAGCACGACCTCGAATATAACACGACCCCCAATTTTTCGAAAATATTTCAAGAAACAAGAAAAAATCTAAGGAAATTAAAATGTACAAGAAACATTTTTTTATTTACAATACAATGAATGTTTCACTCTTACAACAAGACTTTTGAACAATGTTAGGGCCTAGTCCTAAGTTTTTTAACAGGGTGGGGCCAAGCACAAGCTCACATAGGCCAACCATAGTTCACCAGTCTTAAAAAGGTGTTAAAAATGATCATTTTTACCTAGAATTGATTCGGGATTGATTCCCAAGTTTTTTTTAATAAATTGTATGCACAGTTATTTTGGTGGTCATTTTCCGCGGAACCCGTGAACTGTGATATGCGGCGATATTCCCGCGGTCTTTTCCTCAGAGCCCGTGATGACGTCGCCCGCCTCACGTCACGTGATCGGCTGGCGCCGAGAGGGTGGGCGGGGCGATGCGCAGCAGCCGATGCGCGGGAGTTGTATTGAGGGTTGCCTATGCTCAGGCGCTATTTCAAACGCAAGAGCGCGGAAATAACGCGAGTGCTGTTTTTGAGATAGGTATTTTCGGAAAAAAACATCGCGCTATATTCGGTCCGATACGGTATAAGGCCTGCTATTGTTTGTTTAGTTTGCCGTAATAGAGTGACAATTTCACAAAAGTTCAGTCAAGGTATTCTGTGCACATTGCGTATCCAGTTGTAAGCGGTGTGATGTGCAAGAGCTTTACTGGGTAAAAGTGTAATACATGAGTACTAGTAGGGCTACCCAACTCTCACATAAATTGTATTTTTTCCTTCCTTGTATTCAACTAACTAGGTCTACAGTACCTTTTGGTCAGAAATATTTATGGTCATATAACTTGTAGAGATGGTCCTTTAGGTATAGCATTTACTATAAAAGCGACAAAAATAAGAATGGCATTTTTCTTTTTTCCCCCACTTTTCTCGACTTTTCACTTAAAATGGGTGAGTTTAAAGGTGTATTTATTTTCCGATTTTTTGCGATAAACGGCTTTCAACGCGATAAACTTGCTTTTGCAATATATGCACAAAATTGGTTAATTTTGTAAAAAAAGTTGCAAATAAATGGCTTTTCTGGCAATTTTTCGTAAAATACGCATTTTTTTTTACTGGCCGCCGTAGCCGGTCGAGCTGCAGTCTAAATGAAGAAGTCCCCAAAATCGCCGCTAGAGAGGTCTGCGCTCACAACTAGCGCCTACTAGAATTTCGATTCAATACTTAGCTACCGTAATCTTTAAAAATATATACATATTTTTTTTTTCATTATTCAACAAACGACGACAAATAAAAATAATGCTGTATAAACGCTATTTTTGAAATAATTAATGCTATTTTTTATTTTTATTTTTTTGCTATATAACACCAACTCTTATGCTAGGTAGATAATATATGGTGTGAAAATTATTGTCAATGTTTGTCTTTGTTGTGCAGTGTGCCCAAAAGCAATGATTTTGTGGTGAAAATAATTCAATATTTTGTTCATTCATAATGATGAATTTAAACTCACAATTTTATATGAATCTTGAAATAGTCTTGCTGGTTGTCATTTAGAGGTAGTTATCCGTGAAAATGAATTAAAATATGTCTATCTATGGCAGCACCCTACCTACTGTATTTATTTATAATCGGCTATCAAGTAATGGCCGCAGCCCTAGACCACTCGACTTTTAAAGAAGAGAATGTTATATAAATATAATTGAAAAATGGCTTCACATGGGCTTTTAAACTTAATATTTTTTAAATATACCCAAGACACACACACATACAGTAGGCCACTCTGCTTCAGGTAAGCTGTCGGAACCAGTGTGTGGTTTTTTCAATGCATAAAGTCAGTTAAAACTCTTGTGTTTGTAGCTTCAAATGAAGATAAAGTGCATTTGATTTAAATCATTTAATATAAATGAAAAACAGCCTGGTTGGAACCCTGTGTCTTTAATCACTACGATCTAATTAATGCAAGTTCTTGTTTTGCCCATTAGTGGTGATGCTTGTTGAACATTTGTTTATCGTTGAATTTATTGTTTAATTCTTCTGATAAGTGTAAAGGTAACCTAGGTAGGGGTTGAAATTAACTTTTTTTTGTCACCAGCCCCGAGTCCTCTAGCCCTAAAGCATTTTTACTAGGCTAGCCCGTAATCGGTACTTGTTCATTAACGGGACCCCCCTCAATTTTTTGTTAATTGGTCCCCCCCATCGTCGTTTTTTTACTTATTTCTGTTTACAATAAATAATTACAACTTGCGAGGAGTTGAATATGACTCAGACAGTGAACTTGACTCACACGTTCAACGTGACTCGAGCAAGTACAGTCCATTGGAACGCGTAGACCTACGTGAGAGCAGTCGTCGCCGTGCAGCTGACATTGACGTTCACGGACACCAAATGAACCTTCAAAACCTTTAATGTTGCTATTTTAAACGAAAGTACTTTTCCATTGACATAGCTACGTTAAAGGTTTTGTAGGTGGAGTATGTTGGCGTAGGCCAAGTCACTCCTGGCGCAAAGTATGTAGCCGGAAAGGATGTTTTCGAGGCTTTGTTCGAAATAATTGTGTTTTCCTGACCTTCTGAAACTCAGATGGAGTAGATGTAGTATCTATGGCAATAAACATCTTGAATCATAAACATCTTGAATCATTATGATTGTCTAAGGAAATGCTTTTATTGAATTTTTACATTTTTTGGAGGGGGTCCCGTTAACGAACAAGTACCCCGTAATCAAATGAGTTATATTGATGTTAAACAATCAATATTCATGAATGTTTTAAGTCTCAATATTCGCTGGGGTTGACGTGTGCGTCCGGAAACGGTTTTTCACCGTATTAATAATAGTAGTAATAGTAGTAGTAATAATAATAATAGTACATAGGCCTACACAAATATCGTTAGGTTATCGGCGGAAATATAATGATTTTTTATACGACAATTGGAAATTCTGGAAAAAGTACTTGCCCGTTGGGCTAGTGAAATGAGATTTTTACTAGCCTTGGGGGCGAGCGTTAATTTGGAACCCTAAACCTAGGCCTTAGGTAGGTACCTAATTAAAAATAAATCCATTAACCGTGTTGTAAGCGCAGGCTCTCCGGTTCAGCCCTCGTCACTGGCCGTGCCTCGACAACGTCATCACGATGCTCTACGTCAACTACGACTTCCTCACGTGTCTCCACTTCGTCTCGAGGTCGCTGACCCTGGACCCCGGCTTCGTCAAGGGTCTCGCGTTCAGGGACAAGATTCTCAACGATCAGCCGTGTCTGGCCGAGAGCTTCAAGACGTCCTATCCAGACGCGTGAGTTCTAGGCATATACTTCAAACAATATATGTACGCCCTATGTATATGTTTCTGTTTAATAACATTTTTATCATACCGTATTGACCCGAATATAGTACGGCATCGAATATGAAACGGGTAGTGTTTTTAAGAAGAGAAAATGAGAGAGAAAAAAAAAATGAAACTGGCAACATAAAAATAAATAAATTAAAAATGCATTATATATAACTTGATTTTTACCTGAGTTTGTCAAGTATTTTTCCTTATTATTAATGTTAATGCCTAGGCCAAGCAAAAGTGTGGGCCTAGGCCTAGAGCTACTAGGCCTAGGCCCAAGCAAAAGTGTGGCCTAGGCCTAGAGCTACTAGGCCTAACATCACACTGCCTAAGCCCAAGCAAAGTAGTGCGGCCATATGCGACCTAGCAGCTACTAGACGCCCATAACATACACACTGCCTAAGCCCTCGCAAAGCAAAAGGTCGTCCGGCGCCATGGCATAGAGCCTACTAGGCCTATCTAACATCACACTGCCCTAAGCCTAAGCCAAAAGTAAAATGTGGGCCCCCTAGGCCTAGAGTACTATGGGCCTAACATCCACACAGCCTAAGACCCTAAGCAATAAGGTGGCGCCTAGGCCTGTAGCAGTACTAGGCCATAACATCACACTGACATAGAGCCCAATAGCAAAACGTAGTGCGCGCCTAGGCCTAGAGCTACTAATGTCCTAACTCACACTGCCTAAGCCCCTCCTAAGCAAAAGGGTTGGCGGCCAAGGCCTAAAGAGTACTAGGCCTAACATCACACTGACCCTCCAAGCCCGGGTCAAGCCAAAAGCTGTGCCGGCTAGGCCTAGAGTAGCTACAGAAGAGCCAACATCACAACAATTGCCTAAGCCCAAAGCAATAAGTGATGGGCCAAGGCCTAGAGCTAGTAAGCCTCGCACTAACAGTCACACTGCCCTAAGCCCAAGCCAAATAGTGTCGGCCTCAGCCAGCCTAGAGCTACTAGGCCACCTAACAATCACACTGCCTAAGCCCAAGCTAAAAAGTGTGAGAGCCTATAGCTTTTTGACGCTAGAGCCTACATAGGCCTCCTAACATCACCACTGCCTAAGCTCAAGCACAATAAGTGATGCGGCCCCTAGCGCCTCCCAAAGTAGCGTACTAGCGCCCACATCACACTGCCCTAAGCCCAAGCCAAAAGTGTGCGGCCCAGAGCCTAGGCTACTTCACGCCTAACATACACACAATCGCCCTAAAGCCCAAGTCAAAGTCGGGGTCCAGGCCATAGAGCTACTAGGCCCATCCACATCACGACCTGCCTAAGCCCCCCAAGCAAAGCATGATGGGCCCAGGCCCTAAAGAGCTCACTAGCCTAACATCAACTAGCCTAAAGCCCAAGGCAAAAGTGGGGGCACAGGCCTAGATGCTACTAGGTCCGTAACATCACATCTGCCTAAGCCCTCAAGACAAACAAGTAGTTAGACGGGCCCAGGCCTAGTAGGACTACATAGGCTCGAAACTATCCACATGCCTAAGCCCAAGCAAAAGTGGCGTGGGGCGCACCAGGACACTATGAGACTAACAATAGGCCTAACAATCACACTGCCTAAGGCCCAAGCAAAAGGTGAGGCTCCCAGGCCTAGAGCTCTACTAGGCCTAACTATCACTCACATGCCACTTAAATGCCCCCCCCCCTCCCCAGTCCAAAGAACTGGGGAGCCCAGGCTATAGATTACTAAACTAGGCCCTAACATCACACTGCCTAAGCCCAAGAAAAGTGTGGGCCAGCGCTTAGAGCTACTAGCCATAACATCACACTAGCTAAGCCCCCCAAGCAATACAGTGCTAGGACGCCTAGGCCTAGAGCAGACTAGGCGCCTAACCATACACACTGCCTAAGCCCCCCAAGCAAAAGTGGCGGAGCCCAGGCCCCTAGAGCTACCTAGGCCCAAACATCACAACTGACTAAGCCCAAGCAAAAGTGGTGGCGCCCCCAGGCCTAGAGACTACCTAAGCGCCTAACATCACACTCGCCTAAGCCCAGCAAATGTGGGACGGCCCAGGGCCTAGATGCCTACTAGGCATACATCACACTCGCCTAGCCAAGCAAAAGTGGGCAGAGCCCTAGGAACCTAGAGTACTCTAGGCCTAAACATCACATACGCCCTAAGCCTGCCCAAAAGCTGGCGCGCCCCGAGCCCCAGGCCTAAGATGCTCAACTAGGCCTAAACATCCACACATGCCCCTAGCCCCACCCAAGCAAAAGTAGCTGGAGCCTCCCCAGCCACGCCTAGAGCTACTAGGCTAACATCACACTAAGCCTAAGCCCCAAGCAAAAGTAGGGGGACCTAGGCCCTTTTTTTTTTTTTTATGTGGAGCTACTAAGGCCTACATCATCACTTGCCTAAGCCCAAGCAAAGTGTGGGCCTAGGCCTAGAGCGGGGGGGAGCTACTAGGACCTACATCACACTTGTAGCCCTAAGAAGCCCCCCCACTGCTAAAAGTGTCAGGCGCCCAGGACTAAGCTACTAGGCATAACATCACACATGCATAAGCCCCACAGCATAAAGTTAGTAGGCGCCTCAAGGCCTTATGAGCTACTATGGGCCTAACATTCACACTAGCCTAAGCCCAAGACAAGAGTGTGGGCCTATGGCCTAGAGCTACTCCAGCATGTATAACATCACACTGCCTAGGCCCAAGCCAAAAGTGTGGGAGCGCCCCAGGCCATAGAGCTACTTAGGCCTAACAATTCACACTGCCTAAGCCCAAGCAAAAGTGTGGCGCCCAAGCCTGCAGAGCTACTAGGCCTAACATCAAACTGCCTCATTAGCCCCAAGCAAAAGTGTGCCGGCCTAGCCAATAAGAGCCTACACAAGAAAAATAAATAGCGTCCTAACATAACACTGCCTAAGCTGGGCGCGGGACAAGCCAAAAGTGGTGGGCCCAGGCCCTAGCGCTACTAGGCCTAACATCACACGCCTAAGCCCAAGCAAAAGTGTGCCCGCGCCTAGCCTAAGCAGCTACTAGCGCCCTTAACATCACTACTGCCTAGCGCCCAAGCAAAGTGATGGACCTAACATCACACATGCATATAAGCCCAAGCAAAATCAGTGAGGCACTAGCCGCCTAGAGCCCCTACCATATAGGCCTAAATCACAATGCCTAAGCCCCTTAAGCAAAAGTGATGGCCGCCTAGGCCCAGCCAGCTCAACTAGGCCTAACATCACACGTGCCCTAAAGACACCAAGTCCAACAAGAGAGTAGGGCCCCTAGGCCTTTTTTTTTTTAGAGACTACTAGCCTAACATCACACTGCCTAAAAGCCCCCAAGCAAAATTGTATGAGGCCCAGCGTAGCATGCCTACTAGAGCCCTAAACATCACACTGCTTAAGCCCACCTGCCCCACAAAGGATGCGCCGCCTACCAGGCCCCATAGAGCCTACTAGCGACTCGTACATAACACTGCCTTAAGCCCAAGCAAAATGTGTGGCGACCTAGGCCATAGAGTCTACTAAGCACTTAACATCACACTGCACTATGCCCCCAAGGCCCAAGCCAAAAGTGTGAAGCGGAACTAACTATCACACTAAACGGCCTAAAGCCCCCAGCAAAAGTGTAGCGACCCAGCAAGCCCTAGAGCTACTAGGCTGCTACATAACACTGCCTAAGCCCCTAAGCAAAAGTGGAGGGCCCAGGCTAGAGGACCTTACAAGCGCCTCTAACATCAACACACTGCCTAAGCCCAAGCCCAAAAGTGACCCATGGCTAGACCTAGAGCTACTAAGGCCCAAACATCACACGGTGCCTAAGCCCAAGCAAAAGTGTAAGGGCTAAGGCCTAGAGCCTAACTCAAGCGCCTAACATCACACTGCCCTCAAGCCCCCAAGCAAAAGTGTAGGGCCTAGCAGCCCTAGATGAGCCCCTACTAGGCGCGTCGTGCACCTACATCACACTTTGCCTTAAGCCCAAGCAAAAGGACTCAATATAATAAAAATAAGTCTCCCCTTCTCACTGACTAGGCACCCAGGCCTAATGAGCCATACTAGGCCTAACACACACTGCCTAAGCCCAAGCCAAAAGTCGTGCGCCAGTGCCTAGCAGCTACTAGCAACATCACACTGCCTTAAAGCCCCCAGTACAAAAGTGGAGGGCCCAAGCGCCTAGCAGTAATAGGGACCTTAAACATCACACTAAGCCTAAAAGCTCAGCAAAACGCTGTGGCCTAGAGCCATACGCAGGCCCCTACTAGAGCCTCAAACATTCCCATCACTTAGCCTAAGCCCGCCAGCAAAAGTGTGAGGCCCCAGGACTAGATGCTACTAGGCCCTTTAACAACACACTGCCTAATTGCCCTAAGCAAAAGTGTGCGGCCTGCGGACCTAGAGCTAACTAGACCTAACATCACACTAGCATAAGACCAAGCAAAAGCTGGATGCGCGCCTAGGCCTAGAGCTAACTCAGGTCCTAACAGTCACACTGAATAAGCCCCCGAAGCAAAAGATTATGGGGCCCTAGGCCTCAGGCTACTAAAGGCCTAACATCACACTGCCTAAGCCAAGCCAAAAGTGTGCGCCCAGGCCTAGAGCTACAAAATAGGCCACTAAATCACAGCTGCCCTAAGGCCTTTCCCTCCAAAAAGTGGTGTAGGGCACCCAGGCCTAGAGCTTAATCAGGCCATAACATCACACTGCCTAAGTCCCAAGCAAAAGTAAAAGGAGGCCCAGGCCTTTTTTATGCAGGCTACATAGTATATGCTTAAACATCACACTGCCAAGCCCAAGCAAAAGTGTGGCCTAGCGCCATAGAGCTACTAGGCCTAACATAACACACTGACCTGAAGCCCCCCCTCAAGCAAAAGTGTAGGGCCGCCCAGCAGCCCCTAGAGCTAACTTAGGTCCTAACATCACACTGCCTAAGCCAAGGCAAAAAGTGGCGGGACCAGCCTAGAGCCTACTAGGCCAACATCACACTGCCCTAGCCCAAGCCAAAAGTGTGGGACCCAGCGGCTCTAGAGCCACGTTGGATACTAGGGCCCAACATCACACTGCCTCAATAAGCCCAAGCAAAAGATGTCAGGGCTCAGGCCTAGTAATGCTACTAGAGGCCCTAACATCACACTGCCCTAAGAAGCAAAGTGGGGGGCCCATTTTTTCCCCTAGAGCCCACTAAGGCCCTAAACATCACACTAGCCCTAAGCCCAAGCAAAAGTGATGCGACCCCTAGAGCCTAACAGAGCACTAGCGTCTAACATCACGACTGCCGCCTAAGCCCCAAGCAAAAAGAGTGCCGCACTCTAGGCGCCTAAGCGCCTAGAGTCTACTCCAGGCCTACATCACACTGCATATAGCCCAAGCAAAAGTGTAGAGGCACCCAGCTAGAGATACTAGGCTAACATCACATAGATCTAAGCCCAGAAAGTGTAGGGCCCAGCCTAAAGAGCTACTAGGCCTAACATCCACTTGCTAAATGCCCAAGCCAAAAGGTGGGCCTAGGCCCCATAGAGCTATAAGGCACTAACCCAACACAACACCCTAACCAAAAAAATCACACACTGCCTAGCCCAAGCAAAGGTGTGGAGCCTAGCGCCCATAGAAGCCTACTATGGCCTAACATCATCACTCAAGCCTAAGCCAAGCAAAAGTGGGGGCCAGAGCCTAGAGCTACTAGCCGCCTAACATCCACAAAGCCTAAGCCCAAGCAAAGGTGTAGCGCCGCTAGCCAGCCTAGAGCTACATAGGGCCTAACATAACACACTAAGCCCTAAGCCACCTCCCAAAAGTGAGAGGGCCCAGGCCATAGAGCCAGATACTAGGCTTACATCACACTTAGCCCTAAGCCCAAGCCCAAATAGTAGGCGGCCCAGCGCCATAGAGGCTACTAGGTGCTAACATCACACTGCCTAAGACACCAAGCAAAGTGTGGGTCCTAGCCTAGCAGCTACTAAGAGCTTAACATCACAACTGCCTTAAGCCCAAGCAAAAGATAAAAAAAAAAAAAACTGTGAGGACCTAGGCCTAGAGCTACTAGAGCAATAACATCACACTGCCTAAGCCCAAGCACAAAGAATAAGGGGCGCCCAGGCCCTAGAGATACTAGGTTCCCTAACATCACACTGACCTTAAGCCCAAGCAAAAGTGTGGCGCTCAGCGCCCTAGAGCTAATAGGCCTAAACATCACTACATAGCTATAGCCCCAAGCCAAAAGAAAAAGTGGGGCCGAGCCAGGGGCTCTAGGCCTAACATCACATGCCTAAGCCCAAACAAAAGTGTGGGCCTAGCCTTTGAGCTACTAGGCTAACATCAACCATGCCTAAGCCAAGAAAGTGGGGCCAGGCCTAGAGCTAGAACATCACACTGCCTTTAAGCCCAAACAAAAGGGGGGGCCCAAAGGGCCCAGAGCTACTAGGGGGGGGGGGGGGCCAACATCACACTGCCTAAAACCAAGCAAAAGTGGGGCCCCAGGCCAGGTAAGGCTAAAATCACAGCCTAACCCAAGCAAAAGGGGGGCCCCGGGCCCAGAGTACTAGGCTTAAAACATTTAACAACTGGGGCCCTTTTAAAAGGCCCAAGCAAAAGTGGGGGCCCGGCCCTAACATACACTGCCTAAGCCCAAGCAAAATGGGGGTGGGGGCCAGGGCCTAAAAAAAGGGGGAAAAACTACTAGGCCCCAAAACATTCCCCAAAACCCCAACTGGGCCTAAGCCCAAGCAAAAGGGGGCCAAGGCCTAGGGGGGGAAAAAAAAAATAAAAAAAAAAAAAATTAGGCCTAAACTCACCCGGGGGAAAAGGGGGGGCCCCAAAACCAAGCCCAAAAAAATGGGAAACCCAAAAATTTGGTTTTCCCAAGGGCCCAAGGCCCCCAAAAATAAAACCCCCCGGGGCCCCCCCTTTTCCCCCCCCAAAAAAAAAGGGGGCCCCCCAAAAAAAAACCCAAAAAAAAAGGGGGGGGGGTAAAAACCCCCAACCCCCCAAATTGGGCCCCCAAAATTTTAAAAAAAACTTTTCCCCCCAAAAGGGGGGGAAAAAAAAAGGGGGGAAAATCACCCCCCCCCAAAAAGGGGGGCCCCCAAAAAAAAAAAAAACCCCCTTTAAAAAAAAAAAGGGGGGGCCCGAGGGCTAAAACCCCCAAAAACCCCCAAACCCAAAAAAAAGGGGGGGGGCCCCCCAAACCCCCAAAAAGGGGGGGAAAAACCCCCCCAAAAAGGGGGGGGCCCCCCAAAAAAAAGGGGGGGGGGGAAAAAAAAAAAAAAGGGGGGGGGGAAAAAGGGGGCCCAAAAAACCCCCCCCCCGGGGGGGGGGGGGGGGGGGGAAAAAATTTTTTTTTAAAATTTTCTTTTTTATTTTTTTAAAAAATTTTGAAAAAAAAAAAAAAAATTTTTTTTTTGGGGGGGGGGGGGGAAAAAAAAAAAATTTTTGGGTTTTAAAAATTTTTTTTTAAATTTTTTTTCAATTTTTTTATTTTTTTAAAAAATTTTTAAAAAAAAAAAAACCCGGGGGTTTTTTTTTAAAAAAAAAAAAAAACCCCCCCCAAAAAAAAAAAAAAAAACCAAATTTTGGAAACCCCCCAAAAAATTTTTTTAAAAAAAATTTTTTTTTCCAAAAAAATTTTTTTTAAAAAATTTTTTTAAAAATTTTTTTTTTTTTTTTTTTTGGGTTTTTTTTTTTAGTTTCGGTAAAAATTTTTTTTTAAAAAAAATTTTTTTAAATTTTTTTAAATTAAAAAAGGGGGGGGGGGTTTTTAAAAAAAAAGGGCCCCCCTTTTTTTTTTATGGTTTTTAAAAAAAAAGGGGGGGAAAATTTTTTAAAAAAAAAAGGGGGGGGGAAAAAAAAAAAAAAATTTTTTTAAAAAGGGGGAAAAAAAAGGGGGGGGGGAAAAAAGGGGGGGGAAGGGGGGTTTAAAAAAAGGGGGTTTTAAAATTTTTTCCCCGGGGGGGGGTTTTTTTGGGCCCCAAAATTTTTTTTTGGGGGGGAACCGGGGTTTAAAAATTTTTGGAAAAAGGGGAAAAATTTGGGGGTTTTTCCCCCCCGGGGGGGGGGGTTTGGGGGGGGGCCCCCCTTTTTAAAAAAAATTTTTTCCCCGGGTTTTTTTGGTTTCCCCTTTGGGTTTTGGGGGCCCCCCCCTTTTTTCCCCCCAAAAAAAAATTTTTTTTGGGGGGGGAAAAAATTTTTTTTTTTTGGGGGGGGGTTTTTTTTTTTAAAAAAAATTTTTTTTTCCCCCCAAAAAGGTTTAAACCCCCAAAAAAAAAATTTTGGGGAAAAAAATTTTTGGGGGAAAAACCCCCAAAAAAAAATTTTTTAAATTTTTTTTCCCCCCCAAAAATCTCCATAAGAAATAACATGGGGACGAGCTATATGCCCGTGACCTGGAGGATTTTGATCCAAAAAATATTTGTCCATTATTGACGTACTCGTCAGCCTTTTCTGTAAATTCTCTATATTTTGTTTGTAATTTGGGCAAGTAGTTCGGTCAAAATATGCTGATTACAAGATGAGTATGATTTTGGAATGCATATTTTGCGTGTTTGAGGGTATATTTAGGCACAGTTTCAAGACACGATGTTATAAAGGGGCATTTTAGATTGGTACTATGCTCTAGTATCTATGTGGACCAAAAAGAAGCAGGTCAAAGCCGATTTAGGAAATTTTCCAAAAACACCAATTTTCGCCAATTTCTGGATCAAAAAAATTAAAAAATTCGTGTTAAATCACAGTTACAAGATATAATTTTTTAAACAGTCATTTAAGTGTAGTATTGTGCTATAGATCACGTGGTAAAAAATAATTTTTGGGGTTTTTAGCCCCTTTAAGTCCTAGTTGGCGTGGTTTGACATTTTTTATGTTTCTTCCACCTTAGCTTGCATTTGCAGACTGAAAGCCAAACTCTTTGAGAGTCGCGATTTGACGTAAATGAGTTTGCCATAGCCAATATCAGAGGGCGATAGAGAGCGTACGCCATGCGCTCCGTCTGCCATCGTTCTATTCAAGATATAGAGCGCGGGATAATCAAACGTGCTGAAATAGCATTCCAATATGTCTACTCCGCGTATTTAATAGTTAATACGGAAACAAATTTGGATGATTTTTTTGGGGATAAAAACCCCGTACTATATTCGGGCAAATACAATAGTTTACCTAGGGCATCATGTAATTTTAACTTTTTTATTTTAATGGGATCTTTTTAAAAATTTACTTCATTTTTTTAAATAAGAATTTGTTTGATTTTATCTTTAATCTGCGCCAAAAAATGTTTGCATTACAAGTTTCAATAAGTTTTCACTTGCATTTCAAAAAATCTGCATTGATCATGTTGAAAAAAAAAACTTTGTAGGTATGTTATCGTCGATAAATAATGAAGCCATGTTCTCTGTAATCGATTATCATTTTATCATTGCGCATCCCCCACAGAATATCCATACTGTGATAAGACAACTCTCTAGAACAACATGGGTCTTCCCTAAATTCCTCCTAGGGCCAGAACATCGGCTTACCAACATTGTTTTTAAATTGACCTGTGGTTGTAGAATCTTCTGCCAAGTGATTTAAATAGTGACATTTTTTTTAAAACTAACATTTTTTATAGATATTTTTGTTGATATGGATCTATTTTTATGTTGATTGAATGCCAATCGTCTGGAGTATATTAGTAGGGCTATGAGAAAGGATCCAACAGCTTACCTTGGAAAAATGATAGTTGCTGCCGAATTTATTGACAAATAGACACATTAACAATAAACATAAAACTTATGCAGAAAACAAGGAAAAACTCGAGACGTTTCAACACAAGGTCTAACTCAATCACTTTAGAGAAAAAGAAGGAAGATGGCCACTGACAAGTTGACAACAATAGTCACAATGGCGTCTAACAATAAACAAGTCTTATGTTTTTCCTTGTTTTTTGTAAATGTTATATTATGTTCTGTGTCTATTTGTCAATAAATTCAGCAGCAACCATCATCCTTTCTCATACTAATATATTTTATATTAATATGTTATTAATACATATATTTTTTTATCCTATGTAATTTAAACAAAAAAAACTTGTTTTGTAATGTGGGGATATTGTGTACCAAGGGTAACTGGTACAAAAGTACTCTGGGGCTGATGCTCTTTCTGTTGCCTTTTATTCATATATTTTCTTTGTTAAATAATGCCATGTTTAATGTATTGATATTACGAAAAGAATGCCTAGTGAGTCACTTCCCTTCCCTGTGCAAGGAGCACTTGTGGCAGAACCTATGACGTTGTGACGTGATAGTTTTGTGTCAACAGTCAAGGCTCCTCGTAGTAAAAGGGTTTTTGTTCCTGATTTTCAGTGTTTTATCTAAATGTTTGCTAGCGGCGACGCCGTTTCTTCTCAGAGACTTTCTAACATTCTTCTTAGTGATTTTATGTCTTTATGTTTCTAATTGAAACATGATAATTGGCAAGATCAAACTTAAAATAATAAATACAAAATAAGAAAAAGCAAAATATTAGTAAATAAATAAAAAATAGTGCACAAGGTAGGGTATCTGACTGCTGACTCTTCTTACAGTGACCTTGGTGAGGTGGGCCTGGAGTATGACTTGGAGGAGGGAGCGACGTTCATCCAGGAAGCCCTGGAGATGAAGGCCAAGCAACGAGAAGTGTTCAAACATCTCTGGGAGCCGGAGAAGCTGGAGCCGGTCGGACTTGTGCAACCGTTGAAGGCCAAGTCTTGGTTGGCGCTGGGGGAGGGCATCGCTCAACTCTACACCTTCATGAACAACACGGGCGTCGTGAGTAGTAGCTTTAACAGTGTAACACAACGAACCTACGACCCCTCAGGTAATCGATAAGCTCTCGTTGGATACTTCTCTAAATAGTTGAACTTCGAAAAATAACAGTTAATAAACAAAAACATCTCGGCGAGGGGTCGCCTAATTAAAGTGAAACACGATTTCTGATCTCACTTGGAAGTAAAAATTAATTAATTTTAAAACAACTGATCAAGACAAATCACTCAAACTTGAATGATTACTCTACCTAGGCGTGAACCTGGTACTCAAGTCTAAAGTTACCAAAACCAGTTCATAACACACTCCTATAACTCACCAAGACCACAAAATTGAGATCGTACAACAGCGAAGACAAACATCTCTAAAATACACTTATAATTTTATACTAGATTTAGGATGACATTACAACAGACAATCAACGGTTCATAAGTTAAACCAGAAGGGGCTATATTGCATGACAAAAATGAATTTCCTTCATTGAACAAGGAATACATTTCAAACCCTACCTATCAGTACTGATGCCCAAAAAGCGAAATGGATATCCAGTTAAGAATATCTCTTGGTCTGATGGACAACAGTAAAGTTTCCCGAAAATTTATGGAAATATAATTGTTAATAAAACTTAATTTAAATACTCATCACAAATGATCATGACTCCCATCGAAACCTTATGACGTCGAAGAAGTCCGACGTGTAATTCCGTAACTTGCTGCGTATTTGTAGAACGATCGTAGTCTTGTATTAAAGATCCTGCCCTTGAGTTCGTATCCCGACTGTGATTACTCTTGAGTTAAACTTTCCCTTGATAATGTTTAAAGCGGTGATAAAATACTATATTTTATCGTGCGAAAAACCAACTCCGACCGAAAACGTTTTTAATGTTTCACACTTGCCCGATATCGGGCATTCCAAGTCCAACAACCAAGTTTTTCCTGATCTCACAGGGTTTAAACTGTCAGACTTCAATAATGTAAACACGCCTACTTTTATGGGCTCAGTTCTGTTCTTACCCTCTTTATTACCAAAGCACTTCGTTCGACGTTGCTGGCTCAGGCACTCACGAATATTCCGAGTTCTTATTGTTGATGTTATCTCTAAGCTCTTGCAATTAAAATTCGCCATTTTATTCTTCAACTAATCTGCATTTACGGATTTCAAAACCATTTACAAAAAAACTAAGCCTCGGCCATGATATCGAATGGTAATTAACTGTTCCTTATATTTCCTATATTTGGATTCATAGACAATATTATCCTCACCGATTTCCCTTTTTTATAATATTTCAATCTGTATTTCGTTGTAATACGACCCCCAAAACCTTGCTTGCGTTATCGCGTCCTAAACTCCAGGCTACGCGAATATATCTTTCTGGGTTCTTTTAAAACCCCAACTAACTCTCGGTCCAGATATCGAAGGGTTTTCTAACCCTTTCTGGTTATCGATGCTGTCTTTTATCAAGTCCCGTAGGTTTATTAATATGCTCCTAAAGCATGCAAAAGTTCGTTTACTCACGTATCCCTGGGCTCGGCTAGCCTTATAAATTACCTTGGTTGGTTACCGTTCTCGTTGATTTCTTGTATTTCTTCTTGGCAGATCGCCGTTCGTTTTCGATTATCACTTTCGCGGATTTTTAACACGCGTTTCCTATACCAAAGTGTTCTTTTCCCAGTCCACTTTCTCTAAGTTTTACGCAACGTCTAAAATCGCCCACGCACACGACCGATTTCCACTTCACGTCTCAAAGCTCTCACGACACACTGCCGAAAGGCCCGCTTTCAATCCAAATACGATCAGCGTTATGATAACCAATCAAAGACCAGCACACAGCGTTTATGAACTGAAACCCAGGTCTAAACAATGTCCGGGTGACGCTACATGCGAAATGATGAAATATGATCTTGGCATTTTCTAGAATTTAATAAAATAGATTGACATAGATTTTATATGAAAATTGTTAAACTTAAATGAATCACATGTTCTTTTTATGAAATCAAATGAAATTTTCTCTAGTTTCTGATTTAAATCAAACCCGTTCTGTATTATTAGTATTTAATTAGTTTTTTACATGGTTTCCACATTTAAACCAGTTGCCTCAGTAAATAGCCTCGAACCAGCTCATGAAAATACACAGCTCTCCTTTCACTGACCAACGGCATCGACTTCAAGATAAATCCATCTTCAAATGACATTGCCAAAAGACCCAAGTCCACTCAGAGAGGGCCGTATAGTCTCAAAAAGTAGAGTTCGGACTTGACACATTTATTTGATTCGATATCGATGACTCAGGGCTTCCACTGAGGCGACTATGAGACTATTTTGCGACTATTTTTAGCAAGGTCCCTTTTTTTTGGGGACTATTTTTGGCAATATTAGCAAAAAAGCGACTATTAGGCGACTTTTTTTTTTGGCAAATTGAGTAAAAATGCGACTATTTTTACTTTTAGCAGTGTTTTTTGCACAGAGGTAAGAAAATGGTGATATCGAATTTCGCGATTTTTTAATCCATTGAAATTTCCTAAAATGTAATATTATCGACGAATTACATCATTTAGAGATGGAAAAAAACACATTTTTTAAATGCGAATTTCTCGCGTATAGCGCGAAATAACGAACAAAATTGTATCAAACTGGTCCAAACGCGAATTAACTCACGAAATTGAACCTTTTAGTGTACAAAATTAAGGCATTTTGGAGGTGCTGGACAAGTTTTGGTGGAGGTGCCGGTCCAGACCGAATATTACACGTGCGGTAGGCGGTACAGTAAACAGACGACAGCGTACCGTGGCGTCTTGGGCTTCACGGAAATAGACCGCCAAAATAACGGTGCATATCACAAATTCTGCAGAAATAGTCCACCAAAATAACGTCTGCGTACAAATATTTATTTTTTTCTTGGGAATCGATTCTGAAAGATTCTTGGGTCACAATTATCGATTCTATCTTTTTGGAATCGGTGTCATCCCTAATTTAAATGGTGACGTTTTGAGATTTTTTGGAAATTGCGAAAAACGCAAAATTTTGGGGTTTTATATCACCATTTTTCATTACCTCTGTGCATTGAACATAATTATATCAGGCCTATTTCATATGAAAGTGCCAACATTCCAATTATTTCCCGTTTTGGAGTTGAATCTATTTTCGGAGAATTGACGCACGGATTTTAGACTTCCTTTCAATTGTTTATTCTTTATAATAATTACAGTAAGATCTCTCTTATCCGATCTCCTCTTATCCGATGTTCCGTGTTAACCGAGCCGCCAAAAAAAAAAAAAAAAAAAAAAAAAAAAAAGTTTTAAATACGTAAATAAAACATAAAAATAATTACAGACGCCAAATGTACTCGCATACATTTGTAGGCATGCCTTACGAATGAGTGCAAAGAAGATAGATCGGCGATATATCTCGACTTTCGAGCAGTGTGCATCAGTGTACTGAGCGTATAGAGTTCAGTGGTCAGTGTGCGTCGAGCGCATCGCCGGTAAGCGTCAGTGCCACCCACTGAGCATATAGAGGTCAGTGTGCGTCGCGCGCCTGCGCGTGCGCATACGATCCAGCCATCTCACACACAGCTGTTCAAAGATGGTCGTTGTGGAACTAGATGCAATCATGTTTCAACCGATTCACGAAATTCGTAATCACGACGCATTGAATTGTTATTCCTGGGCTTATCTTATTTCTTTCCCAGACTTATCTTGCGTCGTGAGCTTCAGCGCGGGCATAGTAGTGAGAGGTTTTCCCACATGAGAAAGAGAGCTAGGCCTAGGCCTATGTTTGCATTGTAGGCCTAGGCCTACTGCGTCGAGTTTAGGCCTAGGCCTAGGCCTAGACATACGTTTTTATTACGACATGTAGGCCTAATTGTGTACGTGTGTTCGTGAGCTTGAATTACAAGCTATTAAATCATTTAGTATACCCTGTATGAAGTGTATCGTGTGTATTTTATGTTCCTTTATCCATTACATGTGTCGTATATCATTTTACCACATCAGGCTATGCTACGAGAGCAAATAAACAATTGATCCGCGCCATCCGAGTTTTTCGCAAATCCGAGGTGCCCCCGGTCTCATCCAACTCGGATAAGAGAGATCTTACTGTAATTGTGAAGGTTATTCTTATTCATGATTTGAAGTAATTGTAGTACAAAAGATTAATTTGTCTTGTTATATTTAGCGCCTATTTTTTATTTTCAATGTTATACTTTTTAAGACTATAATAAACCAAGAGCTAATGTATATGGGAAAGATAGTTCAGTGCGTTATTTTCCCATTAGACATTAGACAGAATATAGTAATATGAGAATTTCAATTGTAACTTTCAGCACATTTCAGGCAAGTTATTTTTTAAGAGACTACTATTTGCAACTGTTTTGTGGACTAAATGCGACTTTTTTGTGGATTTAAGGCAACTATTTGGAGACTATTTTGAAGATTTTAGGAGACTAATGCAACTATATTTAGGTAAGACATGCAGTGGAAGCCCTGCAATGTCAAAGCAAAACTTGACTTTCAATTTGACATTGATTTGCCATCTTTGAAAAAAAAAATGTGCACGGATATTTTCAATTTCTAAGTGCAATCGTTAGAAAACTATGATTTTTGCTTTTTGCGTTTTTACTTTCTATATCACCTAGTATGTTAAAAAAAAATCCAAATAAATTTAAATAAATAGTTACTAAATTTGTGAAAGAGGAAATAGGACACGTGTTGACAGTTGGCAAATAGCTATTCTCTAGGCCTGGAAGTATCCAATGTATATGAAACTTTACATATTGTTAATAAAGCATACATTATGAACAGCCCTACAGTCGTAGTATCGATATTTTTAAACCACAAATATTCTAAAAAAAAATACTTTTTAACGAAATCCAAAATCCTGAAAATCAATATAGTTTTTTTATATTACTTAAAGGAACATTTTTTTAAAAGCATTACTGTAGAGCCCTATATTTCCGCATTCCTTGACATCTAGGTACACAAAATTGCAAACATCTGTGGTGTCAGTCGACCGAGCGAGCGGGAATTTGCTTAAAGGCATATTGTCACATAAAACTAAGTAACTATTATCTTCAAGAAGACCTACAAAAAATAAGAATTCCGTCATATTTGGCATCTATGGGTAGAGGTAATGAAAAATGGTGAAATAAAAACGCAAAATTTCGTTTTTAAAAACCCAAATTTCGCGTTTTCGCAATTTCGAAAAAAAATTGTCAAAAACGTTTTTAAAAAATCAAAAAATCAAAAAAAAAAAAAAAACGGAGCCCCTTAAGTTAGGATGACATCGATTACAAAAAGTTAGAATCGATCATTGTGACCTAAAAATTGATTCAGAGTCGATTCCCAACAAAAAAATAAATATTTGTATGCACTGTTATTTTGGCGGACTATTTCCGCGGAGCTATATACGCGCCCTTATTTCCGCGGTCTATTTCCGTGAAGCCCGTGACGCGCGCGTTGCGTTGACTGTTGATGACTGTACCGCCTACCGCACGCGTAATATCAGTCTGGACCGGCACCTCCACCAAAACTGGACCGGCACCTCCACCATCCCTTACATTTTGCACTCTAAACGGGTCAATTTCGCGAGCTAATTCGCGTGTTGACCAGTCTCATACACTTTCGTTCGTTATTTCGCGCTATACACGAGATTTCGCGAATTTCGCGATTTCTAAATGTGTTTTTTCCATCTCTAAATGATGTAATTAGTCAACAATATTACATTTAGGCACTAAAAAGGACATTTAAAAAAATCGCGAATTTCGTTATCACCATTTTTACTACCTCTACTATGGGTGATGCCCCGCCCTCTACAATGGGTTGTTTTGATGCAAGCTCGGGGGCATGTGACGTTCGTGGTGGTCAACGGACCGAGCGGCGAGGCGGGGCTCACTGCTCTAGCACGCGGTACACTGCAGTTACGGGTTGACAGTGTGCACGGAGTCTTTGTCATATTTTTGAGTACTGCTTTATTTTCCAGTGTAATTTGTGAATATGATAGTTAGTGTTTCCTCGTTTTGGTTAGTCGGGAAACACTCCCGTAGTGTAATTGTTATTATTTACTACAATTCAGAAATTAATGCGGGAGATCCGTGGTTCGATTCCCGGTTGGGGCGGACTTTTTAATTTCTGAATTGTAGTAAATAATAGTGATAGTTGGGTTACATTCATCATTGTAGTATTAGGGTAATGCAAGTGACTGCAGGCTACAAACTATTTTAAAAGTTTCCTAAGCAGAAGTATGTATGTGTTCGACCGTGTAATTCACGTGTACATATTATTGTAAATAGATAGTGTCAATGTCGCACAAGAAAATAAACATAGTGCCACAAGATAACATGGCACTGTGTATGTATATGGATGCAGTAAAATATTTGCTAGTAACAGTGTATATATTTTCACCGTTTTCCAAAGAAGGACAAATCTCCTAGTCTTATAAGATACAAATCCGGGCTAGCAAAAATTTAACGGGATAAATAAGTATAGACAATACCCGAGTATGTTCCGAAAATTTCGTTGAATACAATGAAATTGCCAACAGTCTGAAAATAAAAAAGGGAAATGTAACATCAAAACGTGAATCGAAGAGCACTTGCAGTTCCTTCTGTCAAATTGAGAGGTAAATTAGAAGTGTATGTAAAGAAGGAATAAATATCTATGTATTCTCTGGCTAGAAATAAACGTGATCTTATTGAAAACATAACGTTTCCACCAAACAACAAAAAGCAGAAAATTGTTAGTAATGATATCACACTGACTATTCAACTCAACTATGTAACTGGTCTTGACTGCGCGCCCATTGAAGCGCTCGCTCGCGCGCAGTCGCCAGTCTTCTCTCGGAACCAGGCGAGGAAGACCACCATCTACGTCACGCCGCGTGACGTCACCAACTGACTAAATTGCTCACCAGTCGAGTAAATTGGGGCCGATTTCTTTAATTGTTTTTTCAAATTCTTCAAATAGTTAGAGGTTTAACATAATATGTCCACAACAATGCTATATGATCCTATGCCCTTAAAAATGCATGTCCTATATCCTCTTAATTTCTTAAATTCAAACTGTTATTTATATGAATAAAATAAATAAATTCATACTTAGAGTCTACCCACTCAGTCATATAACTGATTTCCATCCAACCCTATTTATTAGTGATGTCAAACGATATGAAAATTCATATCGATAATCGCGCCAAAATAAGAATAATATCGCGATTTATTGCGATAATATTGTTCCCAGAAAAAATTATGCCGATATGGTACTTTGTAAGCATATCACGATACATCAGCACAAAACTTGCTTTTCTTGCATTTGCGTCAATTTAAATTGCGCGCCATCTCAACGCTGGTCGGCGGGCCCCTCGATGCCCCTTCCCACGAGCGAGTTTGCGAGACAGAGCGGAGATGGGAGAGAGAGAGAGAGAGAGAGAGAGAGAGAGAGAGAGAGAGCGCGTACGAGCGTTGAGAGCTGTTCCTCGATCGACGAAGCGGGTGGGTCGGGGGGGGGAGGGAAGTGGTAGAGTCAAATAGATCGCGAGCCGTTGTAGCAGCGTCGATTAGTCATAAACGTGTATATGCTACTGAATTTGCTATTAAAAATCCGGATTCCCAATAATTATCGCGATATCGCTAGCAATATTGATGTCGTACGATTATCGCGATACAGCTACCCGTATCATATATACGATTATTGTCGACATCCCTACGTTTTAGAGTTCCTTGTACTTTGAATGAAAGGGCAGGGAAATTGTACTCACCTTGCTTACACACATGCTCACATGTTCACATACATGTTCACACGTTTGCACAGATGTTTACACGCATGTTCACACGCATGTCCACACGTTTACACAGATGTTTACACACATGTTCACATGCATGTTCACATGTATGCTCACATGCCCACACACATGTTCACACGTTTACATACTAGGGATGAGACGTGTACACGTGTACACGTCCGTCTACGTGTACACGTGTACATAATTAAAAAAAAAAAATACACGTCGACTTTCAATCAACATTGTTCAGTCGTCGAGATTTCAGATTTCAATAATTCTATTTTGAAATACGAGCTCTTTAAGTCAGCCGCCGCCGCCGCCTTCCCGCAAAACGGTAAGTTGGTTGCGATCCCTTGCCACGGCGGCCTTGCCTTCCCCCACCCCCCCTGACCCCCTGACCGGCACACACGTTCCAGATGGTTCCAGACCGCTCGCAGTGTCGCTCGCCGCCCGCCGCCCGCTTAGTTGTTTACGCGTGTTGAGATTAGAGTCAGTGACGCATGACTGTTAATTGTTTTAGAATATCTCTTGACTGGAAGTTCTTTGATAAGATAGTCGCGGGAAAGAAGGTTAAATGCCGACTGTGCGCGAAGGAGTTGCTGCACAATTCAAGTATCACGGGAACTATGGTAAATCACAAGCCTTATATCTCTCCCCCCCCACCCTCTTTATCACGCAAGCCTCAACCATACCATCACCCTTTTAACTTTCTAGGTCAATGAAACATCAGCCACGTCATTTACTGACTGATAAACTGAACTGAACGCCATCGCCGTGTTTATACTGTTCAGAATGCAATAAAAATATACAGTAATAAATAAACATGTACAACTTTTTTTCAGATATCTTAAAAAATCCGACGACTACAAAAACTTGTAAAAAGCCAGCCAAGCATTTCACATTCAAAATGATTGGGATAAATTAAGAAGCCAAGCCACCTTAAAGTGTTGAGATATACTTGAAGAGCCAAGCGATGTTTCATCCAGTAGTTGTGCCCTTCAAAGTTATGATATCATTTCGCCCAGTGACTAACGCCAAGCGATAGATTTCAACGTTGTGTATACCTGTACAAAACATTAGGAATCAAACATAAATTACAGTAAATTTATATTAATCAAAGCATTCAAATATATAATAAAGAACACTAATAAAGCTTGGCGCATTGAAAGAAGGTTCTACCCTTTCTGCACGCTCTCCGTTGCGTAGCCGTTAGCCACATCCTCCCCCTCTCCCCCCCCCACCCCTCGACAGATATCAATTACCCAAACGCCATATATTTTCTTTCCTGTTGTAAGTCAATTTAAATTATTGTGCTTATCAAACAGTCTTTAGTGACGACCTCTTTTTAGGAGGTTCTACCCTTGCTGCACGCTCTTCGTAGTCAATGCGCCAAGCTTTTATTAGTGTTCTTTATTATATATTTGAATGCTTTGATTAATATAAATTTACTGTAATTTATGTTTGATTCCTAATGTTTTGTACAGGTATACACAACGTTGAAATCTATCGCTTGGCGTTAGTCACTGGGCGAAATGATATCATAACTTTGAAGGGCACAACTACTGGATGAAACATCGCTTGGCTCTTCAAGTATATCTCAACACTTTGAGGTGGCTTGGCTTGTTATTTTATCCCAATCATTTTGAATGTGAAATGCTTGGCTGACTTTTTACAAGTTTTTGTAGTCGTCGGATTTCATTACTTTTTTAAGTTTGGCGCTATATAGCTACTAGTTGTTATGGATACAATAAAATTGTTGTTAGTAATCCATCAATTAAAACAAGGTTAAATGTTAAGTATTTCCTCCACCACTATAGCGCCAATTAAAATATAGGTTGCATAGATATTTAGTGATTCGTCCACCACTTGCACTCACGACACACGGCAGATATCAATTGCCGAAAAGGCATATTTTCTATTTGCTGTTAAAGTAAATATAAATGATTGTACTTGTCAAACAGCCGGTTATTGACCACCTCTTATTAGGAGGTTCGACCCTTGCTGCACGCTCTCCGTTGCGTATATGGCATTTGCCACCAAATACTTTTCGACAAATGCCTGGCTCGCCGTCCAGACATCGTTTATCTACATCTTTCTTAAACTATAAACAAAACACACGAGAGCGAGAGAGAGAGAGAGAGAGAGAGAGAAGAGAGAGAGAGAGAGATGAGAGAGGAGAGAGAGAGAGTGAACGACACGCACGCACACGCACCACTCCCATTTCCCGCGGGCCCCCGCCGCTGCACTCGCTACGAGACCCACATTTTACTTGATGTGGTTGATCTTTGAAATAAAGCAATGGAATTATAAAAAAGCTGGTTAAAATAAGACTATTGGTTCCCAAGACTAATAACACGCAGTATATCTCTTTTAAACTTCACTTTTACTTATATATAACAATAATTATTTATGTACAATTATTAATATGAAATTGCCAATTTGCATGACTCCCGTTAACTTTTTACACTTTTTTTTCTAAAGGTTTGCGAAGAACTCGTAGTTCAATATCCATGCAAAGTTTGAATGGTGTACATTCACCCGTTCGTGCACAATCGTTGCTTATGTTGAATTGGCGAATTATATAGTAGTAGTAACTAACATACTGAAAGTGATTTTTAAACATGTTTCAACCCCCGTTTTCACCCAGAAAGGATGGTCTCACCTCAACCAAATTTAATATGTGTTGTCAGGTACCCAAACCCCCACGATTAAGATAGTTTTTAACTTCATGCCACATCCCGTGTTGCCTGTACGATGCGCCGAAAACGGCCCAACTATGCTTGCGGTATAAGGTGCTGGAGTGTCTAGCGCATGGCTGCTTGGCTTTCGGTGCGCTAGCGCGCACCTAAATATACATAGTACACGCGTGTACACGTGTACACGAACAGCCAGCCAGCGTGTACACGTGTAGTAAGATACACGCTTTTGCCCATCCCTATTACACACATGTTCACACGCATACACAGATGTTTACACACATGTTTACACACATGTTCACATATTCGCAGAGTCTGGCCTCGCCCATCGATCTGAACCTGGTGCAGACGGTGGCGGAATGTGATCTGAAGGACGCTGTGCCCGAGAATATGGAGGTGGAGGAGCCCGAGGAAGGAGAACAGATGGAGGAGGCGGAGGAGGTTGTCGAGCCCCCCAAGGAGGTTGCCGTCGGTAACAACCAGCCGGAAGACGAAGGTTGGTCGAGTCCCGCTCACCGTAGAAGTTTATTCATCCGAGACCAATACATAGTACAGGTTTTGGCTCCTCTTGAGAGAGAGGGAGTGAATGAATTTCTATAATACTAGGAAAACGCTAAAGTCCCGTCGCGTTGTTGAGCGAGCACCGGTACGTGCAACACGACCCGAGTACGACATTTCCATAATGTTACATACCAATAAGTCTTTAAGGTCTTGACCAATTTAGCTGAAAATTTGTAAAATAGGAGAGAGTGGATAAAATCCACTGCCATCTAGAGGACCTTGACATCATTTCTTTGGGAAAACTATTTTAACTCTTTTATAACAAATAATACACTGCTTCCTCGATAGTATTTTGATTACTTCTAGGTGGCAGTGCATAGTGACCAGAATTCTCGTGCGACTTTTCGTTGCCATGGTAATGTTGCTTTTGTTAAAATGTAATTTCTATCTACACTACTTAAGGTCTTGACCGATTTAGCTGAAAATTTGTAAAATAGGAGAGAATGTTGTACTTATTGACCCTGCAAAATTTCATAACGATCGGGACATTTTTATTTTATTTATTTATTTATTTTATTTTTTATAACGAACGATCGGATTTTGTTCAAAAACTATACAGCAACCCGCAAAGGTAGGATGTACATGTGTGCAAAATTTCAGGTCAATCAGAGAAACGGGTGCGACCTGTACCGAAGCAGTAACAGAAAAAAAACAAAAAAACAAAAACAAAACAGACATTGGAGCCATAAGAGTCAAGTGGAGACGCTCGCTCAATAATATTATGTACACTAGGCGTTCAGAAGTAAATCAAGGGTAATCTTTAACGACACTCGGCACATCTCAGATTTGTTCTAAAGGACACCTTTAAAATTCACACCAACAAGCTGGCACAAAGTACCTACACTAAACCAGCACTAATAAATACACAAAGCTAGCAACCAGAGTATGGGCAATGATTTGACGGCTTGGACTTGTCTTATTTATGTCACTAGAAAAACTGGTCCTATTTCATTGAATCTTCACTAGAAATAAGCCTGCGCTAAGGTTATGCAGTTTTCGTGAATCAATAAATATACATAAACATAGTTCTAATAATTATTAACTCTGCTCTGGGCCCAGTGTTAAAAAGTCCCCTAGGGATAACGACGATTAATCGTTCACCGATTAATAACCGGTTAATTTTTGTGACCGGTTACGTGGACAATAACTGATTATTTAAGCCGTAATCGTATGTGGCTATTGCATTCATTTATATTTGCCGCGCACTGTCTCCCACCCCGCCGGCCGGGCCACGAGTCGCCACTACTGGTCGCTACGTTGCACGAGATTGGAGGGGGGGTAAGGAGGGGCTGGCAGCTATTTCTCAGCTGGCAACATTGTGACGTCAGTCGCCACTAGTCTGCCTGGAGGAGAGCATGCACAGAGCCTGTGCGCAGCAGAGCACGTCGCGCTCTCTCTCTCTCTCTCTCTCTCTCTCCACTGGAATGTTTTTATCGCTGTCACGCCGATTGGCCCTATTTAAAAGATATTTATGAATATTTTACTGTCGCAGAATTTATTATTGGTCTTTGTAGTTCAAGTCTTCACAAAAGTTGTTGGTAACATTTGTTTTTGTTCATTCCGGAGCAATTAATTGAATCTAGTTTCTTTGTCTACGCTCTAGACCTAGGCCTAGAGTTTATAGGCTCACAGCTTGCTCCCAGCTGTTCGTACGGGGATGACGATGTCGGCTGATACGCGCGCATGCGCCGGTGACGCCTGCGATGGGCGGAGCTGAGCGTGACCGAGGTTCTACTGCAGTGCTCCCAGTAGTTGGCCCGCTAAAACGGTTTTTACAATCGGTTAATCGGTTAAGTTAAACTGTAATCGTCGTCATCCCCAGTCCCAATAGGCCAAAAGCTACGTAAAATATGGCCGCTATGTTTTCTTGCGGCCTGTTGGATGACGTCAGCGAGTGATAGTTTTGTTAATGTAGCACACCGAGCGACGCCAGAATGAACCGAATATTCACGAGCGACATAGATAACGGTAGGTATCTTCCAGACCCCTTGGTTTACTTCTGACGCCTAGTAGTGTACATAAAAATTAAAATGAACTAACACTATTTTTTATCTATTGGCTTAATTATCTCTCTTGTCATTAATTTCATGAAAAATTCATGTAGAATAGAATAGTAATTTTTGATTGAAAGAAATGTTTTTGGTTGGTGTTTAAAGGAGTTTGGGTTTAGAGGGACATTAAAGGCCTCCACTGAATATCAACTCGACAACTGTGGAAACGGTTAATATTTAACACGATTTAGTAGTTAAAAAATCCATCCCAACCGGGGTTTGAACCCGGGTCTCCCACATTCCAGGTGTTCACCTTACCCAACTAGACCACCGAGACGGTAACTTTTTACCTTCTGAACAGTGTCAATAATTAAGCAAGCGAAGCGAGTGTTTCCATTTGACTCTGCCGGAAAATTAGTCACTGGTTTTGTTTTGTTTTGTTTGTTTTGTTTTGTTTTTTTTTTTTTTTGTTTGTATGTCTCGCAATAACGTTCGAACGGAGGCTCGGATCGAGTTGAAATTTTGACCATCCGCAAGCTTCGTTCTCGATTGAATGCCATTAGTTTTGTGGCAAAATCGTTCAAAAAGTTAAAAAGTTACATTAAAGTTAACCGAAAGTTTTTTTTTCAAACTAACCGGCGACAAAATCTGAGATGGCCAAATCATTTAGAATGTCCGTCCGGTCACGAATATGTTAATTTTATTTTGATCCGATAAGTAGTGTAGATGGAAATTACATTATAACAAAAGTAACGTTGCCATGGCAACGAAAAGACGCGCCAAGTTTCTAATGCACTGCCACCTAGAAGTAACCAAAATACTTTCGAGGAATTAGTCTATTATTTGTCACCAAAGAGTTTAAATAGTTTTCCCAAGGAGTCAAGGTCCTCTAGATGGCGGTGGATTTTAAAGTAAAGATTTACACACGGGTTTACCCCAAATACCTTGGCAATAATAAATAATATTGAAACATTGCCCTGTGGACAGCGAACGTTGCAAATTTTAAAATTTAAAAAAATGTGCAATGTGGGTCTAGCTATAGCACGTGCTCGCTTATCAACGCGTCCAACTGAGCGTTTCCTAGTAGTATACTAATAGTAATGTTTGACAACTGAACTAGGAAACGCTCAGTTGGACGCGTTGATAAGCGAGCACGTGCTATAGCTAGACCCACAATGCACATTTTTTTTAAATTTTAAAATTTGCGACGTTCGCTGTCCACAGGGCCATGTTTCCGATATTATTTATTATTGCCAAGGTATTTGGGTAAACCCGTATGTAAATCTTTACTTTGTGGATAAAATCCACCGCCATCTAGAGGACCTTGACTCATTGGGAAAAATATTTAAACTCTTTGGTGACAAATAATAGACTGCTTCCTCGAAAGTATTTTGATTACTTCTAGGTGGCAGTGCATTAGAAACTTCGCGCGTCTTTTCGTTGTCATGGCAACGTTACTTTTGTTATAATGTAATTTCCATCTACACTACTTATCGGATCAAACTAAAATTAACATATTCGTGACCGGACGGACATTCTAAATGATTTGGCTATCTCAGATTTTGTCGCCCGGTTAGTTTGAAAAAAAAACTTTCGATTAACTTTAATGTAACTTTTTAACTTTTTGAACGATTTTGCCACAAAACTAATGGCATTCAATCGAGAACAAAGCTTGCGGATGGTCAAAATTTCAACTCGATCCGAGCCTCCGTTCGAACGTTATGGCGAGACATACAAACAAAAAACAAACAAAAAAAAAAACAAAACGAGTGAAAAATTTTTCCGGCAAAAGTCAATGGAAACGCTCGCTTCGCTCGCTTAATAACAAAATCCACAAAGTTTTCTTGGTATATGATGAGGCCTAAATGGCTAGGATACTTAAACTGGGAACATGAATAACATTTTTTCAGTGGGGGAAAGGTACAGGAAGGACGACAGCTTACCTTGAAAAACTTTAGTAGGTCGCCCAGACACAAATAGATGAGTAGAAAAAGTTTGCTGATACGTTTCGACCAACTGGTGGTCTTTATCACTCAGCGTGAGTAGAGATACTAAAAGTAGTTCTAAAGCTAGCATGGTATGTACAATGAAGGCGCTGTCGGTGGGTGGTGGCAGGTGGAACTAGGTCTAGGGAGGCAGAGCTGGGCGCGCCTGCTACCTGTTGTTCAGGTTAGGAGGCTCGCGAGATCTGGTGATGTGTTGGTGAGATGCTCCCAGTTTTTTAGCTCCAACTCCCCTGCAGTCATGGGGAAAGCGCCTTGATGATTCTCGTTGTGAACAGTCTTTGAAAGGGAGGCTGTGTTCAACAGCATGCTGGGCCACAGGTTTGTCTGGATCCATCTGTTTGACATTTTGACGGTGGCCTGTCATAGGGGTTCTCAGTTCATTAGTGGTAAGGCCTACATACTCTGCCGGACACTGCGTGCACTTGAGTTTGGTAGACTACTTGGAGTGGAGACAGCGTTGTGGTGATGGATGGGTAGGTGACCCCTGTGGCTTCAGCAGTAAATGTCTTGGTAGGTGGATGCATAGGGCGGGTTTTTTGCACCTAGGGCGGTTGCAGGGGTAAGATCCTATTGGGAGGACTCTCTGCGGACGATTTTTTGGAGGCCTAGTGGGGTCCCGTTTGATAGCGAATCCCTATGTTAGGTGGTCGTCTGAAGAAGACACGTGGTATCTTGTTGGCCAGATGATGAGTCTTAGGGGCAGCTTCAAGGATGGGCAGTCCACTCTTGATTATGCCGTTAAGTCTCTGCAGTCCCGGGTGCCAGCCGTCACTAGGGGGATGGCGCTATTTTTTCGTGTTGGCCACCGGGGTCTTCTGGGTTTGCGGCCTGGAGATCCGCTGTCAAACCACGTAAACGCTCGTACCCCCGAGCTACAAACCGTTGGTGATTCTGTCAAAATAGTATGAAGGTCCTTCCGGGTCAGAGCATATGCGTCTGCCACGCACTGCTAACGAAAAGGTAGGGTATGTTTTAGTGTAGGTGGTTGACAGCTTCTGTTGTGCAAGTACTGTTGACTGTTGGTCGGTTTGAAGTGGACCTTGTGCTAATGTTGCTTCATAGAGGAAATGTCCACGTCCAAAAAGGTGACGTGAACGCAGATTACGGTCCACGTGAGTCAGGACTTGAGAATGCGTTGAGATTGTTAAGGAACAGCTCTGGGCTGTCCAGCACCGGGGGTCCAAATAAAAAGAAATCGTCAATGAATCTAAAACGCAGTGAGGTAATAGCTGCTGGGTTTTAAGAAGTCCGTCTCAAGCTTGCCCACAAAGAGATTACATACGATGGGGCCATGCGAGTCCCATGGTTGTCCCTTTGATCTGAAGATAAAGTTTATTTTGGAATCGGAAGTTGTTTAAACGTAGAACCATGTGGGCAAGTTGAGTGAGGAACTGCGTGCTGGGCTTGGTGTTCGCTGGGGCGCTTATCAAGAAACGATTCCAGCGCTGCTAGGGCCCTGGATGATGGGAAATGTTGGTGTACAGGGACTTGACATCAACAGTGACTAGCAAGGCAACCGTCCGCAGTGGGGTGTCAGTCCTCTGAGTTTCTAAAGGGAAGTGGAAGCTATCTTTGATGTGGGTGTCCAGGTTGGTGACGAAGGGTTTGGGAGGGTGGCTGTCGATGTATGCCGAATACGTTCGGGGGGGGCCGAGTTGTAGCTGGAGACATGGGTCGACCAAGGTTACCTTCCTTATGGATTTTGGTAGGAGGAAACAATACGGGAGTGCGGATTGATTGAGGCTTGACGCATTGAGGGGGCCCTCGTTGATGCCCTGTAATTTCCCATGAGAATTTGGAACTTCGAGATATCGTTGGGTGTTGGCGCGGAGATCCTCCTCACTGGCCGGTAGGTGGGGGGACCTTTAGTTGAGGGTGGGCTTCGGCGATGTAAAAAAGTTACATCTTGTACCACAAGGGTGGACCTTTTCTGCTGGCAGATGATATGTCCTGGTTCCGCTGGAGATTTCACGGCCCTGGACTCTTGGATGGCATGTTTGTTAGAGTGCCGGAAGTTTCTTGAAAAAATCTTGGAAGAAGCCTGGGGTAACAACATGTTTGATGAAGAGTTCCAAAGGGTGATCCGGGTGTAGGGGTGGGGTTCCCAATCAGATTTTAGGCCAAAATTTGGGCCAGGCGGGTCAATCATTTTTAGTCAATCCGGGCTGAATTTATTCTCTTCAAAAAGTGTTGAGCCTGAGGTTCGCGCAAAATTAATATATTTTCCCCAAAGTGAATGGTCGAACTTTGGGGTGGGGCGAAAGAGAGTCCTTGGCTAAGCACTTTTTTTCGTGAAAAGTGAGGTTATGGGTCGGGGGTTTAAAACTGAACCCAAGCTCAGATTTAGAGTCTCTTGAGGTACAGGTAGGTTTACGACTGGCCCTAGGTTCCGGTGTGGGGGGCGCCGACAACGAATCGTTTTTCTAGGCCTGTATTCGTGAGGTAGTCCTACTGGGGCCTAGGGGGAATAGGCTTAGGTGGGCCTAGGCCAAACACGTCAGCTAGGCTAGGCTTTGCTCCTGGGAAGGCCAGGGGTAGGCGGAGGTTTCCACAGTCCCGTGGGTAGAGAATGGTGGTTATGCAAGTAGTTCTTGGCTAGCCTGTTTAAGCTTAGTTAGATGTTTGGAGGCATTCCGCAATAAGCCCTGCTGGGGGCCTAGGTGGATAGGTTTAGGTGGGCCCTAGGCCAAACACTCAGCTAGCTGGGCTTTGCTCCTAGGAAGCCTGGGTAGGCGGGGTTTCCACAGTCCCTTTGGTAGAGAATGGTGGTTATGCAAGTAGTTTTTGGGCTAGCCTGTTAAGCTTAGTTAGATGTTTGGAGGCTTCCCGGGCGATAAGATCAGTACGCGTGGTCCAGATCCTGTTGATAGCCTGACCTTTGGGGTTCTAGCATCAGCATATTTTTCACCAAGAAAGAAGCTCTCGGTGTGGTGGGACTTGGGTCCAAATATTCTTCAAGCATGCAGTATTTCCACCCCTTTGTGTGAGGTGGTATTTCGATTTCCGGTCTTATGGAATTGGTAGGCCAGTGATAGGCATCTTCTTAGTGAGCCCCCCCGAGGGGCAATCCCGAGGTTCACGCACGCTTGTAGGAAGAAAAACTTTGGCCCTATGCATCCCCTACCAAGACATTCACTGCTGAAGCCACAGGGTCACCTACCCCATCCATCACCAAAACAGCTGTCTCACCTCCAACGTAGTCTACCAGCTCAAGTGCCGCAGTGTCTGCAGAGTATTAGCCTTACCCAAATGAACTGAGAACCCGTATGACAGGCCAACCGTCAAAGTGTCAAACAAAATGGATCCAGACAAACCTGCCCAACGATATCTCGAAGTTTCTCACTTCTCATGGGAAATTACAGGGATCAACGAGGCCACCCTCAATGCGCTCACGCCTCAATCAATCCGCACTCCCGTATTTTAACCTCCTACCAAAAATCCAAAAGGGAAAGGTAACCCTGGTCGACCCTTGTCTCCAGCTACAACTCGCCCACCGAACGTACCCTCGGCATACTCGACAGCCACCTCCAACCATTCGTCACCAACCTGGACACCCACATCAAAGATAGCTTCCACTTCCTTGAAAAACTCAGAGGACTCGCCCACCCCACTCCCGGGACGGTGGCCTTGCTAGTCACTGTTGATGTCACGTCCCTGTACACCAACATACCCATCATCCGGGCCTAGCAGCGCTGGAATCGTTTCTTGAAAACGCCCAGCGAACACCAAGCCAGAAACGCAGTTCCTCACTCAACTTGCCCACATGGTTCTTAAAGTTTAAACAATTCCAAGATAAACACTATCTTCAGATCAAAGGGACAACCATGGGGACTCGCATGGGCCCCATCGTATGCTAATCTCTTTGTGGGCAAACTTGAGAACGGGCTTTCATAAAACCCCAGCTTTTTACCTCACTGCCTTTTTTAGATTTATTGCGATTTCTTTCTAATTTGACCCACGGTGCTGACAGCCTATGGGTGTTCCTTAACAATCTCAAAGCATTCTCAGTCCTGAACTTCACGTGGACCGTATCTGCGTTTCACGTCCCCCTTCTTGGGCGTGGACATCTTCCCCTATGAAGGCAACATTACACCAAGGTCCACTTTAAACCGACCAACAGTCAACAGTACTTGCACAACAGCAGCTGTCACCCAAACCCACACTAAACATACCCTACCTTTTTCGTTAGCAGGGGCGTGGCAGACGCATATACTCTGACCCGAAGGACTCTCATAACTATTGTGGGCAGAATCACCAACGCGTTTGTAGCTCGGGGGTACAACGTGACGTGGGTTTTGACAGCGGATCTCCAGGCCCCAAACCCAGAAGACCCAGGTGGCCAAAACGAACAAAAGCGCCATCCCCCTAGTGACGCGCTGGCACCCGGGACTGCGAGACTTAACGGCCCTAATCAAGAGTGGACCCGCCCATCCTTTGAAGCTGCCCCTAAGACTCATCATCTGGCCAAAAAGATACCACGTGTCTTCTTCAACGACCACCTAACATAGGAGATTCGCTTATCAAACGGGACCCCACTAGGCCTCCAACTCGTCCGCAAAAGAGCTCCTCCAATAGGATCTTACCCCTGCAACCGCCCTAGGTGCAAAACCTGCCCTATCATCCACCTACCCAAAACATTCACTGCTGAAGCCACAGGGTCACCTACCCCATCCATCACCACAACAGCTGTCTCACCTCCAACGTAGTCTACCAGCTCAAGTGCACGCAGTGTCCGGCAGAGTATGTAGGCCTTACCACTAATGAACTGAGACCCGTATGACAGGCCCCCGTCAAAATGTCAAACAGATGGATCCAGACAAAACCCGTGGCCCAGCATGCTGTTGAAACACAGCCTCCTTTTCAAAGACTGTTTCACAACGAGAATCACAAGGCCTTCCCGATGACTGCAAAGGGAGTTGGAGCTAAGAAACTGGGAGCATCTCACCAACACATCACCAGATCTCGCGAGCCTCCTAACCTGAACAACAGGTAGCAGGCGCGCCCAGCTCTGCCTCCCCCAGACCTAGTTCCACCTGCACCACCCACCGACAGCGCCTTCTTGTACATACCATGCTAGCTTTAGAAATACTTTTTGTATCTCTACTCACGCTGAGTGATAAAGACCACGAGTTGGTCGAAACATATCAGCAACTTTGTCTACGTACTCATCTATTTGTGTCTGTGGGACCTACCTACGTTTTTTCAAGGTAAGCTGTCGTCCTTCTGTACCTTTCCCCCACTGAAACATGTTTATTCATGTTCCCAGTTTTAAGTAAAAATCCACAAAGTGCTATGTTTACCATGCTACATGTTTTTTATCGTTAGGGTCATTTTACGAGTGACTTTTGTGGTCGATTAATGTACGCAGTTGAGAGAGACGTCGAGTGAATGCGCCTGGGGTCAGGCTCTAGGTACGCTGATGTGATGGCTGACTGTTGAGATCTAATTGGCTATAGTTCTCCAGCGGACAGTAATGCTCCACAGTAATGCTCCACAGCCTACAAAGGTCTGCTTTTCCCTTTCATGATGGCTTCTAATCGCCACGCTAAACGCTCGGAGTGAAAAATAGGGACTAAGCGTCAAACGCTTTGCTACGCGAAGCTTTTAATGTCATTGCAAAGGGGTCAGAAAAAAACTATCAATAGGTTTGTTTTTTTTGTCCTTCACTTTGTGGTAATAACACTCAGGGGTAAAATACATAAACCAGAAATGGAGGTAAAAAGGGGCAATATTTACGTGTGGACAAAGATTTTGTTGTAATTTGACAGCAAATTTTGAGGTTATGTTGCTAGCTGTCATTTTAAATTCAAACACTTTCAGAAAAAATCTAGGCCTATTCCCAACAACACAGTTTGTGTATTTACTATTTTTTTACAATTCTATTCTATTACATATATTTTTATTATGCCTACCAGTTTTTTTATTCTATTTATTAAAAAATCGCACATTATAATGTTTATTACTTTTTAAATTTGGGGCAAATTTCCCCTTTCTCCACATTTTCACCTCCTTAATGAGGCGGTGTACAAGCTGGGAATTTTTGTCCCCCGGTACAGAAGAACACATCTGTGTAAGAAAACAAACCTAATTAGTTGACAATTTAAATGGTAGGCCCTTTTTTGTATCGCTCACAAACTTTCAATTTATTTCCTTGATGTACTAACTGGAAATGAGTGTGGGAATGTTTGCGTTGACTCTTGTTTGTCGTCCATATCAGGAGACGCGGACGTCCCAAAAACCGCAAGCGCCGCAAACCCCGTTCACGAGCAGTGGATGTGGGGGGGTAACCGCCGCTCAGCGCGCGTACGCTCCACAGTACGCAAGGACACAAGGACAACCTAGGCCGAGCTCTCCGCACCTGGTACCCCAGGCTCTGCTGTAAGTCGGTTCTATGTATTAGTCTTGTCGCGGTGGTGTTCATGATATTGTCCGTCCGACGTTTCAAAGACCAAAGTTGTCTTCGTCATCAGGACTTGAAATATGATCTGTTAAGTTTATGAACTGAGGGTTGTTACTTATTCTTGTTTTTCCCCATTGATGCTATTAATCATTTTTTTATTGGTTGTTCTAAGTAACTTCCCCATCAAAAAATATTAAATACGTATGTCCATCACGGGTCATGAGATTAAAATTTGTTATATTAAAACAATAGTTTAAATATTCTTCCTCAAACATTTATTGCTAACTGCAAATAAATCATAAATATATTTATAAATTTTTACAACAATCATTTGAATACCTAACATTTCTATTTCAAAGAAAATTTATTGGAAACTTACTTATTATTAGGTAGGCCTACTTTTTTGTTTGTATATGTATTTTTGTTTGTTTTTTTGTAGCTAGGTACCGGTGAGCGTACGGACTTGCGTAAATATGTCGTATCGTGTTACAGGCCCAGCAGCAAGAGTAAAAGGGTACCGACGCGTCGAACCCGTCTGAAGACTCTCAAAGGGCACCATGGGGATCTACAGACTGTTCAAGGAGTCTGACGCCGGCAACGACAGCACCTGTCGAGCTACGAGTGTGTAGCTGCCGCTGTCCGCGGAGGGAGGCTACTTTTCACACCGAGCGGGAGGAGGCAGACGTGGAGGCGTTCCTGAGGGAGAGCGGGGACTATCTAGGAGACATACTCCTGGAGTACACCAAGGTACCAACTACCGAGCACTAATAAACTGTTGAGAGCGGGGACTATCTAGGAGACATTCTCCTGGAGTACACCAAAGGGACCAACCAACTCTCGCAATCCCACTCGCAAGCTCGCAATTTGCGAGTGAAAATTTGTTGCTCGCGAGTTGGCAAATTGACACTCGCAGATAACTTATCGTGCGACCGCGCTTTTTTTACGATCTATCATTTGAATCGCCGCGCCTGCAATACAACTACCGCGCATAACCTGATGTGCAGCATGGCCTGTTACCAATCACTCGCCAAAAACGAAGTATCAAAAAGTCAAGGTCAAGTTCCAGGCTACCCAACAATGCACGTAACACTGAGACGAGACGCCTAAACTAGGCGTAAAATCGACGCGAACGACGAAACCATTCTTAATTATATTTTTAACTTCATCTGACGTTATTGGAGAGAAATATGAGAATCCACCGTCAACCCTTAATCCCGTGCAACATCCTCCTGATAATAAGTGTAATAATGAAATCGTGAAACTTGTCAAGCATGTCGCAGTTTTGCAAACGTCACCTGCTAGGTTGAAATCACAATAGGGCCTAGGCCTTCCGCGATCTTGGGTAGTTTTATGAATCATAATTAGAGATGTGCAAAAATGGTTTTTTAAAGTTTGAAAATTCGCGCCTTAAAAATAAAAATTCGCGATTTGTCGCGATTTACCAAAAAACACAATTTTCTCATGCACAACTTAAAAAAAAAAAAAAAAAATTAATTGATTGATTGATTTTTATGATTTAAAAGAAAAACAAGCTCATGAGAGTGAAGTTCAGAATCAGTTTTAATTTTAAGCTCAATTTCAGCCTTCAGTTTTCAAAGTTTCCGACAGTTTTTACCAGAATTAATTTCGTCTACCCGGCACCTCCACCAAATTTACGAAATTATGCATTTTTTTATGTGTCTTTTGATATGGATTTGAAGTATTTTGAGCTTACTCTCGTTCAAACGATTATTAAGATCTCACAATCGCGTTGTATGACCCGGCACCTCCACCATATGTACCAGCCAGTATTAATTTAATTTCGACTTCGACCCGGCACCTCAACCAAAACTTTGAAATTTTTTTATTTTTTAAAATTTCGCGACCTAATTCGCATTTAAGGACATAATTGCTAATTTCGCCACTAGTTCGCGGTATCAACTAAAATTTCGCGAAATTTCGCGAATTGGAAATTGGTACCATTCAATCACAATTCATGAGATTCATGTGCAAACTGAATTTGAAGGGATTATTGCAACTTTAAAAAAATTCGCGAATTTCGTTGTCACCATTTTTGCACATCTCTAATCATCATCATCATTATCCATCGCCGTTTCCTGCTTCTGGCAGGGTCAGCTTGGGTTTCGCGACCAAATTCTTCCACTTCTTCCTATCCTCCCACAATCGAGTCTCTGCTACATTCTTCCAGCTCTCTCCTCTAGTATGTAGGTCTCTTGCTATGGTCTCCTTCCATCTCTTCCGTGGTCTCCCCCGTCTTCTTCTTCCTTCGATTCTTTTCTCATACATCATCATCATTTATTTTAATTATAAAATCAGTGACCTTGCCCATCCTCATGAAAACATAGACGTAAATCCAGCAGGTGGTAGGCCCTAGGCCTATTTGAACTCGCATTGTGCCGCGATCCGCTTTGAGTGGCCTAGGCCTATTTCACATTGACCGAGGATCGAACTCCTATGACGTGACGTAAGGAGTTAGTGATGCAATATTAGCTTTCTTTTAATCGTTTTTTAAAGATTAGATGTCACCTCAAATCGCGTTTTAGGCCACCAAATATAAACACAGGACCCCAAAATTTTTACGCCTTTGGCGGATTTGCCTCCGGCAGCTGGGGCTTTGCCCCAGACCCCGATTTACCCGCGCCACCTCGTTGCGAGTGGATGTTACGCCTTGCGAGAGTACTTCTCGTGGATTTGTCGAGGGTTGGTACCAACTACCGAGCACTAATAAACTTTTGAAGCATTCGTAAAGAACGTTTGCACACTCTAGTACCGTTTTGTGCCAAATATAGGCCGACCTTTTATTCATTATTTTAGGTCTCAAAATCCCTCCTCGGCCTATTTTCGAGTATCATCATTTTGACGCGCTAATTTCAAACACCAAGTTACAGCGCCGTGTGACAAGGAAATACGTATAGTTCACTACTTCTGTCTGGCGCTGCGCCAACGATACGGCAGGCACGGAGGACGCGACGCTATCTCCAGGCCTACTGACGAGTGAAATGTGACGAGGAACAGATAACTGGGCGATAAGAACCGGTCAGCTTGGAGATAGGGCTACGTCAACACGGGCTCCGCGTCAATAGGCCGTGCGGGAGAAACAGACCGCAGGAATAACGGCACGTAAAATAAAAATATTTTGTTAAAAATTCCTTTTTTTAAATTTCGATGACTAAAGTTAGGGGGTCGGCCTTTCTTCGGCACAATACGGTAACCACTTAAAAGAAACCCTAATACTAAGTAAATAAATAAATGCGTCCGTGGTATTCCCGCAGGTTCTCTGCGACGGCCAGCGCCAAGGAGACGGACAAGGTACCGTATTTACTCGGTTGTAGTTTTCGTACCCCACTTTCGGAACACGAGATGTTGCAACGCGAGGTTCTCCTGAGTAATCAAGACCTCGTGTTTTTCTGTGTAAACTGTTATGTTTTTATTTATCAACAAGTTTGTCAGCCACCTTGAAAGTAAGCTGTTGGATCGTATTTCACAAATAATGTAATGTCTATTTCAAGGGTTGCTAGTGCCTAGAGACTGGTTTAGTGTTGGGTGGGGAAAAATTAATAGGAGGATAGAGTCAACAGCTTACCTAGAAAGACTTTGGCGGCTTTGTAGAGTTAAATGTCACATAAATATATATTTAGTAGTGTATGTGAGTTATTACCTTCAAACATTTCGTAATGTTAGTTATGTGTGTTTGTGTGAAGTGAAACGGACTACTGTTTAAGTACTTTCAAAGCCTCACGTTGGCCGCCAATTGACATGAAACACGCTACACTGAAGTACTGATTGACAAGATACGAGCTCAAGGCACTGTTAAAGCCTCACGTTGCTGCGCCAAATGACAAGATACGAACTACTTTGCCTACAAAAGTCTCACGTGCTGTACCAAATGTAGAGAAACAGATTAAATAACTAGATTGGATTTGGAATGAAAAGCAATATTAGACTCATTTATTATCTCGGGGTTCTATTTTATTTAGAAACAGACTTAACGTTGCCATGACTCAGCTCTAGTCGGAGAAACACAGAGAAAAAAAAAAAATAGTAAATATTAAACTTCAATCAAAAGATAAACAAAAACAACAAAAAAACATAGAAGTTACAATATTTTGTTAAATACTATTAAAACAAAAAGGTTGATAAAGGGTAAGTTGAACAGAATCAAGTAACCTACTTGAAGAGTAGGCCTTATCCAGACACATTTTAAATTACTACGGGATTATTGTCAATTTGGGAACATATTGGATTTAATTGGATAAAAATAACAGATTAATAAACCTTCGAAAGAAAGTATATTAAAACTAAAAAAAACACAAATAGCATACAAATGATGGCATGCCCTGTTCTCCTAGCACTGATCAGTGATTTCTAATGATTACAAAACCCCCATGTTATTTAATTAGGCTCATTACAAATGCCTGAATGAATTATGAAAATATTCTATCAAATAACATGTGATTAGATACTCATCGTTTCGATGTTCAAGTTCGACTAGGGATCAGAACCCTCGCTGCATGGATACCAGGTCCTTGGTTCGACGTTTTGAATAGTTGATCTCCAGTCTTCGCGTGTAGATACTGGAAGCGTAGCGATGCGCAGTAGTTTCCGTTGTTCGCCTTCCACGCGTCGCGCGCACGTAACACGGAAGCTCTTGATGCGCGGTCGTATCAAACGAGTTCCGACGGTCAGTTCAAGGTCGCGTCGCAACGCAATGACGTGTCGGGTTTATTCCCACCAATGTTCAAGTATAGCTCGGCTTATAGTTGAAACCCAATCTTCACAGTATATACCCGGATTCGCGGCAATATTCGATCAAACAGTTCTCCATTAAAGATATGTTCACCCTTGTCCCTGGAGCGCGGAGGGATATCGTGGTGAGTGGTGACCACCGTGTCCCAATATGGCGTCGCTTGGTCTATTTTATGACGTAGCTAAAAATGGCGGCTAACAATGTCTCTCTCATCCGCTTCACGGAAACTATCACTCTCAAAATGTCCAATTATCTCACAAATGAATCAAGCTCAGTTTATCTCTACTTACAAGTGTGGCAGAGTCGTAAACTCGCAATCTATGCTTTTTCGAAAGTGTACGTCAGTAGTACAAAAGTCCCGGACATTGCACACAATGGGGTGAACTGCAAATCCCGGCAATGGCGGCTAACAATCCCGGCAATGGTTCCACCAAGATATGAACACTCAACTGATTCAACCCGTAATTCAAATCAAAATACGCCGTTATAAGCAAATGGACCACTCCACTAAACATTGATTAGATAGATAGGTTCTTATCAATACCTGGTTTCAAACGCCTCTGGGCTAACTGTTTAGCTACGTCGCACTAGGTCTACAACGTGGTCGCCAACACGAAATATACCAACTGGATAATCGGGCTAATTACCGCTTAATCCTTCGCGATCGCGTAAAACGTGATTATACCAAATACGAACCGCACTTAGATCTTTCTAGATCTCACTGGTTTTAGTGATTTAGCGTCGTATTAACACTTTTATTGATTAATTACGTGGATCGCCTACCATGAGGCGTCCACACACACAACCCCACGCCGATCAAAGATGGCTTCTCTTCCTTGTTCACAACGATTTCCGTTTCCCGTTTCTCGCACATAGTTACATAATCACGCCGCTAGGAGCGCAAAACCACCAAGTTCCTCATTACACAAAATAAGTAATTAACATAAAAAGAGGTCTGATAAGAAGTTAGATAAATTTAATAAAAAGGTAAATTAAAAACATAATTATCTTGTATTTTATATGCATTCATGCTGTTCAAAAGATGTGATTTCAAAGGTATTATTAACCCAAAGCACATGTATGGTCTCAAGTCACACAAAAACGTGATGCTACAGTCGAGATTAAAAACACACCTAGTTATTATTATTAACAAATGATTAGAATTAAACAAATTCCCTGATCGCAAACTCATTAGTTTGATGGAATTGAATTATAAGACTACTAGGGTTTTCACAAAAATAACACAGAAACGGCAAACCATAAAATTCGGGTGGGCACTGCTGTTCAATGACAAATATTTGAATTTATGAGCGGCAAAAGGTGGCGCGGCGCCGTCACATGTGATCTTTAACTCTACACGGCCGACAAACTCTTTCAAGATAATCTGTTGGCTCCTAGTCTCCTATCAATCTTTCCCCACCAAGCCAGTAACAACCTATTCATTTGACAAGGCTATCACTTTCTTTCTTCTCCTATGGGGTCAAGATAGGCGAGCCTACTGTACACCCTCTGGTAGGTCCGAGTTTCTTTGTTCCTTACAAGGTTGACTCCTTGTCCTGCTGGGGTGGGGGGCCTTGCAGGTTATAAACCTGTTTGACCCTACTCGTCTTTTCCTTCAACCTCTTCACCTGCAGCCAAGAGCTTCCAACTTGTGGTATCGTTTCCTTTCATTTTTGGATCCCAGTCACAATAAGTAGGGCAATCTCTCTCGTTGCCACGGGTCTTGGTTCAATCCAGGGTAAGACATGTACGACAACATGCATGCAGAATTTAATTCTTACGTGGCCCTACCACAGGTATGGCGTTGGTTATGTGTTGTGAGTTTTGTTTGCATGTAGTTAGCTGATTTTTAGTGGCCACCATCTGCCTGATGAGTCCCAGAAGGACGAAACGCGTCCTGGATTAAGGTAACAACTTTTAAATTAGCTGCAGTTGTCATCAGCAGGTGAAAAGTTTTGTCGCCCCCAGCCCTTCAGGCCCAGCTTTTTGTTTCTCTATTCTTTCCCAACCCGTCAACCCTTCTCCAAACTAACACCCATATTTAATGTTTATTTTAGTGTGAAAAATGCCTATTGGCTAGTTAGATTGGAGAAGGGTTGACAGGTTGGGAAAACAAAGAAAACATAAATCCCAGCCTGAAGGGCTGGGGGCGACAAAACTTTTCACCTGCTGATGCCAACTGCAGCTAATTTAAAGTTGTTACCTTTGTAACACTTTGTTGTGACCTTTGTTGAAAAGGTGAAAAGTTTTGTCACCCCCAGCCCTTCAGGCTGGGATTTATGTTTTCTTTGTTTTCCCAACCTGTCAACCCTTCTCCAAACTAACATCCATATTTAATGTTTATGCGTTTATCTTGAAATTTATGACACTATCGATCCTGAGTTAATGTTTCTCCTCTACGGAATGTTACAGCCGGGCAAGACTGAGCTGGACTTCCCGTACTTAGACCTGGGCCAGATGTTGTACGTTACCGGCCGGGTGGACATGACTCCCGTGTACATGATGCGCGTCTACTGGCTCAAGGCGCATCTAATGCTGCAGATGAAGGCGGTGGACGTCGCAATCAACGATCTCGATACGGTGAGAGGAGATCTGTATTTAGAAATATTTCAATATCAATAACAGTCCAACAAACATTTTTTTTGAATTAATGAATAATGCACCAACAATTCAGAATTAATAAGTTAACCTTCTCGGTAGCTTAGGGGTTAAGCATTCGACTAGCAATCAGGACCTGGCTGAGATGGATTTTTTAATTTTTCCCGATTGATTTCCATAATACAGTAAGAACTCTATTATCCGAGTTGGATGAGACCGGGGGCACCTCGGATTTGCGAAAAACTCGGATGGCGCGGTTCATTTGTTTATTTGCTCTCGTAGCATAGCCTGATATGGTAAAATGATATGTGACACATGCAATGGATAAAGGAACATAAAATACAACGAAACACTTCATACAGGGTTTACCAAATGATTTATTAGCTTGTAAATCAAGCTCACAAACACACGTACACAATTAGGCCTACATGTCGTAATAAAAACGCATGTCTAGGCCTAAATTCGACGCAGTAGGCCTAGGCCTAGAATGCAAACGTAGGCCTAGGCCTAGAATGAAAACATAGGCCTAGGCCTAGGGTAGGCCTAGCTCTCTTTCTCATGTAGGAAAACCTCTCACTATTATGCCCGCGCTGAAGCTCTCGTCGCAAGATAAGTCTGGGAAAGAAATAAGATAAGCCCAGGAATAACAATTCAATGCGTCATGATAACGAATTTCGTGAATCGGTTGAAACATGATCGCATCGCAATTCTTCTTCCACCCACAACGACCATCTTTGATTTGATCAGCTGTGACTGTGAGATGGTTGGATTGGATCGTACGCACACTGCACTGCGATGCGCGCGACGCACACTGACCACTAAGCTCTATGCTCAGTGACACAGACGCACACTGCTCGAAAGTCGTACACTGACCTCTATATGCTCAGTGGCACAGACGCACACTGCTCGAAAGTTGAGATATATCGCCGATCTATCTTCTCTGCACTCACTCGTAGGCATGGGCAATACTCCCGCTAGGCCTACAAATGTATGCGAGTACATTTAAAAAAGCGCGGTGCGGCGTCTGAATTATTTTTATGTTTTATTTGTACGTATTTTAAAAATTTAAATTAAAAAAAAATATATTTTAATTAATTTTTTTTATGGAGCTCGGTTAACACGGTACATCGGAAATGGAGTTCTTACTGATTTTACACTTACCTGTGTTATTGGGCATTTTGCATTTTGTAGCCCACTGTCATCCACTTTGTTGTATGACTAAAGTGATGCCCGGGAATGAGCCTGTCCTGAAGTATGGGGGGGTTAAGTGAGTGAAAAATATGACAATTATTTTCAATAGGTTAATTCATTGAATCATTATTGCTATCAATCAAGTGAAAGTACAGAAATGTACACTGTAGCCTATTCTATTGGTTCATTGATATCACAATTAATTATTTGTTCATTTTTTGTTTTCTGGTCAATATTTCCTGCTCCATTCTTGATCACACTTTCGATTACAGGCCGGTCCAAAATCGAGAGTCTTTTGTTTTGTGAGTAGGACTCATCAGTCTACTGAGCTTTGAAAAGTTGACTTCCCTTGAGAAGTGAAAAGTTCTGTAATGTAAAAAACTACAGCTGAGCTTCCATGTAATAACCGATGTGAACGCATCAACATTTGCAAATAGCAAAAACGGTGACCAGCTGCGCTAGTGATTGGTGGTGGGTGGTGTTCCGCGCACCGCACATGGTACCCGTTTCCTTCTCTTGAACTTCAGGTCTTGAATTTTGATTACTGAGCAATATGTAGAGTTAGTGAAAAATGATGATAACAATTTTTTTTTTTTTTTTTAATATCCATTTTATTGCCTAAAATGTAATATTGTCGACGAATTACATCATTTGACATTTAGAGTTGGAAAAACCACATTTTGCAAACGCAAATTTCGCAAAATCTCGTGTATAGCGCGAAATAACGAACAAAATTGTACAAAACTGGTCAAAACGCAAATTAACTCGCGAAATTACTCATTTTAGTACTCAAAATGTGGCGGGATGGTGGTGGTGCCGGTCCAGAATTTTCGCAAATTTTGGTGGAGGTGCCGGTCCAGACCGAACGTTACGCGCGCGGCAGGCGGTACATCGTTTCGTGACGTCACGGGCTCCACGGAAATAGACCGCCAAAATAACGGTGCATATCACGGACTCCACGGCAATAGTCCACCAAAATAATAGCGCATACAGATATTTATTTTTGACTTGGGAATCGATTCTGAATAGATTTTTGGGTTACAATGATCGATTGTAACTTATTGAAATCGATGTCATCCCTACTAAAAGGCTACTTAAATTATTATTATTATTAGGCCTATATTTTTTTTAAGATACATTTTTGACCATTTAAATGAAATCGCAAAAAATGCGAAATTTGGGTTTTTTAAAACGAAATTTGGGTTTTATATCACCATTTCTCAAAACCTCTAGCAATACATATTAATAAGGAGATGGTGATAGATGCGTTGTGAGTTGAATATGGCTCGCTGATACAATGCTCTTGTTCCAGCTTCTGTACTTCGTCGAGGAGGAGACCGACCCTCCGCTGGTCCGTCTCCGCAACTCTCACCACAACAACCTGATCAGCTCCGAGACGGCCAACAAGCTCCTCAACTCGCTCACCCGGAACAAGAGCCTGAGGGAGGTGTCCCGGCTGTACGAGGCCGAGAGCTACGCCGAGCTGGTCCCCATCCTGCAGGAGACGCTGCGGACCCCACAGACCCCGCCGGCCGGCAGCGGGGACCAGCTGATACCGGACAGACACAGCCAGCTGGCCATGCTCATGGACTCGCTCCATCGACTCAAACAATATCAGGTACGGCCGGAGTGATACCGTGTTTATGCGAATATGGGCTGCATGGAGTAAGCACATGTATTCTTAATTTAAAAAACTAAAAAATTGGGTTTTAAAAATAAATATCTTGAATATTAGGTTGAAAAAATGTGATGCGACCATTATGTGCAGGACCCTTTTACTTAAATCTGTGATATTTCCCACTCGTGGGAGTTAAGTCACTAACATTACGCCGCAAATCGCACCAAAAACAATTCTTGAGGACGACTCATTACCACTTACAAACCTCTCGCTTGAACATTGCTTGCACGTGACCCGCTAGCGATGCACTCTTTCTCCCGGCCTCTAGCCTCTCTCTCATGCATCGTGTAGTAAAACATGATAAATAATATATTTTTATTAATAATATTTTTCAATATATATTTATCTATTACTAATACCAAATAATGTAATAAAAAATAGAGAGAAACTATAAGTCTAAGTAAGCAAAGATACTTCAATAATTTGTTGTAAATATTGTTAAATGTAAATTAAATGTTAATGTATGTATGTTACCTTTGTAACAGTCGTAAATATTGCTCTATGGAATAAAAATTACTGTTATTATTGTTATTGTTTGTTTAATTGTATTTAGCAGATATTGTGGACAGAGTGAGACAAATTAGAGGGTCCGCCTCTCAAAACAACAATGTATAATAAATAAGGCAACAATTAAAAATTATATGTTAATCAATCCAGAAATTAATAAATCGATCTCAGTGGGGTAACAAACACTGGTCTCCCGATGGCCAGTCGAGTGCTTTACCCCTGAGCTACCAAGACGGTTAACTTCATAGCATCTGGATTGTTGGTGCATTGTAGTATCTGATTTCTTGATTAATTTACTTTTATTAGTGTTCCCCGATTAATGAAATTGAGAAATAAGTAAAAATTAGCTCATTAACTTACCGGTATTTGGTGTGTAGCTGTTATTGTGAATTTTATTTACAGTCAAATTTTATTTTCACGATCACGACTTGGACGTTTTCACTTTGAATTATGAGTGGTTCCATTCAACTTACATAAGACAATGAAATTGATTGATTGATTGGATATTGCTTAACGTCTCATATTTATGCACTTTGGCTAATCGAGACGAAAACAATTAAATTCAATTCCATTTGATGACACTTGCCGGTTGCTGTTTTTAATTGCTTTTACCACGCCTTTGAGGCTTCGTGACATCTTCAGCCAATCAACAACACTTCATTTATCCAGCCTTTTAAGAATCCAAAGTATTTATCTCATGTGGTATGCGGATGCCCATCTTATCTTTTAGCATTGTTCTCTTTTACAATCTAATACTGGTAGGAAACTTGTTGCACAGAAGCTTAAACGTAACTTATCATCTCCAGTGCCCTTTTCAATTTTCATTAGTGCTGGGCTATGACATAGGCCTATCATTCAATTATCGATATCATGCGAAAAATTTCGATATGATATCGATATATTATCGAAATATAATTTTTTGTTATTTTTTTTTCTTCAAAAAATCAAGAAATGATTAATTTTGTGGCCAAATGGGGTTGATAAGGTATCACCATAAACTAGGGCTGGTCAAAAAATCGATATTTCAATATGATATCGACAATTGGAAAAAATTTCGATATCGATATTTGATTTCATATCGAAATATCGAAATTTACACAAAAAATGCTAAATTTTGAAATATTGGTGGAGGTGCCAGGTAGGTAGTCTAAATTAAATTACCCTGGCTGGTGCATTTGCTGGAGCTGCCGGGTCATAAAACGCGATTGTGAGATCATAAATAGGTCTATGGCAGTGGTACTCAAACTGCGGCCCGCGGGCCACTCCTTATCAATTATTGCGGCACAGTGTTTTGTGTATTTACTCTTAAATGTTCCTATTTTTGTGTTGTGTTTGTGATGATAAATTTTCAACCAAGTAAATGTTTTAAAAAGTTCTGTAACTTCAGTTGACTAAAGGCTATTGCTCTCTGCTAGGATGCAATTTCTCGTCTTTGTATCCTGACCTAAATATTTTGTTTTGTGCATTCAACGGCTTCTATACTTTAGGGAGGGGGATGTAGCGGCCTCACAGCCAAAAAGGGTCTGTGTGTCTGTCATTAGCAGTGTATAAAGCAGACCACGTTACTGTCGGTGATCCGTGTTGATATATCACTGAAATGTCAGGTGTTAATTCAAAGTGTGCAAAGAAAGGAAAGTTAGAAGATGAAAATCAATAGAAGATACTTCTGGAAACGTTTTGAGAGTTTAGAAGATACTTCTGGAAACGTTTTAATTTAGGACGGCATCATTCATCGAAACACAACTCATTTGAGAACAAGTTTCCCAAAGGATCCATGATTTTGAGACAAGACAAGACACAGTGTCATCGTTCAATGTCGTGTTTAAAGACAACACAATATATTTAGCATACAAACATCGGTAATTAATATATGTACCTCAAATAATACTGCCACCTCTTTCCCCACCCCGCCACAAAACATCAAGGCATACATGTGTTTTATTAATGCGGCCCAGCTATACTTGGATTATTTGAAAAGTGGCCCTCCGGAAAAAAAGTTTGAGTACCACTGGTCTATGGTGACACCTTATCAACCCTATTTGGCCAAAATTATGAAAAATAACACACAAAAAAAAATTAACTTTTTTTCCGACTTTTTTTTACAAACAATTACATTTCGATATATCGATATCATATCAAAATTCAAAATTGTTAGTGTGATATCGTTAATTGAATGATATGTCATAGCTAGAGATGTGCAAAAATGGTGACAACGAAATTCGCGAATTTTTTTAAAGTTGTAATAATCCCTTCAAATTCAGTTTGCACATGAACCACCTGATTTGTGATTGGATGGTACCAATTTCCATTTCGCGAAATTTCGCGAAATTTAAGTTGATACCGCGAACTAGTGGCGAAATTATCAATTATGTCATTTAGCTAACTTTTCAAAAACCCGCATTTTGAAATTGCCGCCGTTTAGCTAACTTTTCAAAAACCCGCATTTTGAAATTGCCGCCGAGCGGCGCTCGTTTTCTTTCGTGCGTAGTCGGGACATTTCGTAAGTCGTGACCTCGAGTGGCTGTGGCTATCTGGCAGGCGCGTCGATCGAGCAATCTGACTCGAGCATTCGACGACACGACAGTCAGTCTACTCGCTGCAATCATTGTGTGAAGTGTTATCGTCAGTGTTTCCGATATGCCGCCTTTGCGAGTGACTGCGCGTACGAGAGCTCAAGAATTCCGCAATGATGGATTTCATGTGGTAGATAATATGGTGCTTATGTGTAAATTTTGTAACGTGAGGCTTGAGCATGTGCGGAAAGATACTTTAATTAAACATTGTGCTGGCGAGAAACACAGTCGTTTGAAAGCACTACCTTTTTCGTTGGCTCCAAGAGTGCAACAATCTATCCAAGAGTCTCTTACAACTGCAGATTCTGCAAGTCAAAGACGTGAACCATTTATTTTAGACACGACAAGAGCATTTATGTTCATGAACATTTCCGTCGGCAAGCTGGATGGGCCAGTTATGAAAGAGTGGTTGAATACCTACGTTCAGGGTGCAGGAGATTTGCCAAGCAGCCACACTTTACGCCGGCGATATATACCTCTTGTAGCACAAGAGAAAAAGGAGGACACGAAACGCGTCGTAAAAGACGTCGAAGTGGCCGTTCTGGCGGACGAAACGACAGACAAAGGGGGCCGCTGTGTGTTCAACATATTGTTGAAAACAATTAAACCCACGTCGGAACAAGAAGTGAAGTTAGTTGCCAGTGCGGTGTTGGATTCAGCCACAGGTGCGTCGTGTAGCAATGCGATCTGCGAGACACTTGCGCAATATGACGTCACATTTGACAACGTGTGTTGTTTTCTATCCGACTCTGCCAATTACATGACAACTTGCGCTCGAACGCTCCAGGGACATTCCGATATCTACTTAATTCACGTGCAGTGCTGGGCGCACAAGATAAGCCTTTGCGGAGACTATTTTTCAAGAGAACTTAAATGAACTCAACACGGCAATCACGAAGATAATAAACGCATTTTTAAATAACAGAAAACGCAAAACTAACTACATTAAGTTTCTCGAAGAAAAGTATCCGATGATCCGGCTAGAGTCACACTATTCCGATTCTTGTAGTGACTCGATGGAACTCTTGGTTTAAAGCCGCGTTTTATGTCAGCACTCATCTCGATGACATTGTGTTATTTCTAAAGAGTCTAGACGAAAACAATGCTGGCGTGCAATTCTTCCGAAAATGCACCCCAGCTGACATCGGAATAGTTCAATGCCAAGCTTTGTTTGTCGCCACGAATTGTAGAAATATGGTAAACATTCAGACCTGTGTAAGTTACTTTTGAAAAGTAATGAAATTACATTACTCATTACTTCAGCCAAAATGTAACTAAATTACTATTTAGTTACTTTTCCAAGAAAGTAATGAAATTACGTTACTTTTTATGAAAAAAAGTAGTGAAATTACTTTCAAAAATTACTTTTTAATTTAAAATGTATCTGTCGTGCGGACGAGTATGACGCAAGTGCTTTGTCTACCGATGGCGGGTCTCAGACAGGGTGTTATCCACGCCCACACTTCAAAACCAGCGGAGGCCTATCACAGAGATATTGTAGATATCAACGTATAGATGTATAGTAAAATTATTGATTACGGGGGTGACCTCTATCGGCGAAATGTTGTAACTACACTACAAGTGTAACAATTCGACTATCGATTTATTTGACACAGACTTGAATGTTTGATGTCAAGTAGATAATTACGTCGTCAACGGCGCTCGTCATAGGCGGAAGTACCACAAAGTAAACATGGCTAGTTCTGAAATAAAAACTCGGGACTAGAAATGTCGGAAATGCTGCATGCACATGCACATTGTTCAAGCGGGCGATACGTAGAAAGGCAGCAGGCGCACTGGCCCAGTGACTGATTTTGATACACAAAGGCACGGGCCGCGTGGCAAAAGTAACGCGTTACTAACGCCAAATTACAATGATAAAAGTAGTGAAATTACTCTTTCGTTACTTTGAGAAAATTGTAATTAAATTACTGGCTCGTTACTGAAAAAAGTAATTTCGTTACAGTAACGCGTTACTTCCGTTACGTTATTACCCAGGTCTGTAAACATTCTCGTGTATCTTGAAGGCAGCACTTATCCACAGGCGCATGTATTGTGCGACCGCCTGGACGACCTTGAAGTTGGGTTTGCAACTGTGCTACGAGGGCTGACTCACGACGAGGTACCAGAAGAGTTACGTGTTCAGTTTGTCCCAACTGAACGCAAGGGCAAAGGCGAATGTTGTTGATGTGTTGAAAGTGCTACAATGGCTGCATTAAATAAACTGAAAAGCCTACGACAGAAGGACACTGCAAAAACCGTCTTTATGTGTGTAAATGCCCTTTTAAGCCCAAGAAAGTTAAGCGTTGGGCTCAAATCTCTCGACGAGATTAAAAAGTGCACAAGCGAGATCCCATTCTTCCACAATATTGGTGACCACGACGTAGAGGTTGGTTACGAAATCCTAAGAAAACAAGTCCTTGCGGAGATGGGGAAGGGAGAAGTGAAAGATATGGATCTTGTTAACATTTGTGTTCTTTGAAACCTGACCACCTGCTGTTCGCGTCGGCGTGTTTGAAATCGTTGTGGATTCCAACTAATAATGTGGACTGCGAGCGGTCACTGTCAAAGTACTCAATTGTTGTGAGCGATCGTCGCCGTCGACTGCTTCCAGAAAATGCAGAGGCACTTACCATCCTTGCTTTCGATGATTAACTTCCTAACGACGTGCGAGTACACTGTGTGTATGCGCGTATACATATATACGCGTAGTACAAAGACACAAGTTTGTTCAAAATATTAATCCATCTAATCTGAACATTTAAAAACTGTCTGAACCTTTGAAAACTGTAGACTGAATATGAGATTATAATTAAACCTGATTCTCACTCTCATGTGCTTGTTTTTCTTTTAATTAATTAAAATCAATCATAAATTATACTAATTTTTTTATTTTTTTTATTTTTATTTATTTATTTTTTTTTTGGTTGTGCATGAGAAAATTGTGTTTTTTGGTAAATCGCGACAAATCGCGAATTTTTATTTTTAAGGCGCGAATTTTCAAACTTAAAAAAACCATTTTTGCACATCTCTAGTCATAGCCCAGCCCTACCATAAACCCATTTAACTATTTCTACGATCTCACAATTGCGTTTTATGACCCGGCACCTCCACCATCTGCACCAGCCAATTTAATTTAATTTCGACTACCTATCCGGCACCTCCACCAAAATTTGGAAATTTAGCATCTTTTGTGTAAATTTCGATATTTCGATATGAAGCCAAATATCGATATCGAAAATATTTCCACTTATCGATATCGTATTGAAATATCGATTTTTTTTGCCCAGCCCTACTTTTCATAGACCTGCGCTAATTACGTACCAGTTTTGAGTCTCAACAAAATTGGAACCTTAAAGTTATGCGTGTGCCTCAGCGTGAACGTGATTTAAAATCGTTCCCTCCCGACTCCCGATGTTCGGGGCTTCCCGTGAGTGAATGCTTGGTACGGGTGCTTTCAGTCTGGAGCTTATGTCGTATTCAGGCGCGCTCTGTCTGAAGGGGAGAGTGCGAGTGTAGTTTTTTTGAATCCTACATACAGAAAATCATTGCAAAATCTTACATCGATTATTCGATGTTTTATCATCAATGTTGGGAGTTTATTTGACATATTTTTTTTTTTTTTGATTTCAATGTTTTTCGTTAATAAATAATAATGTATATTAAAATAATCTTGACTGCAAATTTTGCAATTCCCACTTAAAACATTGAAAATCCATTTCAACACGATAATTTCAAATTTCAATATATATTACAATTGTTACTTCGCAATTTGTGGTAGGCCTACTCTTCAACAGTTGCATACACTTCTCTCGTGTAAGTTTGAATGGCCCGCCGCTAAGCGCTAGAGCGGCCTTGTATCTGTTGCCTAGCAATAGAGCACCACTTCCCCACTCCATGACCCACCAACCTGCCACGCCGATCAATGCGCCATCATTTTGACTATTGTAGTCAGTGGCCATCTTCTTTTTCTCCTGAGTGATCAAGAATCGAGTCGAAACGTCTTGTGTTTTTTTGTTTTTTGTATATTATTATTTGTCTCTATTCATGAAGAAATTCAGCAGCCACTATCACTTTTCAAAGGTAATCTGTTGGATCTTATCTCACAGCAATATACTCCAGCCAACATAATAGATCATATTAATTATTAATGCTGTTCACTTTCTTTTACAAAAGAGTATTGTACTATCTATTAGTCAAAGTGAATAAAGATTTATCTTCATCTTTATTAAACCAAACTATAACATGACATAGCATCAAAACTCTCGCCTCTGCGAACTGCTGTGACACTAGCGCTCGATGAGGACACAAGAGTCAACCAATAGTATTCAGCTAAGGCTAGCATGTGGTTGTAGTTGTTCTTATGGCCGCTAGATCCTTGTACGTGACCCTTGTGACGGCTTTAGATCGAGTTTTTATAGGGAGTTTCGCTACTGTATCAAGATTGTGATTCTGTGATTAAATTGTCAGGATTTTGTAGTCATCTAACAAAGCCAAATGGCCCGCTAAGTATATGATATCCTTACAGTTCAGGCTGTAAAGCATTAAGTTTGAGACTATTGATTTATTTTTGTTGGCACGATATCTGTGTGTTAAAATGTTTGTCCACCACTTCTATGAACTGCTCTGTTACTGTGTTAGCGTTTTAAACACAATAAAGCTAGGGCTAAGCCTTTAATGTTCATTAGGTCAGGATCACACTCAGTCAGCAAACACAATGTAAGATTACGAATTATTGTGGTGTTAATGAATAAATCACTTGCAGATATGACAAGGGTTAAGCTACATTCACTACCTACACGTCGCCCAGCGCTTCGCGCCGAAGCGGGCGCTCCTTGAACTATTTACCCCCTTTCCAGAAATAGTCATGATATGAATGAGAGTTGCAACGATTAATACACTGTTTTCAGTTTTAAACTGTGTGGTAAATTATGTATTCGATTTTTGAGGTTCAAATATATTAATAAATAATTCAAACACGCTTGATATCTATTTACACCGGTCGAGTGCTCGTGAGCGCCGGCCCAGAAGTTGAACCAAACCAACTTCAGCGCTCCTCGGTGCTTCGAATCGGGCGTGCACCATAGAGAAGCTTCTCGCCGGCCTGCAGAGCTGTGTGGAGAAGGAGGGGGCCGTTGTACTAGACTCCCTCAACAACGGTAAGAACTCTTCTCCAAACTACTCGCCACTCCGGCAACTTTTAATTAAATTGAAAGTGATGTAGGGGAGAGGGTGCATAGAGGGGACAGTTTATAAATGGTACAGTGGCTATTGGCTAGTGATGGCACAGGGTAATGGGTACTCAATTCCTACTCGACTCCTTGTGGAGTCGACTCCATTTTCAAGGAGTCGATCCCTTTGAAAGTGGGTTGTAATGTAATGTCAGATATTCTGTCATGCCGTTTAATACCAAGCCAACCTTATAAACAAACAATAAAATGCACATATTTTCTCGTCAGCATGAAAATTAGGCTTTACCCTTGAACATAGTTATGACAGAGAACTTAGAGGCAGGAATTCAGGGCAAAAATAAATGGCACTTTTGTAATTTGTATTGACGCAAAGCGGAGAATTGTTTGTGTAAATGATTCAAAATTTTGTTTATTCCTTTGCATAAATTTAAATTGCACACACACAACCCACATCTGATAGCGTAAATGCTAATTTCTTGTTACTGCAGATGTACGTTATTTGTAACACAGAGCTAGGGGTGTGCGAGTTCTCGAAATGTAGAGTTTTTTCGAGTTTGTTTTTATACTCAACATCGAGTAGAGTTTGGTTTTAGGCCCGAAGTTGATCGAATACTCGACTGGACTCGAATTCAAAATGTGCTACTCGCACACCCCTACACAGAGCACTTCCATCCACATTCAGTCTTTGATCTGCTAGGTAATGGATGATGTATAATGTGACCTGCACGGAGCTAATGTGATACGTTTGTTTCAGGTCGCCTGGCTCGTCTAGTGCAGAATCTCACCCACATGCTCTGCCACCAGCTTGAAGCGCCAGACACCTGTGTCACCATGCCCATTGAATCGGTCGTACCTTGGATCATCTTGCAACAGATACTACAGGTACAGGTTTTTGCCTCCTTTGTTAATCTTTATTTTTTTTTTTGGCCTTCAAATTCCAACTCGACACCTTCTCGTGGTTTGGCCCGTGATTAGGGGAGTTTCACTCCCTGAAACTAATGGCGAGCTCTGGGTCGTCGTCGGGGAACCCCTTCCCTTTGACTACCTCCTTGACGGCGACGACAAAGACAACACGGACGGATGATGACACAGACGGAGACGACCACGACGTGGAGGAACCCCTGCCCTCCCCATATGCTTGTGGCTGGTTCTGACCAGCACAGGCCTGTCCACCCCTTGTCCCCCCCGCGTCATCCCAAACGTCCCTCCCTTCGTCTCGATTAGCAAAGTTGCATAAATATGAGACGCAAAGCAATATCCAATCAATCAATCAGTTTTTTAACTGAATAGGATAGACATTGGTTGCGTTTCGTTAACTGCTGGAAGTACTGAACCAGTAAGCCAGCTTTAGTGGACCCATTCCGTTGACTGCTGTCAGCAGTGTGCTGAGCGTCCCGTAAATTGCTGGCCCAGCGCCTTCAGTTTATACTGGAAGTGCTGGAGGTTTCTCGCTCAGTATTGGTTGGTAAAGCTGGCTGCTGGTTCAGTACGTCCAGCACTAACGGAAGGCAACCAATAAATGAATAAATAAATAAAATAGCCTCATATTTGTATTGTATCAGTATTTTCTTATATTAAAGGCTACCATCTCTTGAAAATATAATAATCAGTTAATCACTAATGGCGTATTCCATTGGCATGCACTCAGTGCGCACTCGACGAGTGCAAATACGTCATAGCACTCGCCCGGTGCGAAGCAGTGTGCCTGTCAGTGCAGTTCCCAATGATACACGAAAAAAATCCAGTGCCTTTCCAGCTATTAACCAATTTCAGAATTATGTTTTGTTTCTTTAGAATTTGTGTTAAAAACTACTGTATATTTTATGTCTATTATTTGTATTTTAAATTGTATTTATTAGCAGACATAGAATATTTACATGTTGTAAACGTACGATAGTAGGCGTGGTGAAAATATGAGGTTATGTTGCACCTTTGCCTAGACGATAAGCCTAGGCTACGCCTACTTACCTACCGTATTGTTCCGAATATAGCGCAATGTTTTTTTCCGAAAATACAATCTCAAAAACAGCACTCGCGTTATTTCCGCGCGCTTGCATTTGAAATAGCGCCTGAACATAGGCCACGCCTCTATACAACTCCCGCGCATCGTCTGCTGCGCTTCGCCCCGCCCACCCACTCGATGCCACTGAACACTCGGCCGAACCTTGGGCGAAACTGTCTGCTAGTCGTCAGAATCCTTGGCCGTGATCACATCGTGACCTACATAGATTTTGTTCGTCGGGGTTGTCTATCTACGTTGCTAAGAGTCTACGTAACGTAATAATGAGTGATGAAGGAGACGATGAGATGCATAATGAAATGGCTCAAGATGAACAAATGAAGACTGCTGATCGCGTGGAAAAGAAAGGTTCCTCTGCCTTACAAATCAGCAAGGGATTGCGAAGGAGCTAGGCCTAGGCCTACGACGTAAACATTGAAGACCAGGAATCAGACTGGTGAACTGTGGATGACATGTGAGCTTGTGCTTGGCCCTACCCTGTTAAAAACCATAGGCCTAGGCCCTAACATTGTTCAAAATGTTTTGTTGTAAGTGTTTCATGTACATTTTAATTTTCTTTGATTTTTCTCTTTTTTCTTGAAATGATTCTGAAAAATTGGAGGTCGTGTTATATTCGAGGTCGTTGCTATATTCGGAACAATACGGTAATCATACTTAACAGTTAACACGAACAATTTTGGTATATATACTATCATTTTATGAACCTTTTCTTAATTTTAAAATATTAAAGTAAGATCTCGTTGTCTTTTTAGTTGTCTCCCAAATGCATTAGGACGAAACGCTGTCTGTCATCCATATTTCGCGCATAAATTCGGCTTCGCACTGAGCCGCACTGTGGTCGTAGGCCAGTGCGGTCGAGTGCTGCACTTTTCTAGTGCGGCGTCATAATGGAATACGTTGACTTGCACTCAGTGCATCTGAAAACTCCCAATGGAATACGAAACCGTACACAGAGGGCACTGAGTGCGGTCTGGTGCGACCAATGGAATACGCCATAATTAATTAGTAATTAGATTTATTTACTTGTCCCCCTTTGTAAATTATTTTTTTTACTGAATAAGATAGATGTTAAATAAATAAATAAATAATAAATAAATAAATAAATAAAGATAAGAGTATTGTTTTATTGTATTGTATTTTTACTATATTGTATTATCCATCAAGTGATGGTTAACAACATTTTACAAGCTATCATGTTGGCCTGCATGACCATATATATAAATAAAATCAATGTGACTGTTTGCGTCGGTGCTACTGATCTCTAAATACTTACGTGGATCGTGCATGCGTACCTGCCAGGACCCCTATTCTCGAGTTTTCTCACTGGCTTTTCACGGCGTGAAATGGGCGTGTGATGTGAGTTCACACACTGACGGCGGGTTGCTATTCTCGACTCTCGATTTCACAGGTTTTGTGAGTGTAATCACTCACTCACTCGAAGACACTGTCACGTTTCAAAACCCTTGTGACATCTCTCACAAAGTAATTGGGCCGTAATATATGTCATAAAATAGCATGCGTACACTTCTTTAATATTGTTTAGAATGTAATTTTAAGTGAAATGTACCATCAATCACGGCATAGACATAATAAAATGTTGAACTACTTTGAACTATTTTCCTACGCGCAAGCCTACCCTAGGCTCCTACCGTCGGGATGTTAACAAGCCACATAACCACAAAATGCATCACATAATATTTGGTTAATTAAGTACTTAATATTAAAACATACCCCATAACCGTAGAGTCAACACAGTATTTTAATTTAATATTTTGCATTACTTTACAAGTCGTTGTCCTTACGCAAGCCTACCACTAGGCTTCCTACAGTCGAGATGTAAACAAACCACTAACCACAAAATGCATCACGTAATATTTTGTTATGTACTTGATATTAAAACATACCCCATAACCGTAGAGTCAACACAGTATTTTAATTTAATATGTTGCATTACTTTACACGTCGTTGTCCTTACGCAAGCCTACCCTCTAGGCTCCTACAGTCGGCATGTAACAAGCCACTAACCATAAAATGCATCACGTAATATTTTGTTATGTATTTGATATTAAAACATACCCCATAACAGCTGTAGACAACACAGTATTTTAATTAAATATTTTTGCATGCAGGGTGTACACAACTTAGTATTTACTTCACTTTATTCATGTTATTTCGCCAGCTTCAAGACATAATGCGTTTGGGTAGCCTACGAAGGAGCAACTCAACTCAACTCCTAGCAAGCAAGTGCTTCACATCACTGCTACCCCCACCGCTCTGCGTGTCCCGTTAGACGAGCCAAGGGAGGGTTGCTATTGGCCGGGTGAAAGAGCTGTTTTAAACCTATTTGAATCCTATTGATTAGTGGTTCGCGGGGTGAAATTGGCTAGCCTCGTTGCAGGGTCCCAGTGAGAGCCTTGTGAGTGGGAGAATTCGTTCTCAATTTTATCTCGAGAATAGCATTTGGTGCGTTTTGTGACTCACACATCGCAATGTGTGTTGAGTTCACTCACATGAGTGGGAATTTCACGAATTTTGAGAATAAGGGTCCAGATATTAAGAAGTGAAGTCTGACTAATTTAGCTGGTTTTCCTATTGTAAAACTACCTAAATAAACAACACGATTACTCATCTGTGAAAAGATTTGCCGCATTGGGAAGTTGTATTGTGTACTTGAACCCAACTCACATTTGCATGTTTGCTGTAAATTAGTTAGTGTAGTACCTCTAACATGGCCCCCGTGCGTGCATACTAGTCCCGTAGTCAACTTCAAGGTTAACAGTATGCTCTTTCCACATCAGTATAATATAGAGGTCAGTGGTCGGTGCTTGTCCGCTTATGAGTGTACCGAGTGATCGCGTCATGTTTCACAGAGACACGAAGACAACAACCCGAAGCCTAGCGCACCCAAAGGCGGAGACGGAGAAGAAGAAGAAGAAGAGGACGAGCTTCCGGCTTCTATTCGGCTTCTCGCGACCGCCCACGACTTCCTTGCCAGGTAGGTTTATATTTTTTCTTGTTCACTTTATAAATTTCCACCGACTCGTACTTGCTTCAAAACGCAATTTTTTTTCACATCCCTACGAGATTGAATTACGATTTGAATGTCGGGCAGTGAATGCATGTTGGTGGCCAATTTGTACCGAATCTTAACGCTCAAAATTCCCCAAGTTTTACTGGGAGATTGAGTAGTTCTTGCAATGCTGTGTTTTCCATAGTATTTTATTCATTTAAAAAATCTATGAACTATTATGGTGTTTGTGATTGGGGAAAAAGAAGAAAGGAGACCAACAGCTTACCTTAAACGAGATGGGCAGCTGCGTGAAACTGGCTGGTTAACATAATATGTTTACATAAACTATTATGGCATTTCATGAATAAAATATTAGATCATGTAGAGGTGCGTGTATATAGCATTTTCAAGTGTCATTTTATAGCGTTTTGTGGCATCTATTTTTTGGCTAATTTCAAAACCTTGTATATGAACTTTTTTCAGATTTTTAATTTGAAATTTGGTCATTAAGGTTCAATTAATATCAACTGAATAAACATGTGTATAAACAAATTACAGATACTATGGAAAATAAAATAAAATAGGACTTGAAAACCTTAGTTTTAAGTGAAAATATAGCGCTTTGTAGCACCTATTCACAAAACGCTATTTTCATGTACCTCTTAATTCATGTTTAATTGAGAGTTCCGTAAAATATCATATTGTAGCCTATAAATTATTTGAAACATTAAGCAAGTCCAATGGCTCTCCCTCGTTTCACTGATTGAAAGACCGAGACCGTCTCCCTCTGTTGCAGGCGGTCGTGGTGTTGTTACAACGAAGGGGCGTTCCTGCTCCACCTGATGGACGTTCTCATCCCGAGGCTGCGCGAGCCGGACCTCCAGCCAATCAGGGAAGACCTCAACCAGATCCTGGAGCAGGCGTTCTTCTGCCTCTTTGCGCATCCGGCCAAGAAAACAAAGGTACCAACCATAAACCTCGTGGATATCGCCGTTAGATTCACAAAGCCAGCACCCGCTGATGATATCCAACAGACAGTGAAGCAAAATACAGGCCCTATTTCATTTAGGTATTTTCACCTCTTGGATATTTTAAACACTTTACCCTGGAGGTAGTTTATTTGTTTATTTATTTATTATTTATTTAACGTCTATCCTATTCAGTTATAAAAACTGATTTACAAAGGAGGACAACTAAATAAATCTAATTACATAGATGCAGAAACAACAATAAACTACATTTTCGTAAATATTTGAAATAGTAGCATTACAACAACAATGCATTTTAACACAACAATTTTGGTAACAAATAAAAAAATATATTATATTGCATTTAATGAATGAATCAAATATAAAAAAGGGTGGAGAATGAAAAGAAAAAAAAAAGAAAGGAAAAAAAAAGAAAAAGAATTAATAAAAAAAGAAAGAAGGCCTATGTTACTCCAAGGTTTGTATATTATATTAATGGATTAATTCTTTATATATGCCCGTATTTTTGGATCTGCTTCATCGGAAGAATACAGATGCTGGCGGCATCGGCGGGCCAATGAACGATCTTTAAATTCTGTCCGCTGATTGGCTAGAATTAGCCTGCCGGTAATGTCAGCGTCTGAAAGTTCCGATGTAACCGTTGCACTAGGCCATCATGTATTTTCTGGTCTTCCAGTAGAGACAGGCCTCCTTTTCTCATAGTTCATGCCAGGTGGAAGGGAAACCATTTCGTCTTTGAGACTTGAACATCTCATCAGATGCTCTCTGTTCTGTTCTTCTCTCCCACAGAGACTGCATTATCTTAGTGCTGGCTTTACAAAACTATTGAATGATACTAGGAAAACGCTAAAGTCCCGTCGCGTTGTTGAGCGAGCACTGGTACGTGCAACACGACCCGAGTACGACATTCCCATAATGTTACATACCAATAAGTCTTTAAGGTCTTGACCAATTTATTAGCTGAAAATTTGTAAAATAGAAGAGAATGGATAAAATCCACCGCCATCTAGAGGACCTTGACATCATTCCTTTGGGAAAACTATTTAAACTCTTTGAAAACAAATAATACACTGCTTCCTCGATAGTATTTTGATTACTTCTAGGTGGCAGTGCATAGTGAGACTTTTCGTTGCCATGGTAACGTTACTTTTGTTATTTCTATCTACACTACTTAAGGTCTTGACCGATTTAGCTGAAAATTTGGAAAATAGGAGAGAATGGTGTACTTATTGACCCTGCAAAATTTCATAACGATCGGAACATTTTAATTTTTTTATTTAATTTTTAATTTTTAATTTTTTATATCCAACGATCGGATTTTGTTCAAAAACTATACAGCAACCCGCCTAGGTGGTATGTACATGTGTGCAAAATTTCAGGTCGATCAGAGAAACGGTGCGACCTGTATCGAAGCAGTAACAGAAAAAAACAAACAAAAAAAAAAAAAACAAAAAAAACAGACATTCGAGCCATAAGAGTCAAGTGGAGACGCTCGCTTCGCTCGCTCAACAATTGTGGTAAAAGTTTGTCTCGACTGGGGATCGAACCCAGAACCTCCGGCTTTACATACCTATCTATTGGGGCCTTAGACAAATAATGGCACTTATCAATCACAGCAAATAGCAATTTAGTAAAAGTTTGTTGCTCAGTTGGCAGAGCATCAATACGTCAAGCCGGAGGTTCTATGTTCAATCCCCATTCGTTGCAAACTTTTATGACAATTGCTATCATTCATCAACTTCAAGATTGTGTACACGTATGCACTGGACTGAAGAAAGTGACAGACGAAATGCCAGAGGGCATGGATAGGAATGAGAGGGAGGCATGTCTCTACTGGGCGGCTAGACGCATGATGACTTTATAAAGTAGTTGCGGGCATAAGAAAACAACAACAACAACAACAACAACATAACTATGTTCTTGAAGCGGGCTTATGCAGTTAAAAGTAAAACCCTTGTTTGCAGTGAACAGAATGGTTTATATTAAAAAAAATAAACTTTGAATTCAGAGGACTTCTTGAGAAAGTTAAGAATTGTTTTAAATACACTGTGTGTAGACTGTAGCCATAGGACGCTAGATCACATCACTGAATCTAAGTAAATACACCTGAACACTACAATAAAAACTATGAATTTTGAATTGTCAAAAAGTAAATATTATATAATTTATGAAATTCCAATAAGCCAAGTACATAACGCTACACAAAAACGAAAAAGTGGATACTAGGTCCCATGTGGTTTAGTTAGAACTATATCTGGCATCAAACTTTTTTCAAATATTGTAACCAGTAATGATTTTAATCAAGGTTTAAAATTAAATTAATGTATTCAATTAAAAATTCCATTGATTACAATATTTGAATAATTCTTCATGCAGGGTGCAGTTCTAACAAAACTACGTGAGACCTAGTAGCCCCTTTTTTGATTTTACGTTACCGTTTGAGAGATATTACTAAAATAAGGATATTTCGTGTGGTTAAATATTGGTGGTGATTTTTCCCATTAAGAGGTTAAAACTTAAAAGACATGCGGTTTTAGCAAATTTCTGTTCGTTCGGCTGATTTGCATCAGAGTTGTTTGAGATTCGGCATAAATGTCAAGGAAGTGGAACTGCAGGGCTCGACAGTGTCACTTTTCGAAAAATGGTGTTAGGTGACCGCTACGAAAATAAATAAAAAAGTCTAAAATTGACCCTTTTCGTGATATTTTTCTGGCTGACAAACAATATTGAAAATCTACGACTGTGGGGCTGTCCATGTATGCTTTCTTGATAACAATGTGAAGTTTCATATCCATAGGGTGCTTCATGGCCGAGCAAACAGCTATTTGCTAGGTACCAAATGTTTCATTAACCCTCTTTAAGTAAATAAATAAATAAACATGTATTCTAAAACTCTCTCCAGGGTCGCAGTGCGTTCCTGCAGGAGCACGGCGTCCCACAGATCCCGCTTAGCTGGTCCCGCGCTGTCCAGCTCTACCGCGTCTATGAACCGGATCTGCTCCCCTCGTTCGACGGCAACACTCCCGGCATCCCGTCTGATGTAGAACCCCTGCTCAAGAGGATCATGTCCCTGGTGCCGCCCGCCTCAGACCCAGGTATGTGTGTGTTTATCAGCTCTACCGTGTCTACGAGCCGGACTAGCTCCCGTTGTCTGACGCAACAAACTCACGGCATTCCCCCCCCAAAGTATGTGTACAAAACCCCTGCTCAAGAGGATCATGTCCCTGGTGGCGCCCGACCTCAGACCCCAGGTATGTAGTGGTTTATCAGCCTACTACACGTGTATCTACCGAGCCGGATAGCCTCCCGTTGATTATGGACGGCAACACTCCCGGATATCCCGTCTGCATGTGGCAGCCCCTGCTCAGAGGATCTGCTCCCTGGTTCTCACCCGCCTGCAGACCCAGGTATGTGTGTGTTTATCAGCTCTACCGCGTTCTACGAGCCGAGACAGCTCCCGTTGTCTGACTGGCACCACTCCCGGCATCCCATACTAGTTAGGAGCATGCTCAAGAGGATCACTGTCCCTGGTGACGCACGCCTCAGACCCAGGTATGTGTGTGTTATAAAGATCTTACCGTGTCTACGAGGGACTAGGCATCTGTTGCTCTGACGCTAACACTCCCGAGGATCTCAGTCTGATGTAGAACCCCTGACTCAAAGAGGATCAATGGCCCTGGTTGCCGCCGCCTCGACCCAGGTATGTGTGTGTTTATCAGCTCTACGTGTATACGAGCTCGGACTATGCCTCCCGTGGTCTTGGACGGGCAACACTCCGGGCATCCCGGTCTGATGTAGAACACCCTGTCAAGAGGATCATGTCCTGGTGCCCGCCCGCCTCAGGACCCAGGTATGTGGTGTTTATCAGCTCTTCCGTGTCTTTACGAGCCGGATAGCTCCCGTTGTCTGACGGCACCACTCCCGCATCCCGTTTGATGAGAACCCTGACAAGAGGATAATGTCACTGGGGGCCGCCCGCCGCAGACCAAGGTAGCCTCGACAATTGCAATGTTTGTTTGTTGTTGAGTTTAGTGAGGAGAATGATAATTCAAACTGGATTCCAGAGCATGTATTGAAAGAAGGATTGAGAGGAATAAGAAGAAGAGGGGAAGGCAAAAAAAAGATATGACAAGGTTAGAAAACTGTAGACTCAATTAATGTGTAAGCATCCAACCTACACCTGAACAACCGAGAGACCCAGCCGTTCGACACTTGGGTAAAATACAAGAACTCAGCAGAAGTAACCATTTGTTTTCGAATTTATCATAAATAAAACTGTATAAATTGCAATTTTAATGCGGGTTTACATTGCACTATATGTGTGTTTGAGAAGATAACTTGATCGCACTACTATTAAATTCATACCAGGAAATACTTTTACATAATAACTAACCAAAAATGACCACGTGACGCAAAGGACAGTTTAGCTCTTGTTTTCTCTCCTTCTAGTTACCGTGGTGGCAGCCATGAACAACTACATCGACAGTGTTACCGACGAGATACCCGGCCTAGGATTCGCCGTTCCGTCGCAGGGTTCACGACTCTACTACCTCCTTGCGGATCACTATTTCAAGCATAACGAGACGGTTAGTGGGTTGGAATCAGATTAACAAGTACTGCATATGTATTTTTTTAATTGTACGTATTTCACATAACATATATGATCAACGCAGAACAAAAACCATGCTAAGGTTCGACTTTGATTAACACGAGCATTGCGAAAGAGTAGAAATTTACAAAAATCAGCAGAACAAATTAAATTACCATTTTCAGTTCCAGGTAAGGTGTGTTTTTCAAATTTATTGCTTTATTTCCCATTATAGGCCCAGGCATTATAAGAGATTTTTTAGGCCAAAGATCAACATTGCCCTAACCTAAAGCGAATTTGGAAACATCGATAGTATTAATCATTCTTTAAAACGCACAGAGAGTCCCCAAAAGCACAGAGCTTGCTTCCTCCGCTATCGCGCCAAAGGCTAAGTCACCACTGTCACATAAAACTGCTTGTAAAACCTGAACCAACAGAGATATCTCTGTGATTTGTGTTCAAAATAATCGGGGACTATGTTGCTTTGTGCTCAAAGCCAAAACATATATTATTACCATTAATATTAGTCAACAACACGAATAGTGCTGGTGCCTAACATAGTACTTCACAAGAAAATTCACGTAAATCTTGAATTAGGTCGAGTTCACGAAAAATTATCAAGACATAATAAATATGCGGGTGTTCGGTCTTGTAGAAGCCACTTTTTCATTTTTACCGTGCGATGGAAAAATGACTGAGATAGACCAAAGCAAACGGTTGCGCATCGGCACTGTAGCCAAATAGTCCCGTGGAACCAAGCTGCATCAACTATAAAAAACATTTCAAAGCGCGAAACCTAAACCAAAAATTTAAGGATTGGTAAAAGGACCTATTTGGAATGTTATTTTCACTTGGGGACATGCTTGGTAGCAAATAAGTCACTGTCATGGCGTCCGGAAGATGGCGCAAAATAATTATTACAGCTGCCCCCCCTGTAACTCAAGAAGTAATCATCAGATTTGAACAAAATGGCGTATTGTTTTAATGAGTTTTAATGCTCTACAAAAAGATGTCAGCAGTTTACCGCCAAATGCAATAGTTGAATTCTATTTATAAAATTCTCACATGTATTGCAATTTATAGCACTTTTACAATTTATATATCTATATAAGGTAAAAGACTCGCTAGATTGCCAAGAAAATTTTCACACTATACTAAAATAACGTCAAATAAATCCAAAATGTAGTCCCGAAACGAAATTCCCCGGTAAACTTTTTTATAATTAATTAATTTAATTAACATTAATTATATCCCAAATAAAGTTTATATCACGTACCACAATCACATAGTGTATCACACAAGAACAATATTGACCCAATGACAAAAAAAAAATTAGTTCCAAAAAAATTTATTCCAATCACTTTACTATTAATTCAATTAATTCAAATTAATTAAAATAATGACAGTTATCTCGATAATTTTGTAAAATTAACACAATGTGTCGACCTTGGTATCATTTTAAAGCTAGTTTCAAGGACGAATTAAATGTAATGAAAAAATTGATTAATTAAATTAATAATCACCTGCGAATTAATTACATTTTAAGTTATAATTATCCACTTTTTTTTTTTTTTTTTTTTTTTTGTTATGTATTACCTAAAACGCGATCGATCGTCATAAAAATATAACTACTATACTGAATAGAGTCAATGAACCAAAATGTCATGTCCCGAAACAAAATTCCTATAACTTGCCGATTAATTAAACTAATAATGGAAGAATAACTGATATCTCAATAATTGTTGTTATTGACATCGTAAAAGTGACGATATTCATGAGAAAAATTTCTTCGATTATCCCCAAAAAAACGTGGAAGTCTAAGTCAGAGATTTAAGAAGGTGCCTCAAAATTTCATCAAGATCGCATAGACGTTGCCCGGTAGAGCGCAAAAAACAGACCAAAAAAAACAAAAACAAACCAAAAAAAACGAACTAAAAAAATTTTTTTTTTTTTTTGGGGGGGGGGATGGGGCGGGTGAAATGAAGTAAATATCTCAATAATTGTTGTTGACAATCAGTTAGACATACAAAATGCCAACGGAAGAATCAAATTAAACAATGTCGAGTATAATTAAAAATAAATGGGTCAAAATTAAGTTTCATGCTACTTTCCCGTTAATTGAATTATGAATAATTATATATAACTATAACTGGGTGGGTAGAATCAAAATTAATTTTTTTTTCTTTAAATTAATTGATTAAGCACATGTTGTTGATTAGAATGAGCGAAGAAGACTTCATTTCACCGCCCCCCCCCCCCCCTTCCCCCCCCCCCCCCAAAAAAAATAAAATTAGTTCCGTTTTAGAAGGGAGGAGGAGAAGATAGATTGTTTTTAATTCTCGTATTTTGGTATTGGATAGAGTTTGAATTTATACTGAGTCTGTTGATTTGCGGCGCTCGTAACCGGGGTGAGCAAACGGCATATGTATGCCCTCAATGCCCAATTTATTTGAGATAGAAAGTGTTTTGAAAAGAGGGCGACCTGTATCGAAATCTCTGAAAAACTTAGGACTTTCACGTTTTTGGGAGTATAATGCAGAGAAGTGATTTTTCATCATGAAATTCACTAGTAACTTTTGTACGACGCATGTGTCAACAATAACAACCGAATTATTGAGAAGATATAAGTTATCTATCACAAGATTAAATTATTAATAGATCAAGAAAAGTTATAGGAATTTGTGGTTCGGACATGACATTTGGATCATTGGAACATAATTATAGGGTCAGTAGACGTAGTATATTTTTTAGTATAGACGATCGATCGAGTTTCAGGTATACATGACAATACATATTGTCAGTGGGATAATTTAACTTACAGAATTAATTCGGTGATTAATAATTTAAGAATTAATTTTTTCATACATTTATTCGTTTAAAAAAAAAAAAAAAAAAAAAAATAGCTTTAAAATGATACCAAGTGGATCGACCACATTGTGTTAATTTACAAAATTAATCGATGATCAACCTGTCATTATTTTAATTAATGAATTAATTTGAATTAATAGTTAAGTGATTGGAATAATTTTGGGAACTAATTTTTTTTATTGTTATCAAGTGTGGTCATATGTTCTTGTGAATGGATAACCTAGGTGACTGGAATATGAGAATAGTAACGCGAGTGAATAATAAACTTTTATTGGGATTAATAATGATAATTTAATTATATTAATTAATAAAAAAGTTACCGAAATTTGTTTCGGGACTAACAATTTTGGATTTATTGACGTTATTTTAGTATAGTGTGAAAATTTCTGGCATCTAGCGAGTTTTACATTATATATATATATATATATTGAAAAAGTGCTATAATTGCAATACAATTGTAATAATTTATAAAAATAAGTAAACGATTGCATGTGCGGTAAAACTGCTGACATCTTTTGTAGAAGCATAAAAACTCATGAAAAACAATACCCATTTTGTCTTCAAATCTGATGATTAATTCTTGAGTTAAAGCAGTTGTAATAAGTATTTTGGCGGCCATCTTCAGGACGCCATGACAGGTGACTTATTTGCTACCAGCATGTCCCAAGTGAAAATACATCTCAAATATGTCTTTACCAGATCCTAATTTTGGTGTAGGTTTCCGGCTTTGAAAGTTTTTATAGTTGATGCAGCTTGTTCCACGGACTATTTGATACAGTGCGATGCGCAACCGTTTTTGTCAATTTTGGTTCATATACTCAGTACTTTTCATCGCACGTAAAAAATGAAAAAGGGCTTCTACAAGACAGACACCCGAATATTTATTAGTCTTGATAATTTTTGTGAACTAGACTAATTCAAAGGATTTACGTGATTTTCTTGGAAGTACAAAGGTTAGGCACCAGCACTAATTCGTGTTTGGGACTAATCTTATGGTAATAATATATGTTTGATATGGCGTAGCACAAAGCATTACATAGTCCGATTATTTTGAAACAAAATCACAGAGATAGCTCTGTTGTTCAGGTTTTACAAGCATTTTATGTGACAGTGTTGTGACTTAAGCCCTTGGCGCGATGCGGAGGAAGAAAGAGTCTGTGCTTTTGAGGAACTCTCTGTACGTTTGAAGAATGACAAATGTACATGTGGCCAAAAATCAGCTTTATAGGTAAGGATGTGGATGTCAAAAATCTATAATTCCCTGGGCTATTAAGAGGTACCTTATCTTTTAACAAATTAAAGGTGGGTGTTTCTACACTCATACTTTATTCACTTTTTATATTTAGTGTCTACAATCCATCCAATTAAAAATACCCAGCGGTTTAGCGAGCCGTTTTAACCGGTTCCCACTCTTTTTAACACCGAAGGTTAAGCAGCATCGGGCCAACGTGCCTGGTTCATGGGTAGAGTGGGGTGACCGCTACTACTCTGAAACTCACGCTATTACCGCTTGGTCGAGCAGATTGGAGGGTTCGGAAAGCTAGTGTAACGGCTTCTTTCTCCTTGACGTCTGCTCGGCAGTCCGGGTTAGTGGAGGAACCTATATGACTGTCAAAAGTTACACCGTCCTGTCGGATGGGACGTTAAGCCGTTGGTCCCCTTGGTACTTTTCGAAAGGAGTAGGCTATGTGCCGTTACCGGGTTTCCCTCCTCCCTTCTGTTCATACTCATCCTCATCTATCACCACTCATCGTTCTCGATTAGCCAAAGTGCATAAATATGAGACGTTAAGCAATATTCAATCAATTAAACAAATGTTGCAATACAGCAGTTTATACAATGTTAATGTAATTCAATATAACAGCACAGTTGAAACACGTTACAGTATCAACTTTACACACAATGATTTTGTTTTGTTTTTTAACGTCTCTATTATTGCAATTACCTATATTGCTATTCTAGACGATGAGTGGTGATAGATCGGGGTGAATGACGACTACAAAAGTCCAATGCCTTATACAGCCACGTCCTCTTAGTATCTTACCACCACCACCGCGGCCCTCACGTCAAAACCTTCATAAAAAATACTGATTTTTTCTTTACTCTTAATATCAACCTGATGTGATCCTAGGCCCTGGCGATCCAGCACTACCTGCTAGATGTATGCGTCAACCCTGCCCGGCTAGACTCCTGGGGCGGGATGGCGCTGGCCAGAGGCAGCCAGCTAGACGTCAAGCTGAACTCTTGCGACATCATCAAGAGCGAGTCGGACTTCCTGAAGAAGGCATCGCGCACGCAGCGCTGCTACAAGCGCGCGCTTCAGATAGATCCGCTGCATCAGACGCTCTGGATAGAGTTCGGTTCCTTCGCGTACATGATTCACTCGTTCTGCGGCAGACTGCTCAAACAGGTACGCCAACATAAAACAAATAACATAAAACATTTCTTGTACGGAGCCTACTCAGGTATTTTTAATTTTGCCATGTTTAACGTAGGTTAAATTTTTGTTAGAAACCAGTCTTGGTTAAATTTATTTTAAGCCAATAGGTACTGATGGTGAATGTCAAGACCTTGATTTTATGGAACACATATATTTACTATTTGTGACTGCAAGAAAACCCCTGGAAACCTTTATTTTGGATTGCTGTTGGTATTGAACCAGTGCCGTGAACAACAACATGCCTTGCGTGTAAAACGAGCTTGATGACATCAGGTAGTTGATATTGGCGTCAACTCCTCGATCAACGATAAAGATAAGATAAAAATGGATAAAAATGTAGTTTCATTTCAGCTTTTGTTGTGGTTGCGTTCATTCCTTTACAAGATATCATTAGTAACTTTTCAATGCTCTGATATTTATTACGTGGGCTGGATGATTAATATTCAAACATTTTGTGTATGATGACGTAATATTGGTCTGAGAGAACTGATAAGATTATATTGTAGCACTACAGAATGAAGTAAAGCAAAACGAGGGGCGCGGGGTTTGGAAGCATGGCCCCCCCCCTTGGGTT